>JAJNMT010000153.1:0-15081 GCA_025685495.1 Huntiella abstrusa | reverse complement strand
CACTCTAGCGTCTGCCTACGAATTTGAATGTCTCAAAAGATCAATTTAATCCTCCCAGACTCGCAAGGCTGAAAAATACCCAAGACTACGACAAAAGCCCAGAGAAATGCAACGTGCATCGAGAAAAGTCATTTTGATATTATCTCCATCGATGAGGTGAGTTTGGGTTACAACTTGGACCATTGACGTCTAAAAAAGGTTAATGGAACAACTGCCCTGGTTTATTCTTGTCCTCCATCCATCACCCTAAAATTTTAGAATGCGGGTTCGTCGGCGTCCGATACGCCGTGATTTTTAGAATAGGGTTGCTAACCCCATGTCCATCTTTGATGAAAATCGGGTAGGCATCATCTGTCAGTCACGTGAAGGGGACGCGAGGGATCTGGAGTAAGACGTACATTGAATCGGTGATCGGCTCACATATGTTGGAGAAATCAGTCACGTAACGAAGTCGGGAGAACCATGAATCGCCCTCCCTCTATTTCTCTATCTAATGGTCGTTCTAGTACTATATATATGGTCAGCAGAGGTTCCTAAACCTCTCTAATTGGACCCTCACCCCCGTGGGGTGAGTGTTCATTCAATGCTTATCACATGCGAGGCTGAAGTCTACTGCCGTTTGCTCCGCAAACGCGCACCGACGAGAACACACGACAGCCACCACATCGACGGACGAGGACCTGTTAACCCTAAATCTCTGACAACATATTTGCATGGCTATACCGGCAAATATAGGCTCTGCATGTGGTTAAAAAACCACGAGCCTCATGAGACCGTGACATAAAAGACCTCTCTTGAATGACAAATTCGCAGTGTAAAATCCAACAGTGTTGTTCACAACAACTTAGCATTATCCGCCTTTATGCACATGTACATACACATATAGTAGCAACACCCGACGGGACTTATGTCGTCTTTATTATACAATGTTGCACGACAGATCGAATATCTTGATATGCAACAACACCATGGTGTACAAAGCAAAGTTTCCACATTGTGTAGGAAAGAACGTAGGCAGTGCCGACAAAACTGTCGTCTTCCACATAGATAGATACCAAGATACGGCAAATGTATGTTACAGTAAACCTTTATTATATTCAATGAAGAAAGAGGAGTATCATAGATATCGTATATCTACATATACATTATCTAGTCATTAAGACTCACTCATTGTTTTGGATACCACACTACCAAAGGCTGACATGGGCGCCTGATCAGCTTGGAGACGCTCATAGAGTAACTTTGAGATTCATGGGCTGGAATCGTCTTCATAACATTCCCTCTCGTAGACAGCAACGAAATTCAGCGTCAGACACCCATTTGCTTCGTTGCCGAGGCTGACTTCCCCGCCTTGGGTGTAGGCATGCCAAAGTATTGGGGCATGTGAGTAGCACTGCGCCCAAAAGATGGATCCTTCAGTCTGTGTTATTGGTTGTAGTGATGTCAATCGATCATAGGTGTTACATATGTGCATTTGCTCTGCAGAGACCCCAACCCTAACAGGGACCTCCAGACAGAAAACTCACTTTCAGCCACCAACTTTGCCACCGAGGGAGCGTGAACCGACGAAGCTAGGCAGCGTTTTTACCAGTGAAGCTACGCCAGCAATGCTGAATAAAAGCGCCCGATTGTGATCCTCGACGACTGACGAAGATAGATGTCAGACTGGAATAGAGGATGTGTTTATAATGTATGCGATAAAGTGGGTGCCACTAGCCACGTGGGGTATACCTTGACATTGATGAACATTTCCATGAACGATTCTAGACAGAAGATCAACAACAACACCGTTTTGACCAAGATATACGTTAAGTGATTACTATTGCGATTAATCCTATCCATAACTACTCACAGCACCAGTAACATAGTCCAAAGATTCCACTTCTTTTGGCGCCAGTGGTATGCTGATGCTTACTAGTCCGTCAGCAACACTGTCAGATTGTACCCTGTCTGGAGTCCCGGTTAGGGTTGGTGATAGTCAGGCTTGTGGGTTGGGCAATAGATGTCGCAACGCCTTATAAGCGCTGATATCCCTGATACTAATAACTAAAGACCAAAGGATCCATATTTTGGCGCAGTGGTACTGGCATAGCTCCCAAAGAAACGCTGGAAAACACCGATAGGAATCTCTGATGACGACACATAGCATGACCACCATCCCTACATAGAACAAGAGAGAGGAAGAGAGGATGTGCTTTCTTGACTACCTTAGTTGACCGAGTTCTCTACCAGTTATTTTGGCTACATGAATGTTTTTTTCCTGATGAGACACATAGGTAGCCCCCTATCAATCTTCCCGCAGAGCGTAGGGCTTGCGAAATAGGGATTACAGTAATCAGAGGAGGAATCAACTTGGGTCGTAACAGTGGATACATAGAGAATCTCGCTGTTGTGACCCACCTCGGATATCATACTCGGATGACTTTGAGTATCTTTTATGTCAGGCTTCCACTTGAACAAACGAATTATGCGCGCGTACAGTGTCCGTTGCATTTGCGTATCTGCAAGATGCTAAAATGATTGGTGGAATCTGAATGGATTATACGAAATGATGTAGATCGGTCGCTTATGGTGGATTTGCCTTTTTGCCTAGAAACTGGCGGCATACTATGGGCTCCGGTACGGGGATTTCGGTCGCTTCTGCTTCTCGGTTGATGAAAGTTACTTTCACGTCTAAATCGTCAAACCCCCATCCAGGCCTTCATAAATTGGAAGCAAGAGTCAAATGTTTCGAGTCAAAAAACAAAATGAGTTTTATCTCTTACCACCGACCGCCCTTTGTTTCGGTGACCCTGAAGAGGTAAGTGGGGAGCGCCAAATGGCGAGCATAAATATTCAATATAGTCCTTTGGTACTGACCAACACAGCAAACTGATATAGTTGTTCACAACAAAATCGAGGGCGATGCACGAGAGTCATGTGCAGAATACAAGCGTCGAGTCGTCGACAAGGTGGCCGTCACCCAAAACTGGTGTGTATCGTGCGCTCAAATGGTCGTCGCCATGATCGTTGTTAACGATTGTGAGGACTGTTGGGGTGCTGTACCGAGGGACCAGTATGGAGAATCTTGCTATATTTACAAGATGCACAACCCTGAGTGGTGTTCATTGCAAGATGATGACATCCAGCAACTACATAACACACCAATGACGTTTGGTGAAGGTGGACTTGGCCAGTGTCTAAGTACAGTGCACAATACCGACGGGGTCGGGCTCAGAAACCTGGGGTTTTCGCCCTGTTGTCCTATCTGCTTCAAGTTGGCGCGGTGCATGTTACGGGTTGTACAACCATTCAGGGAGATCAAACTTACCGAAATTCAGATAAGGTCCTTAGCAGAAAGCCGCTTATGGGGTGTAAATTACCCAAATTTCATCTCACTGGTGGTTGAAGTTCAATGGGACGAGATACAGCTGGGAGGTGAAGTGACAGGGCAACGGGGGGAAGGAGTATACTACATCTATGCGACAAGGATTTCGTCAAGGAACCGCCACTGCGTACATTACGAACTCAATCGATGCAATCCTGTGTTTCTCAAACATCAAATCCAAGTTCAGTTCGAAATCTACCCCGACGAGAATCTCCAACAAGCAGCCGGTAAGTAAACCTTTGGTTCGTCTTCAATCGTACACTAACATATGTATTTAGAGTATCCCCAATCCTTCCGACTCATTGACGTCAACCAGCAATGTGTCGTGAATATCGGAAACGAGCATGTGCGATACTCTGCGATTAGCTACAGATGGGACAATCAGGACAGGAACATGCTCACTGAGGAGACCAAGTCCTTCTTTGCTGTTCCTGGGTCATTGTCCCAGAGACCATGTCCAAAACACTCTTTGACTGTATGACCATGGCCCAGCTTCTCGAAATCCCATACATCTGGATCGATCGTTATTGTATAATGCAGGGTGATAAGAAGGAAAAGGCGGAACAGATCCATGCAATTGGGGATATTTTATGGCCGGGCGACATTCCGGTACTTTCGCCAAGTCTGCGTGGTGATATGCCACCATGGGGCAATTAATATGCCAGAGTATAGTCGAATCAGTGAAATAGAGTCTGCGAGGGGAAAGATATTCCTCCTGCATTGTCCATCCACGGCCGAGCCATTCCGGTTGGCCCGAATGGAAGATGGAATTCCCTCTGCCGTTGCCCAACATCGATCGCGGCGATCTTGGAAGTTTCCATCGAAGTTGCGGGTGTAACCAGGGATTCCAGAGTGTATGTCCCTCCAGAGAGCGCAAATCATGGTCAGGTAAGAGTTGGCGTAAATATCCCCCATTGCATGGATCTGTTCCGCCTTTTCCTTCTTATCACCCTGCATTATACAATAACGATCGATCCAGATGTATGGGATTTCGAGAAGCTGGGCCATGGTCATACAGTCAAAGAGTGTTTTGGACATGGTCTCTGGGGACAATGACCCAGGAACAGCAAAGAAGGACTTGGTCTCCTCAGTGAGCATGTTCCTGTCCTGATTGTCCCATCTGTAGCTAATCGCAGAGTATCGCACATGCTCGTTTCCGATATTCACGACACATTGCTGGTTGACGTCAATGAGTCGGAAGGATTGGGGATACTCTAAATACATATGTTAGTGTACGATTGAAGACGAACCAAAGGTTTACTTACCGGCTGCTTGTTGGAGATTCTCGTCGGGGTAGATTTCGAACTGAACTTGGATTTGATGTTTGAGAAACACAGGATTGCATCGATTGAGTTCGTAATGTACCAGTGGCGGTTCCTTGACGAAATCCTTGTCGCATAGATGTAGTATACTCTTCCCCCGTTGCCCTGTCACTTCACCTCCCAGCTGTATCTCGTCCCATTGAACTTCAACCACCAGTGAGATGAAATTTGGGTAATTTACACCCCATAAGCGGCTTTCTGCTAAGGACCTTATCTGAATTTCGGTAAGTTTGATCTCCCTGAATGGTTGTACAACCCGTAACATGCACCGCGCCAACTTGAAGCAGATAGGACAACAGGGCGAAAACCCCAGGTTTCTGAGCCGACCCCGTCGGTATTGTGCACTGTACTTAGACACTGGCCAAGTCCACCTTCACCAAACGTCATTGGTGTGTTATGTAGTTGCTGGATGTCATCATCTTGCAATGAACACCACTCAGGGTTGTGCATCTTGTAAATATAGCAAGATTCTCCATACTGGTCCCTCGGTACAGCACCCCAACAGTCCTCACAATCGTTAACAACGATCATGGCGACGACCATTTGAGCGCACGATACACACCAGTTTTGGGTGACGGCCACCTTGTCGACGACTCGACGCTTGTATTCTGCACATGACTCTCGTGCATCGCCCTCGATTTTGTTGTGAACAACTATATCAGTTTGCTGTGTTGGTCAGTACCAAAGGACTATATTGAATATTTATGCTCGCCATTTGGCGCTCCCCACTTACCTCTTCAGGGTCACCGAAACAAAGGGCGGTCGGTGGTAAGAGATAAAACTCATTTTGTTTTTTGACTCGAAACATTTGACTCTTGCTTCCAATTTATGAAGGCCTGGATGGGGGTTTGACGATTTAGACGTGAAAGTACTTTCATCAACCGAGAAGCAGAAGCGACCGAAATCCCCGTACCGGAGCCCATAGTATGCCGCCAGTTTCTAGGCAAAAGGCAAATCCACCATAAGCGACCGATCTACATCATTTCGTATAATCCATTCAGATTCCACCAATCATTTTAGCATCTTGCAGATACGCAAATGCAACGGACACTGTACGCGCGCATAATTCGTTTGTTCAAGTGGAAGCCTGACATAAAAGATACTCAAGTCATCCGAGTATGATATCCGAGGTGGGTCACAACAGCGAGATTCTCTATGTATCCACTGTTACGACCCAAGTTGATTCCTCCTCTGATTACTGTAATCCCTATTTCGCAAGCCCTACGCTCTGCGGGAAGATTGATAGGGGGCTACCTATGTGTCTCATCAGGAAAAAAACATTCATGTAGCCAAAATAACTGGTAGAGAACTCGGTCAACTAAGGTAGTCAAGAAAGCACATCCTCTCTTTCCTCTCTCTTGTTCTATGTAGGGATGGTGGTCATGCTATGTGTCGTCATCAGAGATTCCTATCGGGTGTTTTCCAGCGTTTCTTTGGGAGCTATGCCAGTACCACTGCGCCAAAAATATGGATCCTTTGGTCTTTAGTTATTAGTATCAGGGATATCAGCGCTTATAAGGCGTTGCGACATCTATTGCCCAACCCAAAGCCTGACTATCACCAACCCTAACCGGGACCTCCAGACAGGGTACAATCTGACAGTGTTGCTGACGGACTAGTAAGCATCAGCATACCACTGCGCCAAAAAGAAGTGGAATCTTTGGACTATGTTACTGGTGCTGTGAGTAGTTATGGGATAGGATTAATCGCAATAGTAATCACTTAACGTATATCTTGGTCAAAACGGTGTTGTTGTTGGATTCTTCTGTCTAGAATCGTTCATGGAAATGTTCATCAATGTCAAAGGTATACCCCACGTGGCTAGTGCACCCACTTTATCGCATACATTATAAACACATCCTCTATTCCAGTCTGACATCTATCTTCGTCAGTCGTCGAGGATCACAATCGGGCGCTTTTATTCAGCATTGCTGCGTAGCTTCACTGGTAAAAACGCTGCCTAGCTTCGTCGGTTCACGCTCCCTCGGTGCAAAGTTGGTGCTGAAAGTGAGTTTTCTGTCTGGAGGTCCCTGTTAGGGTTGGGGTCTCTGCAGAGCAAATGCACATATGTAACAACCTTATGATCATTGACATCACTACAACCAATAACACAGACTGAAGGATCCATCTTTTGGGCGCAGTGCTACTCACATGCCCCAATACTTTGGCATGCCTACACCCAAGGCGGGGAAGTCAGCCTCGGCAACGAAGCAAATGGGTGTCTGACGCTGAATTTCGTTGCTGTCTACGAGAGGGAATGTTATGAAGACGATTCCAGCCCCATGAATCTCAAAGTTACTCTATGAGCGTCTCCAAGCTGATCAGCCATGTCAGCCTTTGGTAGTGTGGTATCCAAAACAATGAGTGAGTCTTATGACTAGATAATGTATATGTAGATATACGATATCTATGATACTCCTCTTTCTTCATTGAATATAATAAAGGTTTACTGTAACATACATTTCCGTATCTTGGTATCTATCTAATGTGGAAGACGACAGTTTTGTCGCACTGCCTACGTTCTTCCTACACATGTGGAAACTTTGCTTTGTACACCATGGTGTGTTGCATATCAAGATATTTCGATCTGTCGTGCAACATTGTATAATAAAGACGACATAAGTCCCGTCGGGGTTGCTACTATATGTGTATGTACATGTGCATAAAGGCGGATAATGCTAAGTTGTTGTGAACAACACTGTTGGATTTTACACTGCGAATTTGTCATTCAAGAGAGGTCTTTTATGTCACGGTCTCATGAGGCTCGGTGGGTTTTTTAACCACATGCAGAGCCTATATTTGCCGGTATAGCCATGCAAATATGTTGTCAGAGATTTAGGGTTACAGGTCCTCGTCCGTCGATGTGTGCCTGTCGGTGTGTTCTCGTCGGTGCCGTTTGCGGAGCAAACGGGCAGTAGACTTCAGCCTCCCATGTGATAGCATTGAATGAACACTCACCCCACGGGGGTGAGGGTCCAATTAGAGAGGTTTAGGAACCTCTCTGACCATATATATAGTACTAGAACGACCATTAGATAGAGAAATAGAGGGAGGCGATTCATGGGTTCTCCCGACTTCGTTACGTGACTGATTTCTCCAACATATGTGAGCCGATCACCGATCAATGTACGTCTTACTCCAGATCCCTCGCGTCCCCTTCACGTGACTGACAGATGATGCCTACCCGATTTTCATCAAAGATGGACATGGGGTTAGCAACCCTATTCTAAAAATCACGGCGTATCGGACGCCGACGAACCCCGCATTCTAAAATTTTAGGGTGATGGATGGAGGACAAGAATAACCAGGGCAGTTGTTCCATTAACCTTTTTTAGACGTCAATGGTCCAAGTGTAACCCAAACTCACCTCATCGATGGAGATAATATCAAAATGACTTTTCTCGATGCCGTTGCATTTCCTCTGGGCTTTTGTCGTAGTCTTTGGGTATTTTTCAGCCTTGCGAGTCTGGGAGGATTAAATTTGATCTTTTGAGACATTCAAATTCGTGGCAGACGCTAGAGTGGCTAGTTGCGTGGGGACTCGCGAGTGGCGATGGGTAGGACTATATCACGTGGCTTTCGTATGTCAATAACCAACGAGTCATGACACCATGTGGCTGGATAGCTCTCTGGAGAATCACTTAGCTCCCAAAGAAGCTAGTTGTCTGGACGGACGAGATTGATTAAGGTTAGATCATCAACGTACTAGCCTCTCCCGCCCCAATACGGAAAGAAAAAGTGGGGCCGGCGTACAAGTGTCGTCGGAATATGAGTTAGCCCAAGACGCAAAATAGTGAGTAGAGGAGCGGGCAAGATGTTCACACTTGTACGCGGAGATATTGGAGCAGTGGAAAAAAGTTTAAAAGGAGGCGGGTTCCCCAGGTTTTAGGAGATGGTTTTTTTTCTCACCAACACTCGATTCACACAAATCAAAAAAACATCACAAACCGCCAATCCATCTTCACTCAATCAAAATCACCTTCACCATGACTCCCGCTCCTGTCATGGTCCCATCCTCCGAAAAGGAGAAGGACACCACCTTGGTCTCTCCGACTGACCTCCGTGGTGTCGCAGCCACCAAGTTCCAACGGGCTGTCATGACACCCAACGACAAGATCATAATGTTTGCTTGTGTTTTCTTTCTTTCCACCATTTACTCCCTCGACATGAACCTCCGGTTCTCTCTCAGTAACTTCGCCATGGCCGAGTTCGGCCAACACTCTGCTCTCGCCACCGTCAACACCATCCGCGCCATCATGGCTGTCGTCATGCAGCCCACCGCCGGTAAAATCGCCAATGTCTTCGGTCGCATGGAGTTAATGGCCGCCGGTGCTCTTTTCTACGCTGCGGGTACTGCTCTTCAGTCTTTTGCCCCATCTATGGCCACTTTCTCGGTTGGTGCCCTTCTTTACCAGGCAGGATTCACTCTACTTCTCCTTTTGGTCGAGGTCTCTGTTGGAGATTCGACATCCACTAAGAATCGGGTGTGGTCAAGCTACATCCCTGTTCTTGCTTGCGCTTTTCTGCCATTCGCCTCCGCTCAACTTGTTCAGACCGTCATGTCGACTGTCGGCTGGCGCTGGGGCATGGGTGTTTTCGCCGCGGCCCTTCCCATCTCGTGCATCCCGTTGATGGCCCACACCGTCGTTCTCCGTCGCCGTGCCGCCAAGGCTGGATATGTTTTGCCTCCTTATGGGTTGTCGCCTAAGCGTCTTTTCTTCGTACTGGATGTTCCCGGGTTCATCTTGATCGCTCTCGCCCTCTCCATGTTGCTTACCCCGCTTTGCCTCGTTGAAAATGGTGACTGGTCTAACTGGCGCATGATTGTTCCTGTGTCGTTGAGTCCCCTCTTCTTTGCCGCTCTTGCCGTTTGGAACTTAAATATGCGAGTGACCCTATTTTCAAGCCAAGCTCTTGTGTCAAGCGTGGTGTGTGGGTTCCTCTTTTGTTAGCCATTTTCCTCAACCTCGCGTACTCCATGCAGGGTGACTACCTTTTCACCACTCCTCATCGTCTCGTTCCGCTTCACTGCGCAGCAGGCAGCCATCATTGGTGGTTTATTCACCGCAGTCTCTTCTTGTGCCGGCTTCATTAATGGCCTTCTCATCCGCTGGACTTGCCGCCTCAAGGCTTTCATTATGGTTGGAACATTCCTGTACTGCGGTGCCTTCGCTATGATGTACATTGTCCGGTCAACCGCTGGTCCCAGCGGCAAGATTCTCATCGGAGCTTCAGAGGGCATCCTTGGTCTCGCCGGTGGTCTGTACCCTTACCCAGTGCAAGCTGTTCTCCAAACCTCTCTCCCAAGCTCCGAACAGTCAGCTATGTTGGGTGTGTACCTCGCCAACTTCAGCATCGGTTCAGCCATCGGCAACGCCATCGCTAGTATCATCTGGCGTCAACTCGTCCCCGCTCGTCTCGCCAAGGTTTTCCCCGATAACGCCCAACTTGCCGGCGCGTGCCTTCATGGATCCTATTTCTGTTGCTGCCGAACTCGGCGAATCCCCGGAGCGCAACCTTCTTGCCAAGGTGTTGAGTGGTGTCCAGGGTGTTCTGTGCATTGGTGGTCTCTCCGTCGCTGTTGTCATCTTTGCTCTTTCGTGGTTGCCTCCTAACTACAAGCTTGGTGACCAGCAGACCTTTGCCAATGAGGATGGGTCGATTGATGAGAAAGCTCCTTTGAACGACGAGGAAAGCCGCATGGATGCGACCAGTTGTTCTTCTTCCACTGAGGCCTTCCCCACTTTTGTCGATACTGTTGCCGAGAGAGATGCGGTTGAGCAGGCATCTGTTCATGAGTCAGTCGACAGCTTTACACATGCCGCTAATTAATGTGCGGGATATTTTACGCGTTAATGAAAGAAAGTCAGATTACAAAATAGACGGTGATAGGGAAGGAATAGACGGGGTAACAAGAGTGGTAATATATAAGGATCATTAGGGAACTGGACTAGAGACAGGTAGATGTACGTATCCTACAGAGTTACAACACTTCAAAAATCCAAATCTTCCATCGTGACTACCAACAGATGATTAACCTGCGCTAAGCTGCTTGTTCCAGGGCTAGCATGTGTCGGAGGGTTTTAGTACTTGTGCCACTTCCTCACGACGCAAAAGAGGTGACTAAGTTGTATACGTCGTTGTGGCAGTCCGGGAACGTGGTAGTAACAGCTGGTCTATTTCCGTTGACAATGCCAAAGATACGCCAGATTTGTTTGTGTGAGTACCAGACCGCCGTTCGTATACCGTACGCTATTGAATGCACGAGAATGTGCCTATTCTTTCTCCGGTTCGAGTTTACTCGGGCCCTATAACCGGGAATCACTACTCCGTTACTTGTTGATTACTAGAGATTTCAAAAATCGACCCCTGAAGTGTACTGGTGGTGTTGGTTTAACTAAAGCGGCATCAATTCGCCCCAGGCCGGAGCCCGCAGTATACTACATGGCATCTCAACAGTGACGATACGGCATTCGTTAGCTTGATAGATGGGGGCAACTGTCAAAGCTTCATTAAATATGTCTGTTTATACTTGACCTGTTCACCAGTAACACGGTACATGCCCACGATGACTGATTCATGCTTTAGTATATATTGTCACTTGGGGCATATTTTATTTTTATTGTTATTTATTTATTTGATTCCATGAATTCTGCTTCTGTAGTAGCTAACCCACCCAGCCTGTCAAACCAGCCAAACCGAGGAAAATACGCAACATGTGAGTAAGTCACAAGTGCCTAAAAGACGCCATAATGGGAGTGAAAATCCGGGTATACACCACGGAAAACCCCGCACACCTCATATACTTGCAGTCCAAAGATCGCCAATGCAAAAATCATTGCATGTACTGACTGGGATTTTGCCTGAGTACATACACGCCTGTCGCTCAAAACCTGGTGGCGTGTGAAACACCTGCAGAGGCAAGAGCGCCATAAGGGGGAGGAAGGACTCATACTGCAAAGAGCAGCATGAGCAAAATCAAAGAAAGAAGATAGAAAAGTCCGCGAGATAAACGAAAGAAAGATGAGATCGTAGCAAAAGAGGGAATGAAGGAGCAAATGAAGGGAGTAGTGTGTGTGTAAAGATAATATAAAAGAGAAAAGATGAAGAACTTGGGGCATATATCGAGGTGCAGATGTAGTGATTAAATGTGTTCGACCCCAGTGTCTCGATCTCTTCTACACGATACAATGTTCCCAGAGCCCATTTGAGCACGACCCGTTCACTAGAAAATATCTGTAGAAAGAGCCCAAAATGTATTCATTGTAGCGACATGTGCGTCTGGAGGGCTATTCCCATCAGAAAGAGGTTTAATGGAGAATGAAAGTTCGAAACGATGCTGAAAAGCCTTTGTACACGTTAGTGCCCAAGAATGGTCGGGGAGCAGGCTCCCTCTTCTTCCTGCGTGTAGATGTGGGCTGACGCTTTCCTCTTTTGGACCTGCGGACCTCTGTGTTGCTGAGAATCATACGGCGCTTACCCTGGGACTCCGCTGACCCCGGACCTTTACTCCACTTTCTTTTTAACGCACGCGCGGGTTCGATAGACTTCGGGGTAGATGTCTGCGCTCCTACTTGATCCGAGTGGCTGGATGCCTCGATCGTGGTGAGCTTTGTTGATTTCAGTATACCTCTCCAGTGGCCCGACAGCCGAGACCGCTTGGATGTGACAGCAAGGTTTCTACGCAGGCCGGGATTTCGGAGGTGTCGAGATTTCAGCCTAGCCACCGGTTGGATTGCCATTGGGCGAACTTTGGCAAGTCTGCGGGGCAGCTTTGGTGGGTGGATCGAAGTCCCATTGTCATTCTCAATACCGACACGGCGGGCATGAACGACATCACCCACCATGAACAACTCCTGGAGGACAAAACGGTTCAATGATGAGTGAAGGCCTATCACCTTTGTCCTCAAGACTTATCAAAACTATCAAACAGGTAGAGGTGATAGGGCGTCCCCGAAGGTCTGACCAAATACCGGCATACTCCCCGGGCTGGATAAGCCTGGTCCTAGCTCGAATAACAAGTTGACGATCAGAAATATGAGTCCACATTTCTGTGGGAAAGCCAGTTTCGTCGTGAAAAGGAAATTCGTTTACGTGGAGGGGTGAAGGCGTGTAATATTCTACACAGAGGCTGTTTTTTGGCATACGAGACCATTGTACTCTTCCATTCCAGTGCGCCCATGACCAACTGGGGAAGACACTGTTACGCTCATGATTGCCATAATCGAGCTTCCAAGCAAGAGCATGGTGCATGTAACGAGTGGTAACCCCAAAGACATGCTCAATCCCTCGAGTTTTGAAAAGACCAGAGATGGCATCAATTCTATCTGTGGGAACGGAGAGTTGACGGAAGGAATACTCCGTAATTAGCTGATAGGGTGATTTCTTTTCAGCTACCGCACATGTGGGGTGACGGTCCGGTATTTTCGCCATGTCTGCATGATGATATTCAACCATGGGACAATAATATGCCAGAGTATAGTCGAATCAGTGAAATAAAGTTTACGAGGAGAAAGGTTATTCCTCTTGCATTGTCCACCCACGCTTGAGCCAGTCCGGCTTCCCAAGAAAGGCACCAGAATTCCCTGTCCGGTTGCCCCAACATCGATAACCGGGTTTTTCCTGTTTTCCGTTGAAGTCGCGCGTGTAACCAGGGACACCAAAGTGTATGTTCTGATGAAGGGCACAAATCATGGTCAAATATGAGTCGGCGTAAATATCCCCCATTGCGTCAATCTGTTCCGCCTTTTCTTTGTCATCGCCCTGCATGATGCAATAGCGATCGATCCAGATGTATGGAATTTCGAGAACCCGGGCAATGCTCATACAGTCGTATAGTGTTTGGGACATGGTCTCTAGGGACAATGACCCAGGAACCGCAAAAAGGGACTTGGTCTTGTCTGTGAGCATGTTCTGGTCCTCACTGTCCCATCTATAACTGATCGCAGAGTATCGCACATGTTTGTTTCCGATATGCACAACACATTTCTGGTTCACGTCAATCAGTCGGAAGCAGTGGGGATACTCTAAATACATCTGTTAGTCTCTGATTTAAGGCCGATCAAAGGTTTCCTTACCGGCTGTTTGCTGGAGATCCTCGTCGGGGTATATTTCGAACTGACGTTGTATAAGCTGTTTCAGAACAACAGGATTACATCGATTGATATCGTAATGTAGCAGTGTCGGTTCATTTGTGAAGTCCCTCTGTGCTAGGTGTAATATACGAAACCCCTTCTTTTCCAGCACTTCACCTCCCACCTGTGTCTCATCCCAGTCAAAAACAACATTTAATGAAATAACATTTGGAGAATCTGCACCCCACAACCGATTTTCTAACAAGGGCGTGATCTGAATGTGCTTAAGTCTTATCTGTCCGGCATGTTGTACAAGAGGCAGTATGCACCGGGCCAACTTAAAACAGACAGGACAACCGGGCGCAAATCCCAGCTTTCTGAGTCCGACTCCGTCGGTACTGTCACCCGGTACTTGGACACTGGTCAAATCCACTTTCACCAAATGTCATTGGCGTGTTCTGTAACTTCTGGATGTCATGATCTTGCAACGACCACCACCCGGGGTTGTGCAAAGTGTATGGGGGGTTACATTTTCCGTAGTAGTCCCTCGGTACAGCATCCAGACAGTCCCGACAGTCGTTAACAACCATCAGAGCGATGACCATTTGAGCGCACGTAGCACACCAATTTTGATTGATAGTCATCTTGTCAACGACTCGACGCTTGTATTCTGCGCACGATTCTCTTCCATCGCTCTCAGTCTTGTTGTGAACAAACTGTATCCGTTGGCTATGTTGGTCAGTACCACAGGTCTACTATGATTATTTGCGATTACCATGTGGCGCCGCAGACGTACCTCGTCAGGGTCAGCAAAGTAGAGGTATGTCAAACCCCTATATGTTATTTTGACTCGAAACATTTCACTTGTATTTCCAATTCAGAAACAACTCAACGGATTTTTGGTGAGGTAGACGAAAAAAAGTTGGATGACCCAAGAATCACAAGTGACTCAGATGCTCGCACCGCAGCACGTCATATGCGTGTATGTACATACATTCTAGATAAGATGGAAATTCGGACAAGCGCCTTATCTATATCATTTTGCATAATCCACTCAAATTCCACCAAATCATTCTAGCATCCTACGTAATAGATAAATCCAACGGAGAGTTTACGCTCGCATAAGTGTCCGATGAAGGGGAATCCCTATACAACGATCACTCGCGTCATCCAAGCGAAATGTCTAAACTAGATCACAACGGCAAAATGCCATATGCATCAGGGTGTGTATGTACATACACACATGAACCTATTTACTTGGTTGTTGAGACTATATTCTGCCACTGGTCTCATCACGGCTAGACATCGAGACGGTGTC
>JAJNMT010000150.1:0-46450 GCA_025685495.1 Huntiella abstrusa | reverse complement strand
AAGGACCAACCTTGTGATCACCCAAAATGCCAAAAGAAACGCCTGATTAGTACCATCCACACAGCTACGCCCGCTATATGTGGGAGGACTTAATTCAATGTTTAAAGAAAGTTTTGACGCAAAAAAGAACATTACAAACACCGGCCGTATTCGCGCACGTGGTCACCCACCGTACTACTAATCCAGCGCGCCTCTGCGGCTTGACTATGGGGAGCAGACGGGACCCCGTAATTTTTCCGCAGGCTATGTCGTATGGCTTAGTACTCCCTGTAAACTGGGCTTCATAAAGCGTTTCTGGCAAACGCATTTGGGCGTTACTTTGGACTGAAGACAATCACACCCATGTATCATGCAATGTGATGCCAGATGTCACAGTTACACGGTGTAAGTAGCGTCTTGCAATATTTGCTTGAAGATAGAATGGTAACTACACACTTAGCATTTACAAACTCACCGCAAACATTCTAGAAGCGAGCTACTGAGGTTGCTGGTAAAACAAAGCTGTGGTATCATTCAAGTTATTATATACATATGTACATTGCGGAGCTCAAGCATTGCACTCTGTTGGGAGGGGCGTTTTTTTTTTTTTTTTCTTCTTCTTTAGGGGTTTTAGGGGAATCTGCTTTTAAAAAAAGTGGCCAGGTAGGGTTGTAAAAAAACCTTAGGAAAGTCTTTAATTCCCCCTTCTCCTGTCTTTTTTTTCCTCCCTTTTTTTTCCCTTCCCCGTTGTTTGGTTTTGGGGTTTTTTGAGAAAGAAAAAAGATAGACTCTAAGGTTACAACTACTGCCACTTAGATACCCTAACCCTAGAGAAGACCTCCAGACAGAGTGCAATCTGACTCCCGCAATGTACATATGTATATAAATAACTTGATGATACCACAGCTTGTTTTACCAGCACCTCAGTAGCTCTCTAGAATGTTTCCGGTGAGTTTGTAAATGCTAAGATGTGTAGTTACATTCTATCTTCAACAAATATTGCAAAGACCTACTTACACCGGTGTACCTGTGACATCTGGCATCACCATCATGATACATGGGATGTGATTGTCTTCAGTCCAAAGTAAACCCCAAATGCGTTTCCAGAACCTTTATGAGCCCAGTTTACAGGGAGTACTAGCACATACGACCATAGCCTGCGGAAAATACGGGGTCCCGTCTGCTCCCCCATAGTCAAGCCGCAGAGCGCTGGATTAGTAGTACGGTGGGTGACCACGTGCGAATACCCGGTGTTGTATGTTCTTTTTTGCGTCAAAACTTTCTTTTAAACATTGATTAGTCCTCCCACATATAGCGGCGTAGCTGTGTGATGCGTACTAATCAGGCCGTTTCTTTTTGCATTTTGGGTGTCACAAGGTTGGTCCTTTGAACCCAATTGTGTTTTATTACTCGTGGATGAGAATTGTAGATTTGGTTTGTTATCACGGGGCAGGTCCCTCGACACACAGGACTGATACCGTTCGGTCTCCAGATAGGATGGCAAATGAGTAGGCCGGCAGCGAGGCTTTGGGCTTGTTCTTACAACCTAAACGACTTTCCCCGTCAGTAACTGTATTTTGAGTTGGTTGTGAGATGGAGGCTCCGTCCATGACATCCATCGTTCTCCCATGGGTTTGTATATAGCGTCGTGCGATGACCGGGTCGTGATCGACCCCGAAGTAGATTGCAAAACTTACTTCATTGTGCACTGCTCCCGGTATGCTGCTTCCTTGGCTGTGCAGTCTTCCCAGTTGAGCCCGTCCTGGGCATCTCCGGCAGGCTCTTCTCTTTGGCCGAGCCAGAAGCAGAGGCAGCGTGGAATTCAGTCACCTTTTCAACATGACTAGTAATTGCAAGCTCCACTTCCAACTGACGCCTGTCTAAGCTGCTCATACACTGCCGAGCCACAGATTGCGTTCATAATGCATCCATCCCACGCTCAACAGAGCTTGCAATTGACTTGTTAGATTGAATGAATGACTCCGCGGGTAGGGTAAATACTCACAAGACTTATGTCCATTCTCTTCAGCTTGTTGCTCCGTAACAGCTATTATCTTGCGGTACCTTGGTCCCAAGATACCGTCGAGCCGCTGGTTGCAATAAGTGCCAGGAATCGGGCGATATAGCTTCAAGTTGAAAGAACGTTTATACCACGCAAGAAGTGGGGATGAGAAGTGGCTGGTTTGAACAGCAAACATTATGTGTGTTCTTACGTAGCGTGTTGTCGTCAACAGATTCTAGCAAGGGCCGCAGTCGGAAAGTAACGCAGTTGCCATTAAGACATGATGCATCCGCATTCAGAGGGTTCATCGTACTGGCAATCTATCTGCGGTCACCACCTGGGAAGTGTTTTGTGTCACCTGTGTTGAATGATAGGTTTAACCCAGCATAGGATCACATGCAAAGGTGTGGGCATTGCATGTTATATCAGAATAATATAGTAAGATACCCAAAAGCACAAATGTTGGCGCGAGTAAGGCCTTGTAACACCGTACATGACTTCCGACGGACCACTTTGTTGTGTGGATTGTAAGTTTAACTACCCAGAACCTCGTGTTCACTAGCTTACGAAATATGATGCTCTCTGCATCACAGCGGCACAGGCTCATTGCGGATATATCTAAGGACCCTCCAGCCTAGACGTAGTGACGGGGAATCTCTATTGTGAGGTCTGTTATACAACCATAGATCAGACCCTTTGTTTACATGATGGGTCACGTAAGAAAAATCGGTCTTACGGAGAAAAAGGCATCTTTTGGTACTATAATAATAACGGGGAATGCAATTTCAGGAAATCAGCAGGTGGAATATCACTTTTCAGATGAAATGTGTCCGAATGAAAACATATTATAGAAACCTTATTTATCTCCCGAGCCAAGGCTCAGCAAAACAAACCGAGGAACAATCGAAAACAGCCATCCCCAAGCAAGACGAGAACAAAACCGTGCCAGCACAATAGAACCCGATCATCAGCTATCATGACAGCGGTGAAAGCCAGCACCCGCCCGATAGCTAACCATCCATCCCAACCTCCATCAAACTAGCAACAGCAGCATCTGGAACTTGTTCGACAGACGGCTGAAGCAACCCCCCGGTGGCCATATTTATGGGGTACGCCCATACGAACTTCGAGACGGTATCGAGGATGACCATGGACGTCCCGCTCTCATCAAGGTCCATGATCATCACTTTGATTTCGTAGTCTCCAGGTGTAGCGAGATACGCACTGGAGCTGAACTGTTCGGGAGAGCACCCGATTAAGGGCATGGCGTGTGAATTAACGCGACCAGACGGGTCACGTACAGTCATGGTTGCTGACAAGCCACCATGCTGTTGGCCGGAAGTATTGGAACAAGAGATTGGGACGGTCTCGCCGACATAGCCAGTGACCTGGACGTTGTCAAAGGCGAAGCGCGTCATTGCCGTAGTGGTTGATGGATGAAGAAGAGAAAAGTAATGAATCCAAACGGGAGTATTGACCTCTGCTTTATAGTCTACTGTAGCTAGATATGGGTTGGGCCAGCGCCTTCCAGACCCAGGCGGCACTAGTATCCCGAGGCAGCTTCGTCATTATCATGGACTTTGCAATTTTCATCTAAACTCCTCCAAACATGTCCAGGGAAAGTGTACCCAGGTGAGGGAAGTGTTCAGTCAGTCTATAGCATCACATGGATTAGACAACGAACCCCTTTCGATGACATGTGGGTCCATCTGCCGTTGCTTGTCGCACCATCGAGAGTTTGAAGACACCAAGACAGACCCGGCGCGCACAAACAGAAGCACTCCAAACAGTCTTAAACTGGTCGTAAGAGTGAAATCCGCCGGACATCAGAGTTCGGTTCACCCTCAAGCCGAATCGCAATAAAGCAACACAGCTTTGGATTTCTTGTCGGTGCGTGTTGTATGAGAACCCGTGAAAGGTGCTAGAGTTTTGGGGGAATGCCAGTACCACTGCTCCAAAAAGATGGATTCCTTGGGCTTATTCATTGGTGTCAGTGATATCAGCAACTATAGACCGTTGCTCCATCTATTGCCCAACCCCCAATCCTGACTATCACCAACCCCAACCGGGACCTCCAGACAGAGTACAATCTGACAAGAGCATGGTGGGAAGGTCAAGTCTTGTGTCTGTTCCATTCATTTGGTTAACTGTGTAGCTAGCATAAGACGTATCACGAGCGAAGCTATCTACATATGTACAACTCTGTACCGTGCATGCGGCTTCGACGGGTGAACCGAGGGTAAAGATGATCATCATAGTAGCCCAAGATACCCAACCCCCGTCCGCATTTTAACAAATGTACACCTCAATATACTCGCGAGGATTACTTTGATGTGTGTAGCTATTTTTAGAGCGTCCACAAGACCACAAGACGCCAACCGGAGCAGACGTATCATTCGGAGATTTTAACAAATCCGGCGGAGCCAGCGGCTTGACCGCTGTATGGTGAACGATGGCCGGCAGATATCCGGCGGTATCTCACATATGACCTCTGGAAAAGGTCCGTATAGTGACTGCCCAGCTTCCAACTTGTTTATGGAGCGTCATTCAACGATACCTAGTATGCCTATGGGCAGAAAATACCGAAAGTCCCAACAAATGGTTCTGGAAGGTTACAACCACTAGACCATACTTACAAGTATGACCTGCAAGGGTATATGATTGGCTAGCAACACATAATTACCAGAACAGGACTAGTACTCTAATCTCAACTCTCTATTGTGGCGATGTTTTCCATCTACGTACAAGTGTTATGAATTACAAAATACCAACAGCGGTGCTACCCCAAGACCAGTAGAAAGTTGTTGTTGTGCGATTGAAAAACGGCCGAGATAATCCCTTGGATAATTGGAGGCACAGTCGAGCGCAAAATACACTCTGTTATGTCAAATCCGTGCGTATGTTTGTACATACATGTGTTGACATTACCGCTTCAACATGACAGCCAAGAAAGATACCACTGCTGACCTACTGTTGGATGTCGGAAACGCCGGAGAACATCATTCATACACTCCCTAGCCTTGACGGACGCTGCGCTGAATGTAACATGTTAACCGACACAGCTATTGATAATTGATCACCAAACCACCTCACATACAATATACTTCCATGAGACTTGGTTTCAGTCAACTGGCAGATCTGCCACTTTGATGACGGGCCGTAAGGGCTTGAGTCAGTTGAGAGACACAAAATTCTACCAAGATCAGTCAGCTTCCACGGCTTAATCCCACGCTGCGGCTCTTATGCGCTAGTACGCGCGAAGCTTCCATTTTCGGATATGTATGATGTCGTCAATTATTGGGGTGCGGAGCGGCGGCAAAATATCCAAGACAGGCCCCACAGTCATTAGTATAAATAGGAAAGAAGCCCCGGGTGTCTGGGTGACTTCCTTTCTCGTTCTTTATTTCTTTCTCGGTGCAATGATTTTGTGAATTCTTCTCCTTGACCTATCCGCCCACTTTCTGGGCCAGTCGATCTTTTTTGTTCTTCTTTCCTCCCGCTTCCAGCCTTCGGTCTCTTCATTGTTCGTTCTGTTGTTTTAATTTTTGTTCACTTGTCTACCAGGTACACCGTTACTTTGCTCTCGCGCGAGTTTTTCTTTCACTACACATTCTTCTTCTATGACTACTGTATATTCGCCGATTACGTCTTCTCAATTTCCAGAATCACTCCAGGCTGGTTTCTTGTCATCATTTTTTCGACCTCTGCCGAATTTACAAGCTCCTGTCCATTTGTCCGTTTCACCTCATGCCCTACAGTTTAACCTCCATCCGACAACTTCTTGTTGCATTCCGACCTCCTCCACATTTTGCACCTATCACGGCCTTCCTTGTTAAGTTCTTTTCGGTTTTGTTTTCCATTCTCTTGTTTCGCGACTTCCTCGACAATGTCAACACACCTACATTGCGAGTCTACAGTTGGAGCCTTCGGGCTACTAGTCTTCGGGCTATGGGGCTTAACATGGAGTTCGATTAGGTCGAGCCGTCTTGTTAACGGTGGTGCCAGCATTAACTCCGGGTGGGTGTCCGGCACCTCAACGGCAGTTCGTGTGGGGGGCTGTAGGCTTGTGGTGGGGTGTGTTGCCCGTTGAATTTGTTCTCCTTTGTCTTCGTTTTTCACTTGTCCCTTCGTTTCTTTCTCGTGCGTCTTTTTGCTCCCTGCCACCGGCCTATCCTCCTCGGCACTTTTGTTTCTTCATTTCCTTGACAGCTTCAATACACCTACATCACAAGTCTACAGTTGGAGCCTTCGGGCTACTAGTCTACGGGCTATGGGGTTTAACATGGAGTTCGATTAGGTCGAGCCGTCTTGTTAACGGTGGTGCCAGCATTAACTCCGGGTGGGTGTCCGGCACCTCAACGGCAGTTCGTGTGGGGGGCTGTAGATTTGTGATTGGGTGTGTTGTCCGTTGCCTTTATTCTCCTTCATTTCTGTCTTTCACTTGTTACTTTGTTTCTGCCTGGAACGTCCTGGTACGTTGTGCTTCCCCGCACATACTATTCTTCTGGTTTGTCTCTTGTTTCACTGACGACAATCGATATACTTGTACCACGGACTAACCGCTGTTGCTTTATGGTTGTAAATGTACGGGCCATGGGGTCCAGCCCCTTGTTTGACCCAGCGGAACTTTCAAGTTGATAGTGACATTATCATTACCGCCGGCTGGATGTTCGGCGCCCCATCTGCCGTGGGTATGGAGAAGTGAGGGTGTGTCACTTGTCGCATCAACGTCAGGATGACCAGAAGACTTGAGAAAGCCTATTATTTCTTTTCGTCCCCCCTTACCCTATCGGCCGGCAATCAGAATCTCGACCGTTGGCTCTGTGGCCATCGTTTGATGAAAGAAACCGGCCACCATCAGAATATACCTTGATCTCGCCCCCACCAGGTGTCTTCCGGCTTATTACCTTCCTTCAGTACATCGATTCCCCTGACGTTCTTCTATCTTTGCATGGCTCCTGTGTTCAGGCTTGTGTACCACTCTTTCCGGTTTATATTTGGAGTTTGATCAGGCGACATTGTTATCATGCTTCAGCCAATATGGTACAGGCGTGCTGATAGTTCCCAAGATTTACAATTGCACAAACGCTTTAGCCTTGCTGGAATAGAAAAACCCGAAGTGATCAGACCAAGCATGATCCCCTAGCGCTCATCACCAGAACTTCCTCGGCTGGGCTGTCGATAGATTGCTCACTACTACACCAAGAAACCCGCTTAATGATCGACGGGTTGCATTTATGTATATACATGTGTCTGTCGGCATTTAAGCCTTTGTAGACAGTAAGACAGTAGTGGTCACGTAGATATGGTAGTGAAAGAGAACACATGATATATCAGAAGGACTAACAAGAGAGGTAGCGCGTGTGTAGGTTTATATACATACGCCTGTTACCCATGTCAGCGTTCGTGTGACATTCTGTTCAGAACAGGTGGGGGTCTAGGCGCATGCGCATGGGTTCGGGACATGGGTCGTCGTAGAACACAAGTAATTGAATGTGTGCCTGCAACGAGTGGCGTCAACGTCAAGTCGTTAGTCGCCTCGGTGCAATCACTACATTCATGGCGGGCATTTGGGAGTCGTGATAGAGACACCAACAACTGGCTGGCAAAGAAGAACAACGGCGGGGATTATTGAAGGGAGACTTATTCACAGAGACTTTGGGGGATGTGAATGTATGGTATGTTTGGGGCCATCAGGCGAAGAAAGTCCAGAGTTAGTGGTACTGAATGGGTATCCTTGTGGCGGACTGGGAGGCATCAGCATACCGCTGCGCCAAAAAGAAGTGAAACCTTTGGACTTTGGTACTAGTGCATGTTCTATCGGGGTCTTTGTAAAACGCATGACCGGATATTCCTATACAGTGGCAAGCAAACATTTACTTAGCAGCCCTCAGACCGGGTAGCGGGTGACAGATTGATCCAGTTCGATGTTTCGCCCGGTGTATAACGAATACGACTATCTTAGTCAACTATTGGATGTCCGGTACTCAATGACACTCGAGTCAACCCAATTGAGACAATGTTCCCTGGACTAACGACGGCCATGGCTACTTCACAACTCTAGCCGTTGATTTTGGATAAACCTTATGTCACATTGTACCCTGTCTGGAGGTCCCGATTAGGGTTGGTGATAGTCAGGCTTTGGGTTGGGCAATAGATGTCGCAACGCCTTATAAGCGCTGATATCACTGACACCAATAACAAAGACCAAAGGATCCATCTTTTTGGCGCAGTGGTACTGGCATAGCTCTCAAAGAAACGCTAGCAGCTCTTTCCCCCGCCGTGACTAACTCTCTCAAGTGTACACCTGTGAGGAGTTATGGGGTAGGATTGATCGCCATAGTAATCACTTAACGTATATCTTGGTTAAAACGGTGCTGTTGTTGTATTCTTCTGTCTAGAATCGTGAATGGAAATGTTCATCAATGTCAAAGGTATACCCCGCATGGCCAGTGTACCCACTTTATCGCATACATTATAAACACATCCTTTATTCCAGTCTGACAACACCCCGCGACCCATCTGTAGGGCTCATTTCCGTCGGAATCCGTGCAAAGGAGACGCCCATATCTTAACCCGTCTTCGTCCTTGTTTCTCTCTTAATATCTACCCCGTATAATATCGTTTACCTGTTGTTTTTGTCTCGTTTAATATTTGAAAGACTGTTTGTTTGTTTCCATTCACTACCTGATTAGCAGGCCTAATGCCTCAGTTTGGAAAGACTGTTCCCGACCTAGTCCATGGGATAGCCTCTCATTTTGCCCTGATCTTCAGTAGGGTTATTCAACCCTGGTTACTACGCGGTGACAGGGGCTCATAGAAAATGATTCCCCCCAGAAAAAACGGAAACTGGGGGGGCCTGTCGCTTTCCAGGCTCTGAGAGAGTGACAGGACCGCCAAAACACGGAAACCAGGGTTCTGTCTGAGGTGACCACTATTTTGACTAGCTCTTGGTGTATATTGCCCAATCGGGTATATTCATAGTTTCCGACCAGTGAATGAGGATATGGTACTTAGTAATATCGATATTAGAAAGGTTTTCTAAAAACTAAATCCATACACGCATGATTGTGTTTTCGGCGGCAGCGGCGCAATTTTAACAGGTCAGTCACTGCGGAGAATACTCACTGCAAAAAATCGGAAAAAACGAGAACAAAATGGCATGTTAATCTATACAACACGACCCAATGGTAACACATAGACCGCGAAAACCCAGCGAACACACAATTTGAAAACTAATGCTCTATTAGCTCCCATGCGTCTTCCGCCCAA
Organism: Huntiella abstrusa; assembly: GCA_025685495.1. Lineage (NCBI taxonomy): Eukaryota > Fungi > Ascomycota > Sordariomycetes > Microascales > Ceratocystidaceae > Huntiella > Huntiella abstrusa. Next base: position 37,197 of record JAJNMT010000150.1, on the reverse strand, counting down.
TCCACTCCAGATTCTTGCTCTCCAGCACAGCATTCTTAACAGGCTTGACCAAGCAGGCATTCATGCCCATTGCCAAGCAACGCTCTTCCTCCTCTTCCGTTACCGCAGTAGCCATGAGAGCCAGAATGGGGACATCCTGCACATACCCCGACAACTCCGTGTCTTCGCGCAAGTGTGTAGCACACACAAGCCCGTCCATCTCGGGCATCTGACAGTCCATGAGAATGATGCATGGTTTGTTTTTCCGGGTGGACTTGCACTTCCGGATGTAAGCCAACGCCTGGACCCCGTTATAGACATGACAGACCGGGGGAACCTCAGCTGATCCAAACTTTTGTTCACCAGGCGAGCGTCGAACCATTTATCCTCGACAAGGAGGATCTCGATGTCGTCGCGGGAAGAAAGGCCACGGGTGACAAGACCTGTCTGTTTGATCGCGACAGTCTGGTTGGGAGTTGGGAGAGCGGGCGACGATGGCGCCACAACAAATGGGACCTGAATGGTCACTCTGGTACCGTTGGTAATGCCTGGGGGTGGACATTGCACATTGATAGAGCCCCCATGCGCTGCAAATAAGCCGTGCGGTTGACAAATCCCAGTCCGGTTCTGCTGAACTGTCCGCCAGCAGAAGAATCGCCCTGCTTGAAGGGTCTCCAGATTTCTTCTAACTTCGCCATCTCGATGCCAAAACTATCGTCCACATTAAGAAAAGCGGACGGTGACCCTGTCTTTCGTGGTTGAGGTGATCCAGACCTTGAAGTCGACGGTCCAGCCGTGAGAAAACTTCACACCATTCCCGAGATCGTCCATCAGCACTTATCTAACGCGCTGAGAGTTGCTGAACATGCGGAAATCCTGCGCTCCACTGCAGTAAGCTTGGCAAAGCTTAAGGCTCCTGTTCTGAGAGTAAAGTAAGGGTATCTCAATACACTGAGCCAGCACATCAAAAAGCGGGAACTCAGTGTTGTTGATAGTCATTATGTCAGCTTGGGTCTTAAAACAAAGTCAAAAAGGTTGTTGATGTGTTGTACTGGCATTCTGATTGCGTTTTGGATGATGTTCAATTGGGTGTTGCTGTGATGGAGACAAAGAAGTCGCGGTTCGAAGAGCAAGCTAGAAACAACCCCGATTGCATAGGACTTCGGACGTCCTGGGACATCTTGTTTATTATCAGCTAGTTGTGTCGTTAAAACATGCAATATGGACATATCACCTGGTGCCTTTCTCATACCTAAACCAGCTAGTAAACGATGCTTCAGATAAATGAGCAATCTTAGCCCCACCGTGCGCAAAGTTTCTTTCTCTAGGTGTCTAAGTGGTTTTATACTACTCATGACTTCCCCAATAAGTCCCTTCACCACTTCTGCGTCCCCTAACATCAGGACACATCGTCTCCTAAGCTAACAGCCCGTGATGTAGTGTTGGGCGACATTACCAATTGCCTGTGTTGGAGGTATAAAAGACTCGGGTGACAGAAATGCAATGGACCTAGAGACAAATGTGGACAGTAGGGTAGTGAAAACAGATGAAATGTCCATGCTAGAAAACCAGTTTTGTTTGACTGTGCTGTATTATAGTACGACGGCCCAACCAGCAACGCAGAGTTGAAGCCTTTATAAACCCAAACTATTCTCTTTGTTGGCACATACGACCATAGCCTGTGGAAAATACGGGGTCCCGTCTGCTCCCCCATAGTCAAGCCACAGAGCGCTGGATTAGTAGTACGGTGGGTGACCACGTGCGAATACCCGGTGTTGTATGTTTTTTTTTGCTGTCGAAATCTATTTGGTTGACGCTGTTGCTAGCATTAAATCCGGGCCCGGTGTTAGGTACTCCAGCGGAAGTTGGCGTGGGGGGCTGCCGGTTTGTGATGTCTCAATTGAGCGCCGGGGTGTTTGGATCGCTCCGCCGTGTGTTGTTTTGGTTCTTTAGATCTACTCTTTTGGCTGGCAGTTGGAGTCTTTGTCCGCTGGGGTTTGTGGGCATTGCAAGATTTCACAGACAGGTTAACAGTAGAGTGGACGCTTAGGCCGTCCCTGGGGGTGCTAACGGGTCGACCCCGTTTAGACATGTTCGGTACCTCGATCATACGACATGCAACAGTAGACCGACCGAAATGTCTGCGAAAGGTGTTTGCGGAGTGACCAGTCGCATTTGTCGATCAGATTGAACGGCTCGTCTGTGTAAGCAAACAGTCCATCGACATTTCGTACGGATCCTAGATGAAAACTGCAAACTCATGTGTAATTTCAAACCTACCTTTGGACAAGTGCGCCTTTTGTCCCAAAAGGGTACCCGCGCAATCTCTATCAAACCAGAATCATGTATAAATGAGATGGGGATATTCCTCTATCGGCTGTTTGATCTTCTCTGTGGGTCCATCAACCAAAGTCATTATTCGCTAGGCGTTCAGCTGGGTTCGTCAAAACATCTACTATTTTACCCAACATACATACATTCACACGACCAGTTTATGCCTTTAGCAATCACCTCTTCTTGGCACCATCACGTGCCTACACTTGTGATTATCCACGAACAATCACAACCTTGACGCAATTCGTCTTTGACAACATCCAGGTCACTGGCTATGTCGGCGAGACCGTCCCCATTTCATGTTCAAACACTTCCGGCCAATCCTGCGGTGGCTCGTCAGCCACTCTTAGCGTGCGCGACTCTACTGGTCGCGTCAATTCCCATGCTATGCCTTTAATGGGGTGCGCACCAGAGCAGTTTGGATCAAGCATACATCTCGCTACGCCTGGAGAGTATGAAGTGATGAGAATTGGCTTCGATGAGTGAGGGATATCCAAGGTCATCCTCTCTACAGTCTCGAATCTATTTTTGGCGTCCTGCCGTTGATATGCCCCCACGGGGATGTTTCTCCAGACGCCACTGTCGCTTGCTTGACGGGGGGCTAGATGGACTCTTGGCTATCTGACTGGTGCTGGGTTTCACCGCTGTCACGATAGATAATGATCAGGATCCCCCGTGTTAGCCCCGTTTTGAACCTGTCTTGCTCCTCGATGTTTGTTTTGGTTCGTTTGTAGGTTTATCGTGATGTACTTTGGGCCCGGATATCAAGAGAGTACTCTGGATCGGGAGATCACAAACATTCTATAATATATCTTAATCCACTAATATTCCACTCATCAGCGACATATCGCCTTCTGATCCCTTCAAATGCCATTCCTTATTTTTGTTACGATGTACAGACCTGTTGTTTTCCCCATGACACAAATTTCGCCTATATGGCTTGTGATACAAACAAATATTGCGGTCTATAGTGATGTACGAAGAACATGCAATGCAAAGTGCCCGTTGATTACCCCAACCTGGATTTCTCTCGTTCTGGCTGTATGGTACATATGCGGGAGCGGGTAGTCGTCGTCCAATGTATGTCAGAGAATAGCCTCTCTATGAAACGCTTCTTCCAGTATATTCGCGGTTGGTTGGACCCCAGACCACATGTGTAGCAACGCCGCGGCCATTTCCTTATACGCCGGAGTCCCTGATAGTAAGGCTGTAGGACGTTCTGTATCTCATAGTGGTTCTAACACTATATATATGACATGTGACGTAACTAAACCTGACTGTTTGGACGCTCATCCTTCTGGGGCAACTGTATAATCCAGAAGGTCGTGTGGGTGAAAGAAGTCTATTGGCGGTTTGCTGAGCAAGCTAATTTCAATATATTCGGCCCCCAAGGTATGGGGATCTGTGACTCTAAATCTCTACCAGCATGTAATATATCAACCAGATCAACATTAAGGGACTTTGAACCAACACGGTGCAACATCAAAAGACCCACGAATTCATGTATTGTCGAACCCGATTTACGGTGTGACCAGCAGTGTTTTTCAACCCGGCTGGGCCGTAATTGTGACTAAGGGGATCGTCCATGGACATGTTGGACCAATCCTGGATAGAAATTAGAAACTCTATCATAATATCGAAGCTAACTGGGTGTACTTCTGCCTTCTAGACCCAATCGGCGCCTGCCTGACCCATAGCAAGCTGGAATAAAGTATAAAGCACACGTCAACCCTCTTCTTTGAACCTTCGCTAGGTATCAAATGATGTTCGTGGACATTTCCACTGTTCCATCAACTATATATCCACCAAGAAGTTGAGTGTTCTAATCATCGTTCTTTACAGTGAAAACCAGTTGGCCTACTCCTTCTCCTGTTCACAGATAACTATAAACGATGTCTCGCTTTGTCTTTGACAGAGTCTCGGCCGTTGGCTATGTGGGCGAGGCCATATCCATCTCTTGTTCCGATACATCCGGCCAACCGTCTAAGCGCTTATCAGCAACTATGACTGTGCGCGACCCATCTGGTCGTCTCATGACTCATGTTATGCGTTTAATCGATCACGCTCCGGAGCAGTTCGAAGCTAGCGTATATGTCTACATGCCTGGTGAGCATGAGATCAAAGTGACGATCATGGGGCGCGATGAGTCCGGGATGTCCATGGTGAACCTATCTACGCTCACGCACAAGCTCTGGGTTGACTCCCGTTAACATGACACCGTGGGTTTACTTCAGCTGTTTATTGAGCAGGCTCCATACGCGCACGTTGTCGATTCTTTTGGGGGTTGGGTAGATGCTTTGTCATCTGAAGCGTGCTAGGTTTCACCGCTGTCATGGTCACTGTTCATCAAGTGCAATCGAACTGGCAACGATTAGTCTTGTCCTGGTCCTTCGCGTCTTGTTTGGTTTTGTTTGTCGGTTGGTTTTGGTTGGATTAGGGTTGGGGAATTGGCAATGCCAGAGTAATATATTTTCATCCGGCAATACTCTCTCTCAAAAGTGACTTCTGCTCTCCTAGTCTTGCAATCCACAGTTGACGGACTGTGAGGCATCAGCATACCACTGCGTCAAGAGGAAGTGGAACTTTTGGCCTTTTTTATAGCTGCATGTTATATCAATGCCTATATAGGAGAAGTCATACTCTCGGAGAAGGATCCGTATACGATGGCCAAGATGGTCAGTGGAACAAACGGGGCACTCGACTATATCTGTTGACTAACAACATTCTTCGATGAGTGCAAGTGACCTCTACTTCTTCCGGGTGTATAGCGTAGATATCTTGGCTGAATAGCGTACTTGGTCCGGTTTCTCGTTGTTTTTTGTCAAAGTGGTAGGGTTAGGGTCTGTCTCGTAGTTTGACTGTGGTGTCAAGAAAAAGGATCATTAGAGTCTATCCACAATCGACTTCAAACGATACGAAGCAGTCATGACCGTCATTACTACAATGCGAATTTACTATATTGGGCGGACACATGGACAAGTAAATATCCGCTTTGAACCATTACAGTAATATTGTGTGATTCGTCGCAGATAGAACGAAATGTCGAATGAGGCCGACAATAGTGATTACAATGCGGTCACAATTCTTACCTATGTATATTCTATTGGAATTCAACGCCATGGCTACTAAATTTCTATGCTATGGGGATTCTTCCGGAATCTACTATGTAATTTGCGTCCTCATTAGTCATTCAAGACACAGGCAGTCTTGAATTGTATGATTTGTGTTTTCTAATCGCGTGAGGCTTGTGACAGCCAGTGAGCGGAAATGAAAGTGACATCGAAAGATTTGGTGGAACATCCGTAATACGTATGGATGGGAGTGTGTAGTCGAGTGTGACACGTCCCGTTCGGAATACGTGGGGTTCGGAGCGCACGTGCACGGGTCGAAACATGGATCGTCGTGGAACACAAGCAATGAAATATATGACTGCAGGGGGTGATGTCGACGTCACTTCGTTAATCGCCAATAGAGGGTAGTTCTATTAACGGCGAATATGCGGTAATCGCGACAGAGGCAACAACTTGCTAGCAAAGAATAGCAACTCCAGTAGCCACCAGGGCCAGAGTTTGGGCTTCTTTCGCACGCTAACCAGCCTTTGACGTGAACTTTATCTTCCATCTCCCCCGAAGTATTAGGAAGTTTTATGTTGATAATTGTTGTTTGGAAAGCTACTAGTTTTTGACGTCTTCCATCATCGCCCAATCTTCTGTTGGCTTAATGCCACCTTCTGGATTTGTCTTCCTTGTCGTCACCATTGAAGATCTTTGTTTGTATTTGTGCCTATTGCCAAGGCGTCAGTCTTTTATCGTTTGTTATTTTCTCCCACCTTTGTGGATAAGAGAATAAAACAAACATATTACATGTAACGGTTTCATCTGTGGGGATTTGGTCTTAACCACATTTTGAGTGAAGCCAGGACCAATTAAATGACTATAAACGAGAAGCACCTCCCGGATATCCTGTTGCTTTATCGTGTACAATGCCGCTGAACATCTCTGATACAAACAACGAAAATCCAAACATGCCTGCTGCATCCACCTTAAGAGCCAGGCTGGCACCCACCCTCTTTATTCCCCAGAACCCCTGCGATATAGTTTGGATTGGTTCGGGAAGCATCCCTCCATCGACCCTCCTGATGGCCAATTGTGTCAGGAATCTGGTCAGCGTGGGCTCCTTCATGGAGTTCCGCTACGATTTCGATGGGCAAGAAATCAGGGAGGACACCACAGAGAATCTACCTGAGATGCTCGCCGAAATTATCCAGGAAACAATTCCGTTTTCTTAGTTTACCGGGACTTGCTGGTCATGAACCAACTCCCCCATAGTAAATATGGACTTCCATGACCGGCTAACTCCATGGCTTTAACGGAGTTAGAGGTTGAACTTTTGAACGGTTGCGAGGAAACTGCAACGACGATGGGGTTCGACGTAGTATCCTTCGGCGAGAGAGTTAGTGAATATGACACTCTCGCTGTGCGGTGCCAGGCTCAGTGTCGTCGGCAGATCAGGAGAATTCGTGCGTTTCTCCTCAGCTTCCCTACCACCGCCCAACCGACTCACGCCCGTGCTGTGGAAGCTGCGCCTGCATTGTATTTACAGCACACGGCAGATGATGCTAGAAGGCATTTTGGTACTGTTGGTCTCGGCCTGTTGCCAGTGGAACCGCCCTGGTTCGTGGTCGGTCTGAATGCCCCCACTCTCAGCGCTGCTTTCCAGCCTGAAGACTATGGGGACGAGCCAGCCCCCAGATTTAGCGATATTGAACTCGAAGAGTTTTCATCGGATGAGGACTTCGTGGAAACACTCGTTTGGTCAGAGTCGGACAGTGAAAATTAGGCTAAGCTGTGGCGTGGTTTGAATTTAAGGTGTCTTGACAAAGATAACCAGAGAGCATCATGGTTCTTATGACATAGTGATGGTGTTTTGGTGTCTTGATGGTTTATAACACAATGGGGCATGAAGGCGACAGGTGGATGTTGGCGTTTAACTTGGAAGAAAGCGGATCTGTTGTACAGTGAGATTTAACTAAATATGATTGACTTTACGTTCCCGAAATAATCGGAGAACCTGTCCATAAAGAGATATCCACATCATGGACATGGAACCACCGGTATGCCAAACCCCCACAAGTGATGGCGTCAGTTCCAGATTGTTATAGTGTTATGAGTGGTGATAGCAGAATTGTGCATCTACTTATGGAAGGCTTACTGCGGGTACCAAGAGACTGGGCGTCGTGGGCCTTTTCTGCTAGGCAAAATTGGCGGGCCTGGGAGAACGGGAAGTCAGTTATTTCCAGGGAAAGCTCACGGACTATTCATCTAAGAATTTGCGGGCCGTGTCTCGAGATCTATTGTTACTTAAGTGAGGCCTATGAGAGCTGGGTGTTTGAAATTCTCCATGAAGTTAACCCAACCTTGAGCAGAAGAGAAATGAGTTAGGTGAAGATGAGATTAATGTTCCCTCGCCATCTATATTAGTACGAGTAAGCCAATAGTTGACCGTGTTTTGTATAAGACTAGATCTAGTGCTACGGGATAGCACCCTGAGTAAATAAAGTAGCAGTTGGATTCAAGATCTTTCATGTGCAACCGACTTTCTTCTCCGGTACCGTAGACCCCAACAGTTCCCGTGGATCTACAAAGTTAGCCGCCGTGGTGTCCTGTATACGTGTAGACTAAAGGATACAGCGTGGGGGTGGGATTATGATAGATTAGGTGCCGGGAGAGATCAGGTAGACATTGTAGAGGGCAAAGGGGAGGGAAAGACATCAATTTGGTCAACATCGCCGTTGGTGTCCTCGTCCGTTGCAAATGGGGATGCCGTACTGAGTGCATCGACACTGTTCGGGAGAGAGGTCTTGGACTGACTGCTGTTGGTGTTTGCCGAAGCAGTGGATGAGAAAGCGTTAGATCGCGCATCCTCTCAAGACTCTCTAGAGCCTTCCCTATTACCGCTCAGAGGGCAAAGGCGCTTGGGGTGTCCCATTCTGTGACAAGTTGGGAACGACGTTGAAGGCTTGTCGGCTCCAAAATAAGGGGCTGCAGGGACATCCTCGTAGCCCTTTTCTAATAAGCGGGCCAGCAACGTTCGGGTAGCGAGAACTAACCGCTTTCAAAAGAGTACCGGAGATAAGCTCATCCTCTATGACCACCCCACCCGCTATGCCCTTAGAAAGCTGGCCAAAAAACAGGCTGAGGAGTCCACTGAAATTCTCCTTATCATGAAATCCAAAAGAAGTCCGGCTTACATGAAAGTCTGTTTGGGCACGGGCAGTGTCAATTCCGGCATGGATATATGTTAGCATGGTGACGCCACGAGTGATACCTGCACAACATTGTTGGTGATTGCTCAGATGTGAAAAATTACATTTCGACCTATTGCCCGACTATTTTGATAGACCGACGTCTAATATCTTGGGTATATAGTCTCTCTCCCTCTCCCTCCTCCTGTTAGCTGGCTGATCCGACAGTCACTGAACAACAACGAATACAACTATCTTGACCCCTTCTCTATACTCTGGTAATCACCACCCAGATAACCATCGAGGCCACAAAGCCAAAAGAAAGGGCTATCGAAGCCGACGATGCCAAGAGAGCCATTGAGGCCAATAAATGTAAAAGGATCTTCCTGGACACAAACCAATAGTGCCAACAAGAACAGAGTTTCCATGAGTAAAGATGACCTCCTGAATCAGTGGCCGTAGATATATTGATTCCAAAAGGTTTATCATGAGAACAGAGAGGCTGAGAGCCTATTCGACCCAAGAGTCGAACGTGGCCTTCAGCGGATTGACCTGAGGATCAGCCTCGCGAAGCTGGTCACACACGGGGCGTGACATGCGGCCTGTTGTGCTGAGACGTGAAATAGGTTGGACAAGATAATTCATTAGATGTTTCATATGAAACTCTCCCCCACTCTCTCGATAAGTTCTCCCAACCAACACCACTAACGGCGAGTCGACACAGCACGACCCCAAAACGGTGCGAATCTACAAATCGTCGCTACCTTCCATTTCATTTGTCCAGCGGCGGCAGTTCCAGATGACGTTCGTGACCTGATGTCCCAAGAAGATATCTCCCTCGTGAACGACACCCGGAAGATCTCGTCCATGGCGAAATCGACGGGGATCTTGAACCGCTCGCGTAGAACACTGACGCCGTACTCTAGAGAACCATACTGGATCTTCGCCTGGTCGGTGTCGCTGAGCGAGCGGTCCCACCAGTAGCGGGCTTCACCCTCAACACAGTGCCACCAACCTCCAGCTACGAGGTCGGCGGGGTTGGTCCGATTATAGACTCGAAGACGGCCAATAAATAGAAGGTACTCATCAGGAAACTTGACTTTGGGGACTGGAACAACGGGCCGTGGAATAGCGACTTGTGTCAGATGAAAGAGTTATTAGATTGCATGTATTTTTGTTATTTTGGTGATCATTTAATTGCATTCGTCTTATCTAGGGATATGGCAATGACGTGTCTTTCCCTGACAACATAGAAATGTATTTGGGGTAACTAATCGGCTGTGGGAGATTATGTCTCGAGCTGTTATCCGACTGTTGTGATAGACGGGTGCTTAATATCCTGGGGATATAGTCTCTCCCTCCTTCTCTCTCCGTCTCTTATTCTTCTAGACCGATATCTGATCTAAGGGTACCTGAACGAGAACAAATACAACTATCTTGACCCCTTCTCCATACTCTGATATTCACAGTGATCACTAAAACGCTAGCAAATTCCTCGTAGCTGGAGAATTCCGCCTGAGGTGGAAGCTTGCTCCAGAAGTGCGAGGTAAAGTCCCGCCTGCCCAGCGTCAGCAGAACTAGCGGTACCCGATACGACAGAAAGCGGTGGCGCTTTCGTATCGCCCTCTCCCAAGAACCGGGGGATTCAACGATCTCCAAATCCGGTGAAGCCACTGGGACGGTTACTATTTAGCCAGTCCGAGATGGATTCGATAGTCAGTTCCTCACTATCATGAGTGTCGTCGTCGTAGTGTGAAAGACTGGTCACCACAGGCTCGGCAAGTTGCGCAAGTAGTAGTGGCGGCCGGGTCTCCTGTCTCCCAAAAGGCCTACTACCCCCGGCCACCGTCAACTCCCGACTGGAAACCATCCGCCGCGAATTTCCCACCGAAAAAACGTCCACCGGCCCACCATACTCGTCACTACTCTCGCGGCCCTCTTTGGCGGTCTTCCGGATTTTCTGGGGAGATTGTTCTAGGTCAAAGCCATCACTTTCCGACCGGTTCCGGGCTCGACGTTTCGACGCATGACCGAGATATAGCGGTAGTTCAAAGGACAGTCGCCTATTCGCTCTGGTGGCGGCATCTCCATCCAACTCATCACCTGTCAAGTCAATGGCCGGTGTTTGGGGCCGTGTTTGTTGAGTCCCATTCGGTCCGGCAATATCCTTCGGGCTTACTCTACGGCTATGAGATGCAAGAGATAGCAACGGCTGGCTTGGTGTGATACTGGAGGACGGGGAACTCTCCTTATCGCTACTGCTGAAGACATGCGGATCAAGTGGCGTGGAGCAAGTATGGTTGCTTCAAACTAGCTCGTTAGTCTTTGGCCATTTCATAAACAAGAGCCGTTGTGCTTACAGGCAAGTAACAGTTTCCGTTTCAGGACAAAACTGTTCCAGTACGGGGGGACTAGATTCCGGGTTTGTTTCCGGAACAACGCCTCCCAAGTGTTGTTGGTAATCTTCTCGAAGCAGCTGGTGAGATGGCAACACACTAAAAACCGCGATGTCTTGAAGTAGTTACAGCCGCGAACCCATTTTTCAGGGTCGCACTGATTGTCAAGAACATGGTTTTCAGTGATTTCTTGGCTAACTCCGTAATTCCAGCATTTGATGTAGGCGCTTTGCCATTCTTCGCGCCATGGAGCTGGTGGGTACTCTTGCTGCCCCGCGAGCGTCTCATTCACCCAGTACATCGTGTCGGGGACTATCTTGGTAAGCAGAACATGAAAAACGCCATCAAGTCTTGCACGACTAGCTGGACCTAGATGATGGTTCTTCAACAGGCTCCAATGCGACTCGAGCATCATGGTTGTTCTCAGTCGTGGAAGTATAGACTCGTGTGAGAATCGAGCCCATAACTCCCATTTGCCTTTTTGGTACCAGTTGACAACCAAATAGGCCCAGACGTTCATCATGTTCCGGTTTCTCACAGGCTTACCGTCCTTTCCCTTCTTGATGCCACTGAGTCGGCCTGTTCTCGGTGCCACTTTTTCCAAAGCAGCCATCTCCTCGTCATAGGCTGCGTAGCCATCGATGCGGTGTTTGCGCTCCAAGCACCACTCCTTGTAGCAAAATTCATAAATTTCACGGATAGCACGCTTATGGAAGTCCTCGGGAGTCCGTGAGCGATTATGGACATCAGGGAAAGAGGGATGGTCGTTGAAGTGCAGAGCAAGGTACTGGTTCAACAACTCTGCATGCGCCTCATTGGTCATGGTGCAAACGACCGGCGTCTTCTTGAACGGCCTCTGCTCCTCCCCCGGTTGGAGTGGCCGCGGTTCTTCCTGTCCAGGGACTGGCTCCTTCTCTTCTTCGGGGCAATCGCACTCTCCAGTCAGGTGAAGACCCTTTCGCATCTTCTTGTGAATTCCCCAGCATCCCCGCAAGACCTCTGGTGGAATCAGGTCTACAACCATGTCGGTGTTGAAATTCAACCACACGTCAGAAGGGCCAGCGCCTTGGAACCTTTCAAACCAAGCCTTCTTAACGTGCCACCAACAAAGCTGATGACTTGTGTCCCGGAAAGCCTTCTTGACAGCGCCAATTTCGGCGGCTTCCTTGTCGGTGTGGAACACCAATATACCGGTATGAGACGCCGAGAGCTGACCGTTCGCGTCCAAGACCGGAGGGTTGGGGTCCACATTCTTGTAGAGGGCTCTATACCTCTTGGTAGCTTCTTTGTACGTAAGAGATGGGTATTGGGTCTCCAGCCAAAAACGCAACTTGTACAAGAAGCGAGTCAAGATTTGGATCTTGAAGTCTTTTTTGAAGGAGGAACTTTTTGAACACTTCGCGGTGGGCTTCTGTATGAACAGATAAGCAATGGGGACACCGCGGTTGTTGAACTCAGCTGTAACTCCGAAGAGCTCCAACTTCAAGTAGTTTGTAGCAAAAGTTCCATCCATCAAAAGCTCCTTCACGAAGGGGCCGATCTTCTTAATTGGTTCCTTTAGGAATACCGCAATGCCTCGGTATCTAGCATTGTCCGGTATTCCATCCGTGGTCTCTCCTTTCTCATTCTTCACCGGGAACGGGTACAAAATTTCACTTGACCATTGATCTTGAGAGGCCAAGAAAGCAATTGCCGACTTAACCTGGTCTTTATCGAACCGGTACTCCTTCTCGCGAAGCTCCTTTTGGCGATTTTTGAGGTCCTTGGAGCAGACCGATCTATGACCATGGACATTCTCCAGTCTCATCTCTCTGAGGAGATCCATGATCACAGTGTCAACCGTCAGCCTCGCCTTCACCCAAGCTTCCAAGCGAGGACCGAATCTAGTTCGGAGCTCTGGCTTGTGAGGGACATGGCGGTATTCCACCTGAATTTTTTGTCGATCACTCGACATACGCATGACGATGCGACCGCCACATTCGTGGAAATCGCGTTGCAGTCTGAACCTCTTCCTCAGTTCTTCTGACACAGGGCCCTTGCCATCTTTCTTCAACTGGTTGCAATACCAGTACGACGTGATCGTATTTCCTCTTTGTTTCGTCGTGTAGTGGTGGATGAAGCGGTATTCCGTGCAGTCGGTGATCTCGGCGATGATCCAATCTGCCATGGTGCGGCACTTTTGAGGATCCAAGGTGTATCTGTCCCCGGTGTGAAGAGGGGCGAGCTTGCGTTCCTCGACCGTCTCATAATCCCTAACGTCGACGTGGGTCATGATATTGGTCGCGATTTGGTAGACCTGTGATGTATGTTAGTTTAACCAATGGTCCGGTGTTCAATATGAATGCTACTAACCTGGCCTTCGCGGTATCCATGGCCGAGAAGAGTGAGGAACCCGTTCCACGGGAGAACGTGGGGTTCGGTGTCCTCAGATTCGTAAAGTTCAGGCTCCCCGGCTGAAGCTCGTGTAAACAGTGAGGAGAGATGGTGTCATGGCATATAGATATTTTGCCGGATCAACACCCTTTCTTCAGGAGGAGATGTTTACAGACCACCTCTGGGAGAAAATTTTGATACAGAAAGGCTTAGGGGGCCTGCTTATCTTATCTCATTCCAAGAGCGGGGATAGTGCAGTTAACAGCTTGACTTCGTAGTGTGACTTTGGCCCGTGCGCTAGCGGAGCGGTCCGCCAACAGGTATTGTGCGTGGGTCTCAAGCGCCGAGAAATTGAAGTTATTGTAGCGGACACGCATTAGGGGGTTGACAAATGGGCGCAGGCGAGCGGCTCGGGACTCAATTAACAAAGCGGGCACCTCCTCGACGAAGTCGATGTAATCATACAGACTGAAGTCCCGGCGACTGCGTCAACAACGCGGGATTGCCTGGACCCAAACGGAGAACCCCAACCCTAATCGGAACCTCCAGACAGGGTACAATCTGACAGGCCACAGTGATCATCGGAACCTTTTCGTACTCCGACAACGCTTTCCTTTCAACACTCCCCCAGAGTCCACCTTTTGTATCCATCCCGAGCATCCGCAAAAACTCTCTGTGTTTAACTCTGGCTAGAGGTTTGGTCAACCCGTCTGCCACCATGACCGCGGTCCCCACATGCTCCACAGTTATCCGGTTGCGCTTAAACAGATCCCTCGAGTTGTGATAGTGGACATCAATGGGTTAAAGTCTTCCCAGACCTGTCTTCGCTTGTGCGAGCGCCAACGCTCCTTCTTTGACGCATCGCAGGTCCTCTGGAGCCTTGGTTGAGGCAGTGAGTATGCTGCCTTTGGATCTGCTCGCTAAACCCGGGCCATCTCACATCTGGCAAATTATTCTGGTGAGGTGCGGTGATTCCTTGGCGCAGCCCGAAAGTGCCATGTATTCAGCTTCCGTGGTTGAGGTGCTTACTGATTTCTGAAGTCGACTCTTCCAGCATGGCCATCATCGATTGCTATCTCGCCCTTCCCACTCCAACACGTTGTTCCGGTCGCCGTCTGAACGACGCCCCTAACTTCCTCACTCGTTTGAGGTTCGCTGTGTTGGGCAGGCGCGAGCCTTGTGGCCTACAGTGCCGCAGATGTAAGATCCCTGGCTATAAGAAGAGAAGACACCATTCGCTTGCACCTGGATATGACTGGTGGTGGTCCTCTCCTCCTCAACCAGCTCATTGATGATGACCTCCGTATCGAGACCCTCCAGACGCCCCACCCTGGAAACAAGCTTCAGGAAGGGGGGGAGAGCAGTAGTGGCCTTCTTCAGGAGCTGGACATCATTGCTGACAAGCTCGACTTCTTCCCGCTCGAACTCCTTCAGCAGGGAATGATGGCGCTGCAAACTTTCCCAAAAGGCACCTACATCCCTGGTGAACGTTGGGCGAAAAATGGCAGTGCTGGCAGCTTCTAAAGCCGCACCCAAAAACCGACGAGACTTCTCCCTCAACTCCTTGTAGGCGTCCGCCGGGTTAGCCGAAACATCGACCGATCTGGTCCACTGACCCTCCAGGCCAGTGACCATAATACGCGCCGTCCTAGTCGTCTTCTCTGCCAATTGCGGTGTTGACGGCTCGTAGCTTAGGCCGGCCACGGATCACACGAACGAAGTCGGGTTCATTGATGATCTGGTATACATTATCCACCCACTACATATTCGGGGTTAGTTTACGATAAAACCTTGCAGGCAAAGGAAGGGGTTGTACATACACTAGGCTTCAACAAATACCAGCGTGGGTTGATACATTTTGGTAGTATGGTCTCGTTGCGTTGCAGAATGTCGGCAATCTCGTGACAACATGGGACTTGCATCTGATGGCGAAAGTCCCCCGTACATGGCTCCATGAGGATTGGATTGCGATTCCAGTTGGACCGGATTGACCTCACATAGAGTTTGTACTGGGCTTCGAGGTGTTTTAATGCAGGGTGAGAAACCTTATACTACCTAATTCTCGCCCAGTCGTGGGTCATGCCGCAGATAGAATAGGTAGCCTTGTCGCCAGCCTGTCTGAACAGTATACTCCACGTCTCACGCGAACCGATGTCACTCTCCTTCAACAAATCAGCTATCATTTGCATTTCCGCATCAGTGCGCCTGCGGTATTTTATGTGAGCCGATGGATTGGGAGATGGGGTATGGTTCTGGGAGCCGGTGTTCGCAGAGATGAGGGTCGTAACCGTATATGTACATCCGCATGTCCGTGTTGAGGCCTGCCGCTGGCCGGTCGATAAATCTTGTAATCGAGCCGGGCGGGTAGGTATCGACACCCGTGTCGTTCTGGCTCTCAATGGTCTCTCTCTTGTCGGCTTCCGGGGGGGCTTGGGTGGTGGGGGCCGTTTCGGTGGGGGGGTCGCTCTCAGACTTGTTCATCTCGACTAGTGTTTCTCGTGGTATAGGCAATACTACGGGAGCATCCAAGCCTGGGTCTGTCATGATCACTTCCGCCATTATAGTTGTAGATGTCGGCTATGACGTGTCGATTCGCGTGTGAAAGTTAAACTGAGTATGAAAAGAAGTCGAAGTTCGTTTACCACCAGCGCATAGAATATGTAGCTTGCCGATGTAGAGTTCTCTTTGTTTCTCGATTGGGGTGTCCACCTAACCACCCGTTGTCCCTATTAAAAGGGTCTAATAGTCTCTATTACCAGAGTATGAGTAACAACTCCCAACGTGCTGGGTAATGTGAGCACAATGATGTAGTTGTTCATTTGACGTCAGATCTTAGTTACAAGAAGCCAACTGATCGCGATGCGCACCCAACGTTCTACCGCGGTTTGCTCTAGAACAGATATTACGGGCAACCAGGTGGTTAACCCGTTTTGGTCCCGCGGCTCCAGTTCTGGTGAGATTAGCCTTGCCTGTCAGGGCGCTTAAACTTTGGGCGACGGAAATAACAGTGTCGCCAGAAAACCTTACAACTGCACGTCCAAGACTGACCGAGAACATTCCGGTGGCCCGTCTTGTTTCTGTAGTCTTGCGCAATGGAGATTTGTTTTGGGAAACGGTGCACCTCCTGGTTGTCCAGTAAGTCGGCGTTGTAGGTCATTATGTGAGGGTAGCTAATCATCCGTATGATGAACTCGAAATAGTGAGCCGTGGCCGCTTTCAAGGAGTCTTTCACCATAAAAAGATCAATAGTGACGGCCAACGAACGAGAGCTACCGATATTGTCCTCAGGCTGATGACGGCTGCTCCAGAAACAAGAATCGCCATCGCATGCCAGCGCAGTGGTAGACATGCACCCGACAAAGACGCATTCTGGTCATGCAAATAACTTCTCGTGGTCCTCTAACATGACGCCGCCGGACCCAGTGTCTCTGAAATCGCGGTTCAGTTGACAACATGTGAGGACCCAGCGACTCTCTAGATCCAGTTTCAGTTCAAGCACTCAGTCTCATCCATGCGACGATAATCTTGCGATGTACAAGCTCTTGTAGGATTAACAGGCTAGATTGTTTGGCGTGATTTCCAAACTAACCCAGGCAGCTTTTGGGCAAAACTGCGTCACTAGTGATGATATAAATCAGTATTATGACATACAAGAACCTTATTCCCGTTTCTTACGTCTTCTGTCGCGTTGAATGATTTAGCGAGATATGACTTCATAGGAAGATCGCAGTATTTCGATTCATGTCGCAGAATGATGGTTCGCGCCGAACGTGCGTGTCCCCGTCCTGCAATCTCGATCCTACGATTATCCACGTTAGTATCCTACCAGATGACGACATGCCTCTAGGAGCCAGGAGCGGGGAACAGTAAATTACCTTGGTTTGATTTGGCGCAATAAGCCGCGAGGCGTATGTCGAGGAATACAACGCAATTCTCATTGCCAGGAGAACGATTAATTATTAAACAGTTCGTTGGGAGAATGGTAAAAACATCTTGTCGGCGTATGTAGACGGTCTCGAGAAAGAACCGCTCTAATCTCCAACACACTAGAATCTTGGGCAAAATGCTGCGGGGTTCCAACGCGACCGTCCGACTCGAGATCCACAAATCTACCATATTTAGTCTAAATGGAACCTTTGTTCCCACCTCTAGCACGTAGTATGACCCTAACCCTCATCTTCCCTCGAGTTGTTACGCCGTGATGAGCTTATTGATTAGTCAATTTAGCTGTCTCCCGGCCTGAAAAGAGGGGCATTTGCCTGCTAATTAGGTTTAAACAGAATACATCAAAATCAAAATCAAAGATTGGTCAATTTATTGGTAGCACTTTGACGTAGACCTGGACGTCATGGTGTCAGTATTGTGCTGATATCAGACATTGGAGAGGCTATCAGAAAACGGGGATATCAATTGCATAATGAAGGCCCCCGTCCGAACTTGTGAAGAACTGGAACGGAGCGTGGGCATGATTACCTCTCATGGGAACAAGGTTTGCCCCAGGATCAGCCGTCACAGCACACACTGCGCGGTCGTGTGGAGATAGCTTCACTGATATGTCTTCATCCAAGTATGTATGCATATGACCAGTTAATTAAATAGACCGAATACGCACACATATTGGTCTCTCCTTTAGCCCCTGGCACTCACTATGGCCAACAATTGGGACTGGAACTGCGAAGCCTTCAGCAGCTTGCAATGGCATTTCAAGCCTCAGTACCGTTTTTGTTAGGGTTGCAACCCTATTGAGTAAGCTCTAAGATGGTATGCAACTATCCAATCGTGCACCGTTGACGTCTACAAGCAATTAGACACTGAAATTTTCCGGTCCTCAAGTCATTCAATAGACTACATGGCATTGCTTGGAGGATTGCATAGGCATCAACACACGGTCTTGAGTAACTAATCGAAGGAGTGCGTATGATCTCTATTAACAAATCGCTCATGGCTTTTGACAGACCATGGACGAGGCGATGGTGGTTAATCGCAGAAACTCAGGGCTCTCGGGTTGATGACATCCCAACATACCTAAAACACAGTTAGCTAGGATGATTCAGTACCTTTCTGAAGTGTCCAACATGGTAGATAATGACGTCATCACATGAACATTTGGCAGAACCAACGTGGAAGTACTGCAGTATTTGAATAGAAGCTACCCATTGTAGTGCATCTGAGTAATGTGTGCACTTACTCTGGTAGACACAGCACAGGGTTCTTCTGCGAACCACTACGGCTTGTTGTGCATTTCAAACAGACAGTTTAGACTAGATGATAGAAAGCGTACCTCGTTCGACGTCATTGAAGATTTTATTCAAACAAACTCCTTCTCATCTATAATCTATGGTTTAGTTTTGTTATAATCTTACTGTCTTTAACATACCTTTTATTCGTCTATAAGCATGTCAGATTCACAGCTCCCCAATTTAGCCAAGGAATCAACTTGCGCCCCGTCACCCACTTTGCGAGCATTTGATGCAGCCATTCTTGAAAGCCATAAAACGGTTCCGAATCACGATACACACGCAGAATCTTCTATTTACTCCCCGGAAATCGCCATCGCATGCCATGGTTCATTCGCAGCAGAGAAACGCTTGCCAACAACATGGTCTCCTGATCCTTTCCATTTGTATACCAACAAAGAGGTACCATTTAGGGCCGCGTTGCAAAGTGAAACTGACTTGTCATACATACTCGGGTCATCTTACAACCACGAGATTAATGAGTCCATAGCTTCTGCCGTTGACAACAATCCATCTCAAAGTCAAAGTCTGTTCAATTCAAAATACGTTGGTCAGTTCCCACCCGTACATCCCACGGGCTATTGCCGCTCCGAACCATCGGGCTCCGGACGTAACGTTCTAGTGTCAGAAGATGATGAGCCCCGTAGGGATTACATCAGACGTGCAAGCTATGGTGTCCAGTACCATAACGATAGTGGGTTTGGTCCGGAGTTACGGAGAACTGTTCGGTCAGAATGTCGCTCGTCTTTGACCCTCTTCGAACCTACCGACGACGAGTGGGATTCATCGTCACCACAATCTCGTGTTATGAGCCCTATTGTAAGTGCATTTTCGGATTATGTCACATGCCCAAGGACGGGGGTTCACCCACCGCCTGCTACTGGTAGTTACGAGTAACCTACAAGCGTATTGACCAGCATGAAGCGAATATTAACAAGATGGACGAGTAGATTCAAGCATCACAGCCTACCGATGCAACAGAGGCTGAAATGTCAAACGATGACATTGAGACGGACTTGAATCAGTCTGATGCGATAACAGTACCCATCATGCACAACCGCACTTCAAACTTGACCGAGGCTTGTAAACAACACTACCGAAAACTAGTGGTCAGGGCACGTGATCTAGATCTTCTACAGAAGTGTGAAAACGCCCGCCGCGACAACGCAACTTTATCAGCACGCTACAAAGAATATCGTTCCAACAAACCACTAGGCCCTGTTCCAACCGACTCAATTGCTCGTGCAATCGACCGTGGGCTGCTTTCTGCTAAGAAGGCAACATCAAAACCGATAGCAGATACCAGTAAACAATTCTCCAGAATCCGTGAGCATTGCTCCGACCTTCCAGACACCACACCCACGGATTGGACCTCGGCCAACGTTACCCCGGCATTTGATTATCTCAATGAACACGGCGCAAGCTCCCGTCAAGTTACCCTATGTGGCGATAGAGAGTGTGAATCCCGCGTTCAGAATGACATCTTGTGCCTAGCAAATGCTTAGAATGCGCCCAGTTCAGTCTCTAATGTGGCCACCGAGGGACGTGAATGCAGTGAACCAGGCTTGTTTGAGACGGTAGCTCTGATTCGGGAAGATCTCGTGGATAATCTGATATCAACGTGGCATGGTTCAGCGTCCCCCAACCTGAACTGCCGTCATCATTCTTCATCCAGTCCGTCTGGTCTTTCAACATCCAGCTTGCCAGATAGCGGAAGGTCAAGTGGCTATCAGTGTCTCCATTGTGATGACCGGACCGGCGATACAGATATGCTCGAATCTTATGGCGCATCCTCAGGTCCCCGGAGTTTAGACGGATCTCCTGAAGATATCATTAGCATTAGCCACACAGATTTCAATGATGTCACATGTTCTACCATGGATTCAAATGTCGCAGTGATTGGGGCACCAACAAGAGTACCATCGCCAGAGGGACTCACATATTTCCCACTGCGAAGAATACAGGAGAACTGGTTTAGAGAATCTAAAGATCCATCAGACGTACCACTTCCACAACCGACGTTTTGGGAGGTTTTTCTTTTGAGTAGCACCGCCCCAGTTGAACGCTTGATCTCTCGGGGGGTTTTCAATCCGCAGCAAATCGGTCAGCTGCAAAAGGAAGTCGGCTGGTGAAGCCATTGCCTAGCACTTCAACCATAAGAATCGAGTCTAGAGACACTGTGACGGGTGGTGTAGGTACGTATGAAATTTTGATTTAAGCCGGCTGTGGTGGTAATCCGTTGCCCAGTATTATTCTAACGCAATTATCAGTATATCTTGCGAATTATAAAGAGTCGACCCGCAATTAAAATTCTTTATTGAGTTCCATCTAAAGATTATTTTGATTTTACCAAACCACTGTCATGCTGCTGTGTCGAGTATCAATGAATAATGACTATATACCCAATGAATTTTGCCTTGGTCTGTCGACAGTCTCCTCATTTGAGAGAGGTTTCAATATATGTTTTCGCTGTTCGGCTCACGTTGGTGTGCATCATAGGACAATAACCAAGAGAAATCAATTCCACCGAACGTCATACAATCTCTCTTACCGTGGCTGACGCAAGCTTCAAATTCGCCATGTAGCACTCTAAAGCAAAAGATCAGGGAATAGGGAACTCCTATCAGGTGACCATCTAGTCATAGTGGCTACTAGCTAAAGATTATCCAAGGCTGGGGCGCATTACAATATAGATATCGTAGCACAGAGCGCGAGCATATCATCCAGTGACAGTCTAAGAGAATCTTGGGGTCCATGTAGTCTTCTCGTTCGCGGGATTAGCGGCTGGCAGTCAGATATTCTATATGAAGGCGGTGGGGCATATTCGAGCGTACTTCACAGGATGTGCGGCAAGAAAAGGGCCAAACATGTTGTAATCATATCAAAACAGAAGGAAATGGCCCAGAATAAATGGGCATTGGGAATAAAAGCAAAAAAAAGACATACAACATCGGGTATTCGCACGTGGTCACCCACCGTACTACTAATCCAGCGCTCTGTGGCTTGACTATGGGGGAGCAGACGGGACCCCGTATTTTCCGCAGGCTATGGTCGTATGTGTCAACAAAGAGAATAGTTTGGGTTTATAAAGGCTTCGACTCTGCGTTGCTGGTTACAACCTTCTTCCTTAATACCCTCGAAATGATACCTTTGCGGTCTGGAGTCGCCATTTCCATCGAACACATAATGAATTCGCCCCAAATTCGTTGTTGGTTGTATTAAACCACACACTACACCTTTTTTTTCCCTCTTTTCCAACTCATTTCACCTCCTCTTGGGGCCAGCCTGATCGATTGCTGCCACGCTGGCATCTCTCGACCCCCTAAAGAGCATTCTTCACTGGATAAAAACACTTAAGGACATACTCAAGCCCTCCGCCGGCACTCCGTCGCGTTTCTTGGAAGAGGGTTCCGCGCCGGATGTGTCTCGCTTTTGTATGTCCTTGACCGGTCGATACTGGTTTCGTCGAAGGAGGATATTTTCTGGTATGGAGGAACAAAGAAAAATTTTCAATTACCGGTATCGCGATGGTATACAAAAACAACATCGTCGACAAAGCATAGGAAGAGGACAAGAGTGTTGTACGCCGTACCCGCGCCGTGACGGGATTCATGCCGCAAGCCGACACCCTCTGGAAAAGGTTGATTTATTTCGACACACACGAAGATAGATGTCAAAATTTGCGGGAAGGTTTCACAGTACATACATCGTCAAGCCCCTCCTGGTGTTCGTCACCGGGCCCTCAGTTTGGTCATAGGAGGGTTCCTTGGCGAAATGCACTCGCATCTCCTCACCTCTCGAGGCTGGCCCAAAGGACGACACCTTTGTGATCAGACGCGCCGGGTGGGGTCGTCGTATTGATAGTTAGCTCTGTTCAGGTAGACGATAAATAGAACAACAATGCGTTGCTGGTTAGGCCGTCGTATTGATAGTTCGCGCTGTTCAGGTAGACGTCAAAGAATGCAACAACAAAAAAGTTGCTGGTTACCTTTGGACTTGGTGCAGCATGCCGCTTGTTCGTGATACGTTTACATGTGTACATATATGGTGTTAACTACTACGCCACTGTCATATGGTTGGACGAAATAATAGCTGGCGTCGAGGGTGAACAAAACCTTTTAATACGATATAGATTAATATGCGGTAGTCTATTGACTTATCTATCATGTATCTGCGTGTGGGCAGCCAGCCCGGGCTACCATCGTGGCATGTATCAACCCCGAGAGCAAAACAATCATCTCCAGCTGTGATCAGCTCGCACGCGTTGTGTATCGTACTAATATAACGGTAGGTGTTGGAGAAATCAGTCACGTAACGAAGTCGGGAGAACCCATGAATCGCCTCCCTCTATTTCTCTATCTAATGGTCATTCTAGTACTATATATATATGGTCAGAGAGGTTCCTAAGCCTCTCTATTTGGACCCTCACCCCCGTGGGGTGAGTGTTCATTCAATGCTATCACATGAGAGGCTGAAGTCTACTGCCCGTTTGCTCCGCAAACGGCACCGACGAGAACACACCGACAGGCACACACCGACGGACGAGGACCTGTAACCCTAAATCTCTGACAGTAGGCACAAATCGTCTCGCGACAAATCCGTGATGCCATACCCTAACTGGTTAGTTAACCCTACTAATCGCAATGTGATGTTGTGTTTTGAGTGCTCGAATGGCAGCTTTCTGTTAAACATAGTGAGGAACCACAATATTTCAAAGTAAGGTAGATAGGAACTCAATTGACCACCTAAAACGGGCTTAACGCCTTCAAATCCTACTACTACTAACACAGTACAGTGAAACAATATGCCCGGTAAATATTGACATATCATTGTGGTTGGCCTTGTTGTATGTAAGGCATGTGCATACACACATGGATGCCAAGGCCCCAGTACCACGGCCGAATGACCGTGGTCGACCCCCCGGAATGTCGGACCGCGCTGTTTGGGTTGGTACATACGTGTGTCGACGTAGCACAAAGCCAATGCTGGCCAGGACTAGTGCGACTTGGTTTAACCTCACCTCACTAAATGTCCCACGTTGGATGGGTCACCGTGCCGATCAGGAGTGTAGAAAATATCTTTAAGCACGACATTGAAACATTCAAGACACAGCGGCTTAATTCAAAACGTTTTTAATGATAAACTTCATCACGTTCCAGTTCCTGGCTGTTTGTTTTCATTTAGCTTCAACAATAATCAATCCCTCAGACATCGACGCAGCATTAGTTGTTTGGATAGTTGAATGTCAGAAACCGTCAAATATTGGGAAGCAAGTCTCAACTCTAATGGGCTAGGCTCCATCCAAGTTTCCCCTTGGTCAACGGGGTCCACGTCTGACTCCAAACCGACGATGGCCCTTTCATGTTATATCTCAATAAAAACGTCGTGTCCTTCGGGGCTATACAAATGGAAAGGGTTGTACCAGCTCCAGTCAAAGAGCTGACAGACCAGAAGGATCCCTGGTATCTTGACTGGATGTCATCCCGCCATCGTGGGCGCAACCTCCGCGAGCTGGGTCGTCAGCATCTCCAATACCCCGCAGATGGTTAACACTGCTTCCCGGGAAACCTTGACCTGCTCGCGCCACCAAGCCTGGCCCGTTCAGGCGTGAGCGTAATTAGCCGCCACTCTCTCCCCAAATCCCGCTAGACCAAACCGCACCGCCGCTGCTACTTCCTCGCATTGGTTCAAGAGGTGGGTTTCAAGATCGGTTATGGGAGAGAAACCGGTAGCCCGCGGAAGTCTGTACCTATCATGCAACATCTGGTTCATTGCCAAGATGTTACGATAGATGAGATATAGAGCATTGAGCTCCAACAGTACACCGGTAATACCCAGGGAGTCGCCACAACTCCATATCGTTAATGTCTCTGATGTCGTCGTCGGCATTAAGCTCTCAAGGAGAGCCCACCATGACCAGAGATATAATCAAATCCATCATGTTGAGGTTTGTCAGGAAAATTGGTTCCCAGTCCATCCAGACAATATTGCCGGTTTTCGCAGGAGTGTACAGACTGGGTGCCAACCTAGTTTAAGGGGAAGCGGTACCAGAGGGGTCTGCATTTTCGATTGTGGTATCGCAATTGTGGGCAAACAGTCTGGAAATCGGGAGATCACAGTCTAAGGGCACTTTATCTCAAAATTCACCTGCCATTCTTGGATTCAGTTACAATATACAAGACAGAACACACCTACCGTCAAAGACAATGAATGAATGTTGCTATGTTCAAATTTGTTGTGGGAAACGGCCCCATAGAATTCTGAATCATGAAACGCTCACAGTTCATGAAATTGGCAATACTAAACAACAAATATCTTCAGCACTGGCTACAAAGACCACAGACGCCCAAGGCAACAGTGAATGAACAAAGCCTTCTTCAGTTCTACTAGAAGTCGCAACCTTGTGGCTTTCGAACAGTAGGTTGTGACTGACAAAGCTTTCACAACCTCGTTGGACATTGAACAGAGGGTGCACATTAAACAACAAGAAAGAGAAATACCAGGCAGTGAAGCTTTCTGTTTGCCGTGCCCAGATGTTTCCCTCGCGACGTCCAACAGTCCATATTTGATTGCTATTTGGTCTTTCCACTATCATCTGATACACCAAGCCAATGATGCATTGCGGCAGAAGGTCCTGCACAGATTGGATTGAATTTAGTACTACAACGAACAAACTTCTCATTCTTTGAAGATGGGAATAACTGGGTTTTTGTCAAAGGCGTTACTAGTGGAAGAATGTCACAAGACCTCAGGATGGTTCGACACAAATGCTGATGACTGCGAAGACACCATGGTGAACACAGGGTTGGAGAGAATAAAGCTCAGCTCGAGAAATGTGCTGTTGTCCGCACGAGTGATGCCCTTCACCACGGGTGTGGACCAAAGGGTTCATATGCTTGAACGCGCCTTATCAGAGAACTCCCCATTATAATACAGCACAGTCAAACAAAACTGGTTTGCTAGTATGGACATCTCATCTGTTTTGACTACCCTACTGTCCGAATTTGTCTCTGGGTCCCTTGTGTCTCTGTCACCCGAGTCTTCTATACTTCCAACGCAGGCAACTGGTAATGTGGCCCAACACTACATCACGGGCGGCTAGTTTAGGAGACGATGTTCCCTGATGATAGGGGACACAAAGGGGCGAAGGGGGTTGTAGGGCAAGTCATGAATATCGTAGAATGGCTTGAAAACCTAGAGAAAGAAGCTCTGCGTATGGTAGAGCTAAGATCGCTAAGTTATCTGAAGCATCGCTTCCTAGCTGCTGTAGGTATGAAGCAGACACCAGGTGATACCGTCCCTTTTGTATGTTTTGACGACGCAACTAACTAATAATAAACAAGATGTCCCAGGACGTCCGAAGTCCTAGGCAATCGGGGTTGTTTCTAGCTTGCTCTTCTAAGCCCAGCTTCTTTGTCTCCATCACAGCAACACTCAATTGAACATCATCTAAACCGCAATTAGGGTGCCAGTACAAAACATCAACAACCTTTTTGACTTTGTTTCTAAGACCCAACCTGACATGATGACTCTCAACAACACCGGGTTCCCGCTTTATGATGTGCCCTCTCAGTGTATTGACATACCCCTACTTTACTCTCAGAACAGGAGCCTTAAGCTTGGCCAAGCTTACTGCAGTGGAGTGCAGGATTTCCGCATGCTCAGCAACTCTCAGCGCGTTAGATAAGTGCTGATGGACGATCTCGGGAATCGTGTGAAGTTCTCTCACGGCCGGACCGTCGACTTCAAGGTCTGGATCACCTCAATCACGAAAGACAGGGTCACCGTCTGCTTTTCTTATTGTGGACGATAGTTTTGGCATCGAGATGGTGAAGTTGGAAAGAATCTGAAGACCCTTCAAGCAGGGCGATTCTTCTGCTGGTGGACAGTTCAGCAGAACCGGGCTGGGATTTGTCAACCGCACGGCTTATTTGCAGCGCATGAGGGCTCTATCAATGTGCAATGTCCACCCCCAGGCATTACCAACGGTACCAGAGCGACCATTGGGGTCTCATTTGTTGTGGCGCCGCCGTCACCCGCTCTCCCAACTCCCAACCAGACTGTCGCGATCAAACAGACAGGTCTTGTCACCCGTGGCCTTTCTTCCCGCAACGACATCGAGATCCTCCTTGCCGAGGATAACTGGCTGGACGCTCGCCTGGTGATCAAAAGTTTGGATCAGCTGGAGTTCCCCCGGTATGTCATGTCTATAACGGGGTCCAGGCGTTGGCTTACATCCGGAAGTGCAAGTCCACCAGGAAAATCAAGCCATGCATCATTCTCATGGACTGTCAGATGCCCGAGATGGACGGGCTTGTTTGTACTACACACTTTCGCGAGGACACGGAGTTGTCGGGTGATATGGATGATGTGCCCATTCTGGCGCTCACAGTTATCGTGGCGAAAGACAAGCATTGGGAGTGTTACTTGGCGGTGGGCATGAATGACTTCTTGGTCGCGACTGTTGAGAATGCCGTGCGGGATAGCAAGATTCTAGAGTGAATTAGGCGGAAGAAGGATGGGAACTAATAGAGCATTAGTTTTCAAATTGTGTGTTCGCTGGGTTTCCGCGGTCTATGTGTTACCATTGGGTCGTGTTGTATTGATTAACATGTCATTTTGTTCTTGTTTTTTCCGATTTTTTGGAGTGAGTATTCTCCGCAGTAACTAACCTGGTAAAATTGGGCCGTTGCCGCCGAAGACAAAATCATGCACGTATGCCTATAGTTCTTATGAAAACTTTCTAATATCGATATTACTAAGCACCATACCCTCATTCACTGATCAGTAACTATGAAGATACCCGATTGGGCAATATACACCAATAGCTGGGCAAAATAGTGGTCACCTCAGACAGAACCCCGGTTTCCGTGTTTTGGCGGCCCTATCGTTTTCTAAGAGCAAAGCGACAGGCCCCCCCCAGTTTCCGTTTTTTCTGGGGGGAATCATTTTTTGTCATTGAACACACCGACAGGCACACACCGACGGACGGGGATCTGTAACCCTAAGTCTCTGGCGCCTGCAAGGGTATATGATTGGTTAGTAACAAATAATTACTACAATAGGATTAGTACACTAATCCCAACCCTCTGTTGTGACGATGTCTTCCATCTATGTACAATTGTTATGAATTACGGAATACCACGAGTGACGCTACCTTATGACCACCAGGAAATTGGGCTTACACGGGTGAAAAGCGGGCAAGATAATTCCACTTTGATAAGTGGAAGCGTATTTGAGCGCAACAAACACCCTGCCTTGTCAAATCTGTTGGTATATATCTACATGTGTTGATACTACCTCTCCAAAATGACAGCCAGGAAAGATACCACTACCGACTCACTGTTGTATGTCGGATACGCCGGAGAACATCGTACCTGCACTTTCCAGCCTTGGCGGATGCCGTGCTAAGCCTAACATGTTCAACGGTACACAGCTAGTGATGATTTATCACCAAACCACCCCTCTTACGATATACTTCCATGACATTTGATTTCACTCAGCTGGTAGACCCGCCACTTTGATGACGGGCCGTAAGAGCTTTAGCCAGTTGAGAGACACAAGATTCTACCAAGATCAGTCAGCTTCCACAGTTTAATCCCAAGCTACGGCTCTTATGCGCTAGTACGCGCGAAGCTTCCACTTTCGGACATGTATGATGTCGTCAATTATTGGGGTGCGGAGTGGCGGTAAAATATCCAAGACAGACCCCACAGTTATTAGTATAAATAGGAAAGAAGCCCCGGGTGTCTGGGTGACTTCCATTCTCGTTCTTTATTTTTCGTCAGTGCCATCATTTTGTGATTTTTTCCACTTGCCCTATCCACCCACTTTTTCGGTCGGTCGATCTTTTTTGTTCTTCTTTCCTCCCGTCTCCAGCTTTTGGTCTCTTCGTTCTTCGTTTCGTTGTTTTAATCGTTCTCACTTGTCTACCAGACACGCCATTGTTTTTACTCTGTCCCGAATTTTCATTTCGTTACACATCCTACCCTCATTGCTGCTGTCTATTCGCCGATTACGTATTCTCAGTTTTGCGCATCACTCCAGGCTGGTTTCCTGTCATCCTTTTTTCGACCTCTGCCGAATTTACAAGCTTCTGTCCATTTGTCCGTTTCACCTCATGCCCTACAGTTTGATCTCCATCCTGCAACTTCACGTTTTGCACCTATCGCGGCCTTCTCGGTTAAGCTCATTTAGGTTTTGTTTTTTATTCTCTTGTTTTGCGTCCTCCTCGACAACGTCAACACACCTACATCATGAGTCTACAGTTGGAGCCTTCGGGCTATTAGTCTTCGGGCTGTGGGGTTCAACATGGAGCTTGACTAGGTCGAGCCGTCTTGTTAACGGTGGTGCCAGCATTAACTCCGGGTGGGTGTTCGGCACCTCAGCGGAAGTTCGTGTGGGGGGCTGTAGATTCGTGGTGGGGGGTGTTGTCCGTTAGAGTTTTTCCCCTTTGTCTTCGTTTTTCACTTGTTCCTTCGTTTCTTTCTCGGGCGTCTTTTTGCTCCCTGCCACCGGCACATCCTCCTCGGCACTTTTGTTTCTTCATTTCCTCGACAACTTCAACACGCCTACATCATGAGTCTACAGTTGGAGCCTTCGGGCTACTAGCCTTCGGGCTATGGGGCTTAACATGGAGTTCGACTAGGTCGAGCCGTCTTGTTAACGGTGGTGCCAGCATTAACTCCGGGCGGGTGTCAGGCACTCCAGCGGCAGTTCGTGTGGGGGGCTGTAGATTCGTGGTTGGGTGTGTTGTCCGTTGTCTTTATTCTCCTTTATTTCTGTCTTTCACTTGTTACTTTGTTTCTGCCTGGAAGGTCCTGGTATGTTGTGCTTCCCCGCATATACTGTTCTTCTGGTTTGTCTCTTGTTTCACTGACGACAATCGATATACTTGTACCACGGACTAACCGCTGTTGCTTTATGGTTGTTAGTGTACGGACCATGGGGTCCAGCTCCTTGTTTGGCCAACTCGAACTCTCAAGTTGATAGTGACATTGCCATTACCCCCGGCTGGATGTTGGGCGCCCCATCCGCCGTGGGTATGGAGAAGTGAGGGCGTGTCATTTGTCGCATCAACGTCCGGGCGGCCAGAAGAATTGAGAAGGTCTGTTATTTCCTTTCGCCTCCCCTTATCGTATTGGCCGGCAATCAGAATCTCGGCCGTTGGCTCTGTGGCTATCGTTTGATGAAAGAAACCGGCCACCATCAGAGTACACCTTGATCCCGACCCCGCCAGGTGTCTTCCGGCGTATCACCTTTCTTCAGTAGATCGATTCCCCCGAAGCTCTTCTATGTCTGCATGGCTCCTGTGTTCAGGTTTATGTACCACTCTTTCCAGTTTATATTTGGAGTTTGATCAGGTGACATTGTTATCATGATTCAGCCAATATGGTACCAGCGTGCTGATAGTTCCCGAGATTTACAATTGCACAAACGTTTTAGCCTTGCTGGAATAGAAAAACCCGAAGGGATCAGACCAAGCATGATCTCCTAGCGCTCATCACGAGAACGTCCTCGACTGGGGTGTCGATAGATTGCTCACTACTACACCAAGAAACCCGCTTAATGATCGACGGGTTGCATTCATGTATATACATGTGTCTGTCGGTATGTAAGCCTTTGTAGACAGTAAGGCAGTAGTGGTCACGTAGATGTGGTAGTGGAAGAGAGTACATGATATATCAGAAGGACGAACAAGAGAAGTAGCGCGTGTGTAGGTTTATATACATACGCCCGTGACCCATGTCAGCATTCGTGTGACATTCTGTTCAGAACAGGTGGGGGTCTAGGCGCATGCGCATGGGTTCGGGACATGGACCGTCGTAGAACACAAGTAATGGAATGTGTGACTGCAGGGAGTGGCGTCAACGTGACGGACTAGGAGGCATCAGCATACCACTGCGCCAAAAAGAAGTGGAACCTTTGGACTTTGTTACTAGTGCTATTCTATCAGGGACTATATAGGAGGCAATTCCTATACAGTGAGAACGAACACTCAGTGAGCAGCCATCAGACAGGGCAGAGGCTGACACACCCCTCCCACCCCCAAATGGTGCGATGGTGCTGGCGGCAATGCACAGCAGCAGACCATTGCGGGGCGGGAATCCTACAGAAAATGCCCGATACGCGGATCGAACTGAGACTCTTAATTGACGGACTGGGAGGCATCAGCACAACGTCAAGTCGTTAGTCGTCTCGAAGTGATCGCTACATTGATGACGGGTATTTGGGAGTCGTGATAGGGATACCTACAACTGGCTGGCACTGGAGAGCAATGGCGGGGATGGGTGGAGGGGGAGTTATTCACAGAAACTTCGAAGGATGTAAATGGATAGTATGTTCGGGGTCATAGGGCCAAGAAGGTCACGAGTCAGCCAGATTGAAGGGATGATGTGGGATGTCAAGCGAACTTCCACAGGAAGACTAAAGGAAAATAGTAAAGGCGTTTGTGGGTCGCCGTCCACGCGGAAGACTGGCTAGTTTTTCATGCATGGACTGAACACTGACAGTAATGCCA
Organism: Huntiella abstrusa; assembly: GCA_025685495.1. NCBI lineage: Eukaryota > Fungi > Ascomycota > Sordariomycetes > Microascales > Ceratocystidaceae > Huntiella > Huntiella abstrusa. Next base: position 6,114 of record JAJNMT010000150.1, on the reverse strand, counting down.
GCAGGGCTGCCAACTCGACGAGGATATCCGCGTAACCCCAAAGCACCATGTGCAGTGTCGTAGGGGTTATCAGCCCAAGTAACTGTATAGCCCAGCAATTACCCGACAAGTAGTGCCCTATAGCTGAACACCTACCCCTCTAGAATATCTATCTATGGACGCCCATCTCCATCGTCTACCCTCTGAAGCTGGGCCTTTATAGGACATCTTCGTACGGGGGAGCCTAATTGGGATACGTCTAGAACTCATGAAGAGGAGGATGCACGTGCACGCCTCTACCCTACACACATGGATACGTACGTACCTACTTGTTCTGTATTGGTATATGCCCGTATTTTCTTCCCTTTGTTTACCTCTTCCCCTTGTTCCCCTTCTTTCTTCTCTTTCTTCCTCCTTCTTCATCGCAATTGCTAGTCGAATTTCTCTACAACTACGCTGCTCATAAAACTGATTCAAGTTCAACTGAATTAAACGCAATTACTAAGCTTACATTCAAATCGATAATTAAAAATGTTTTCGTTCACTCATCTCAAGCCTTCCCGCTTCAACTTTGGCAATCTGATGATCGCCTCCCGCGCCGCTTTAGAGCGTGTATCTGACGAGGCAAAGCCCGTCAATGATGGTAAGTCGAACGTTATGATACAGTCAGAATCGATAGTAACATGAGAAAAATCGTAGATTCAGCGGACGTCGGATGCTCGGGATCGACCCCCACCGATGCATCCACGGTTGCTGGCTCCTCTAGCGGAGACGAGAACCAGACGGAATAGATTTCCACGGCTCCCATCAATGCTACTCATAATTCTCCCGACCTCGAGGATTTCGCCAAGATCGAGCCGCTCACTCGGGTTACGGCCATCGCTCCCGTTGATGTCGCCACACCAGTCGTTGCTAAATCCCTGGCTATCGACATGTCCACAGCCCTTGGCTTGCCCGCCCCACTCCCGACCCCTTTGAAGGAGAATCTGCCCCCGACCGACTGCGTGTCATCCCCGATTCCGCGCGATTCTCCTTCTCGCCCCTGTCCTCATGCCCCTCTCCGTCTCCGTGGAAGCGTTGCACTGATTACCGGGTCGAATGACAAGCCCCGCGGAATCGTCGCGTTCACCAAAACCGAGCGCTTGAGGCAAGCGTTCATTTCAGCTGCAACTCCCGCTCGAACTGCCATCAAGGAATACGAAAAGGTACACATGCCTGATCACGTTGATACCACCGAGTCAGTCAACTCTGCGCTGGTTAAAACTACGACGGACGCCACCGAGAGCGAGATTATCACCAGCCCCACACTGAACGACACTCTTGATGAGCGGATATCAGGCACAGTACTCACCAGCAATTGGTCATCGACTGGTGGTTACTCTCCCGGCCACCCACAATCTACACACGAAGTCGGTAGTCAACACCTGCCAGCCATGACGGTCCCCACTGTCTCCTCAGCTAGTGTCTCTGCAGCAACAGTATCCCGCCGCAAAAGGCCGGTGACTACAAAAATTATTCGCTCAGGCGTTGTCTTCCGTCCAATTCCACAAATCGTTGGACGGAAGCGCGCTGTAGACTCACCCATTGAGAGCAGTCGCGGTCACTCTCCCTCGCCGCCCACTCGCTCCGATGGAAAAACTACGTTCCCATTACACCATTTCAACTTCCCACAGCTGCCTCAAATTGCTGGTATCAAGCGCAAGGAGCCTCCCACGAACGAGACCGGCCGCTCAAAAAGAGTTTGCCTTCCACAAGCTCTTCCAGTCATCAAGAACATCACGCGTTCGCCTCCTCCAAAGACCTCGAGGGGACTTCGGACTGCTCTTCAGATGCCGGCCGCCACTTCCAACAAGCCGAAACATGCCCGCGAGGCGATCGATACAACCACCCGCACGCTGCGCTCTCGTCGGTTCAACAACTACACCCACTTTTATGGTTGAACGGACACACTCAGCTATGCAAGTTACTTGTCTGTCATGATGACATAATATTCATACCAACGACTTACATTACTACACAACATTGTTATTTATCTCCGACACTACGACATACATGGACCTCAATATGGATACTGGCTATTCTCGGGACTTTGGATGGAATTGATCGAAGGAGTTTGGAGGAGAAGGAGGGAATCTGGGATACATGCACTGGCTGTAGGCTTCTGGGAAGCCCTGTATATGGATTCGAACTGCAGAGGGACAGACGACAAAAAGGGACTCAAAGTTTTAGATCTGGATCTGGAAATATATTCGCTGGCGGATTGCCCTACATTAGTATTTGAAATCTGGTGACATGTGAAATATACCGAGCATGCTACATTTAATCACAACTAACGGTCTTTTCTTAGTCTGAGAGGTAACTTTGACTGCCATGACACCATGCAGCACCCAATTCTAACAATAAGCTAACCAGTCGGAATGTCGATCAGATTTAAACGTCGACCAGACAAAGCTTGCGTCCATGTTTGCTTCCCTTCCCTCTCATGACGAGTCGCTGCGCCAGTCTAGCTGGTTCGACATGCCTGACTCTTGATTTTGTCCATGTTGTCGTTCTAATATACAATATCTTCAAATCCCCTAAAGTCTTTTTGGAAGCCTTTAAGCGCAATGATACTTGCCCCTACTCTTCACTTCCATAATCGTTTCCCGTCATGTGCTTGATATCTCTGCCACGGCTCACCCGGGCTCTTTATCGATGTATCTACCTATCGCCCAACAACGAGTACGCAAGTGACGTTGATCTCACCCCCTGTCGTCATACATTCCCTTGTTTGTATCACACTATGATCCATGCTCTAAAGCCTAGGCCCCGGTTGTTCCAAACGGGACGTCATGCGAAGGGCTACACGAAGGCCCACCCACTATAGCTCGTTCAAAAAGCTTCTCGATCCGCCCTTTTATACGTAAATTTTGGGTCATGAATCCTGGTTGACTTGAATATCCAAACCATGCCCTCTGTCAACTCCCGTGAATTGGAGCAACATCCATTACGTGCGGCCCAATTCATATTTCACCCGGATGGCTTTGGCGGAGAGACACTGCTCCTATCGAGTCGAGTCCGAAGTCTATACAAGGTAAAACGATGGTCGTATCAAAGTCTACCGGCTCTTTGTTAGTCGGGTTCATCCCCTTCGATATTCCCTCCGGTGTACATCGATTACGACTGCCTTGGTACAATGTTGCAAGGCCAGTACTCACTTATACCCAAGCCAACCGAATTCAGACAAGGTTCAGAGGAGTAGTGACGGCCATGGTTCCTTCAGAACAGTAGTAGTTGATTGTGGATAAACCTGAATGATCCTTTCTGTCGCACAAGTCGGGAGGGGCGAAGTTAACCCTAACCCTACAGTTTCCTTCTCAATGTTTCCCTATTTGTATTTGGATAGTGGTTGTCCTTTGCGCTAGGCTTCCGGTTTGGATAGGATCTACCTTCCCTCGACTTCGATCCGCTCTATGTCCAAGCTATCTGTTGTCCTATCAGATAGACAATAACTAACTAGTCGCATTTCAGGGCGCTGTCGCGGGTTTTACACTCTTGCACCGTATACTGGTGCTCAAACAGCACACACTAGCAACAAATCCAAAGCTGTATTCCTTTTTTGCGGTTCGCCTTGAGAGCGAGCCTCAGTCTAATACCCGGTGCGTGACACTCTGAAGATCACTTGACGACTGTTTGGAGTACTTCTGTTTGTGCACGCCGGCTCTGTCTTGATTTCTTCAAACTCTCGATGGTGCGACGAGCAACGGCCGCTGGATCCACATGTCATCGAAAGGGACTTGTTGTCTAATCTATGTGATGTCATAAACCGAGTGAACACTTCTCTCACCTAGGTACAATTTCCCGGGACATGTTTGAGGGAGCTTAGATGAAAATTCCAGAGTCTATGATGATGACGAAGCTGCCTCGGGATATAAGTGCCTTCTGAGTCTAAAAGGTGCTGGCCAAACCTATATCTAGCTACAGTAGACTATAAATCAGACGTCAACACTCCCCTTTAAGATCATTTATTTTCCCTTCTTGGTCCATCAATCAAAATCATCATTGTCTAGGCACTCAACTGGATTCGTTGACATTTACATAAATTCAAACAACATCCATCCACACGACCAGTTCAGGCCTTCAATCATCATATTTTCTTGGCGCCATTAACTGCCTATACTTTGTTCTTCCCCAAACAACAACTACTACAACAACAACAATGACTCACTTCGTCTTTGACAACGTCCAGGGCACTGGCTATGTCGGCGAGACCGTCGCTATGTTGTGTTCTAATACTTCCGGCCAACAGTATGGTGGCTTGTCAGCAACCATGACTGTACGTGACCCGTCTGGTCGCGTCAATTCTCACGCCGTGGTTCTGATTGGGTACTCCACAGAACAGTTCGGCTCCAGTGTATACCTCAATACGCCTGAAGAGTACGAAGTGAAAGTGATGACCATGGATCTTGATAAGCGTGGGATATCCATGGTCATCCTCGATACCGTCTCGAAGTTTGTATGGGCGTTCTCCCGTTAATATGACCCGGAGGGTTGCTTCAGCTGTCTGCCGAACACGTTCCAGACGCCGCTGTTGCTAGTTTGTCGGAGGTTTGGATGGATGGTTTGCTATCGGGTGGGTGCTCGATCCCACCACGGTCATGGTAGCTAATGGTCGGGTTCTATTGTGCCGGCACTATTTGGTTCTCGTCTCGCTTTTGGTTGATTGTTTTCGTTTGTTGCTGGCTTTGGTGTGTTAGACTTTGGGTCGTCAGACCGACAAATTGCAAACAGTGCATATTTCATCCGATAATATTCCATCTTAAAAGTGCCATGTCGACCTCTGATTTCATCACATTCCATACCCTGTTGTCGTTATAGTATCCCAATCTACTGTTGCCTCTATAGCTCAACTTTTTCTTGAGTAGTAAGTTCGAGTCGAGAGCAACAATTTTAGCGATCTTCCATACCACCAGAAAGGTTCTTCTTTTCAATGCCACAAACACGTTTCGAGCCCCTCTGAGTGCCGGGGTGGAGCCTCAGTTCGTGGCCACTCAACGTAGAGGAAACTTATCCCGGCTTGACCTGTCGGTAGATCCTGCAAGGGCCGACACAATTACTTGTACTACTCAGCTGCACATTGCCTCTGTCCCATGCTCAAGCAGACCTGGAAAAGTCCTGAAAGTACCAGTGATGGAATCGACTATGAAATGCTTTCAGTTCATGCCGCAAGAGAGTAAGGCTGAACGGAGTGCATTGATTATTGGCAGCATGCTTTCGGAGTCGTTCTATCCTGTGCGCCGCGTCACTTTACATGAATACTGTTTTCGACGGGTAAATGACATAGACCGGCCGGTTGATAATTGATACTTACACCTCACTAGCGCTTGTTGCCAGTTTGGCAGGAGTATATATTTGTATTGTGTGTTGTGTTTGTAACCTGATTCGCCGGACTGGATAACTCTTTGTACAGACCCAGAGACAGTCGGATCCCCCTCTATACAACCTGTGTAGTTTCATACATTTTACACCCTAACCATCCCCTCAAGAACCCTTCGCCCTAAGCAGCATCCGGCTGACCCCCAGGAGCGTCCTAGCACCAGTTCCCAGCCCCTACTGTCTCCTGCTCCCCGGTGCAGATGATGACACTACACAACACAAAAATTGTATGTCGGACTCCAAACCTTCCAAACGCATACCCGCCGGTGGCTTTTCGAGATGGTATCACTAGTATCCCGCGTTTTGGGGCTATTGTGTGTTGCCTTGAGGTATCAATAGTCACTGCATGAGGGAGCGGACGCGGCTTCTCAACGAGGCCAACCCCATGATGGTGGAATTGCAACAACAAGTCTGAGAATAAACAAAAAGGTGGAGAGAGCACTGGGAATAGGGATCTATTTCACCGCAACGACTAGTGTGGCGAGTATGACTTGAGTCTGAGGGAAACGGCATCCCAAAATCTCAAAGGTGCCATACCAAAGATTGCGTGAGTTTCGATTGTAGTTGAACGGCTCTTGAGTAGTACATCACACACGATGCGAGGTTAGTGAATATGTCGATGAACGAGTCCGTACGAATCGTTAACGCGGTATTGCATTTTGGACATTATCCGGAATTATCTTCGACGCACGTGGCAATGCACGGGGGTCACAAGTGTAG
>JAJNMT010000149.1:0-97710 GCA_025685495.1 Huntiella abstrusa | reverse complement strand
TATATCCAACATCCACATACATCATCAGGTACGATGATACAAACACATTTCTAGCACCGGGCGCCCATAAACTTTAGAGATTGTCCTAACCTAAACTCTCGCTAACAATCTGCTATCATCATGTCATATCACTGTTGTAATAGGATTGGTGTGGGATCACTACTTGCCCTGGTCGAGCGAAGATATGGTTATATAGGCATGTCTGATAGCTACCTCAACTCATCGACCATAAGTTATGCTCCAGTTATTTGCTCTCAGGATCTCGGTTCCGGTGATAAATAGCTCTTGGTTTCTCAACCCTACCAATATCGATTAACCCTTCCAGACACCTCTGTCCATCCAACCAGTTTCTCAAGATATTTCTCGTTATTCGTAGATATCAAATGTCTTCTGCTCGTTTATCTTGTTTTCGTACAATTGAAGCGGCCAATCATACCAAAAAATTCGACCCGCACCGCGTAGAACAACCGGATATGCATACCATCACCCCCCAAAGCTTAACACAGAGGTGTTTTCCCAAACCCGAGATCTCAACCCCGAGGCAACATCTTGAACTCTGATGCTGATCGATTTCCATACGCTTCCCATGTCTGCGGTGGATTCTGGAAGCACCTGGCACGGCAATATTGACAAGTTTAGCTCAGTGTATACGTGTCGCAAAACATGGTATATTTTTCCCGTCCGGACAGAGAATGGTCAGACTTGTCTTATGTAAGTTGGCATCATACATATCACAATCCAAAGTGTACATATGACAAGAAAGAGAGCAACTCAAGGGAATATACCGCATTTGAGAGCAGAGTGACGATCCAGTAGTGTCGATGGAACAGAGGATAAGCCACTAGGGGTTGCAAGGATAGCCTAGCGCAGAGTCCAAGTTACTTGATTAGGAAATATTCGCACAGCGAAGGTATAGCCTCAACCCAACAAGATATTAATTACTAATCAATTCTGACAACTATCCTATTAAATACCAGAATGTGGTATGAACACCCAGTAACTCGCAACGGCATATTCCTTAACATCAACAAAGCAAACAACATTAGAAAAACCAATGGTAACCCTCCAACCCGTCTATCATTTCTGCCTAGACAAAATCCAAACCAAGCTTAACCCACGAGAATCTCACTACCTCCTCGATAAAGTTGCCACCTTGATCAAGGCAGCACTGACGACACTACAACTGATTTAGTTTGCGCAGTTGTCAGTTTTCAAGCCACTCAAACGTCCCAGGGAGGAAAGGGATTTCCTAAAGTCCCACGGAATTCACCATCTGCGTCAAAGGTCCACTCCTCAGGATTGATAGTGTCCCATTCGTCGAGATTTCCATACTGAGCGAGTTGGTCGCGAGCTGGAGGGTTCTCAGGCCCAGAGTCGGTGCGCTGGCGCTTGGTTGGGCGGGTGTCTATCTGGGTAGTGTGATCCGCCTTGCGCTTACGCATGTTCGTGGTGAGGTTGTGAGATCCCTCATCGGAGCTATCGACGCTGTTCTGAAAAGCGCCACTGGTGGAGTAGTCACCCTCGGTCGTGGGGCTGGGAAGGCCGCTGTGGATAGTAGGAGTATATGGCTCTTCATATGCCTTCGTAGGGCTAGCAGGGTTGTTGGTGCCAGTGGGAGTAGTAGTGCCGTCGTATGTGTTCGTGGGACTACCCGGGTCTTTGGTGTCAGTGGGAGTCGCAGTGTTGTCGATTGTGTTCGTGGGACTAGCCAGGTCGTTGGTGCCAGTGGGAGTAGCAGTGCCGTCGTATGTGTTCGTAGGACTACCCGGGTCGTTGGTGTCAGTGGGAGTAGTAGTGTTGTCGATTGTCTCCGTAGGGCTACCCGGGCCGTTGGTGCTAGTGGGCGTAGAGGCTCCGGTGCGTGTCTTCATAGGGCTACCGGAGTCGCCGGTGCCAGTGGGATCAGAAGGCCCGCCGCTGGTCTTTGTAGGGCTCGAAAGGCAGCTCTCGGTAGCGCCGCTTGAAGACTATATAGAGTGAAAGAGGTTGAAAAGGGTTAGGCAGATAATCAAGCAGCCTCTGTGCGTTCAATACTCACGGCACCGTTAGAGGTCATCATGGAATGATGAAATGTATGATACAAGGTAACAGTTGCAACAGATTGGATACTCAAAGATAGAAGATGGCTGGTAAACAAGAAATCTGACCGTGAAAAAGATCAGAAATGTCGAGGTAGCAAAGATGGGGAGCAACCAGAAGAGAAGTAGAAAGTAATTCAGTTCTGCCGAGAATCAACCAAAGTGATCGCACACAAAGACCTTTTTTCAGAAGTCTGGGTGGTTACCCATTTTGGGTAATTATGTACCATGGCAATTGCCTAGAATTGATAGCCTATGGCGAGTACAAAATAGTAATTACTATCACGTTCGTTTGTTGCAAAGCCTTTGCAAAGCAATGCTAGACTAACGGGGCTACCGTTCCAAGGGCAGACGAACTATGTGGAAGTGTTATTTTCATCGAGAACTGAGAATTGTCTACTCCCACGAGGATCACCACCCGAAGATTCAGGACCAATACCGTGTAACCGAGAGTTTCCAGTCTGGGTTAGTATGCAACGGGCATTAGTGGATTCCCCCATCTCGCCGTTTTCAGCGTGCATTACAGTTGGATGTGTCATTGCACGCACCAGAACTCTTCCCCAGGTACTGACAATCAACCAAGTTGAAAGAAAAGAGACTTTCCCCTGCTGTCTGACTTTACGAGAGCCATGAAACTTGCCCGACCATGATTTCCAGCAACAATAAGTCAACAACACGGCCATTGGGAAGCTTCGTTGTTGGTCATCACAATTGAAAGTAAATCTGCTGTCAATATTAAGGTCTGCTCTTTGACCCAAGACTTCCTCATTAACGTTCTGGTGTCTTGAGAAATGCGATTACACTATATTCACTTAGCGGTATATATTCAAAGAGAGCACATTTCATATATCCAAGCTAATTCCTGTTTCTTTCTCACTGTTTTCTGCCATTGGCTTCCGCGCAATTTATTGAGACCACCATGTCGACCGTTGGATGGCGTTGGGGAATCGGGGTCTTCGCTGTGGTTCTTCCCATCATGCACGTCAGATCAATGCCACACACTGTGATTCTCTGTCGCCGTGTAGTCATGGTTGGATACGTTTTACCTCTTTATATGTTGTTTCCAATGCGTTCTTCCGCCTTTCTCGCCGTTCAAGCACCGAAATACGCCAGCCACCAAATCTTCAGGCCAAACTCGCTCAATGATCGTGTGTGAATCCTTCTTATGTTGGCCACTTCTCCGACTCGGCCGACTTGATGCAGGGTGACTATCTCGTTAAGGCCCTGAACGTAACTTTCCGCTTCGCAGCCCAACAGGCTGACTCATTGGTGATCTGTTCACTGCAGTCTCTTGTAATGTCGGTTTTATCAACGGGCTTCTCATCCGCTGGACATGTCGCCCCAAGGCTTGCATTTCGGTCGTGGAATTCCTGGACAGCGATGCCTGTACCAAGATATCTATCGTCTGGTCCACTGGTGGTCTCAGCGGGAAGATTGTCATCAGAGTGTTAGAGGAAATCCGTGGTCTTGCCGGTGGTCTGTATCCTTATCCAGCCCACGCCGTACTTCAGATGTCTCCCCCAACCTCTGGGTAATCGGGCATGTTGGCAGCTGAATTCGGCATAGAGAATCACATGACTTCGCAAAAAAGGAGTCTCCCATCGCGACTATCAAGAGATGCTGAGGCTGCGCCAAGATGCTTGTTCTAGGGCCCGGGTATGTATGTCGCAGGGTTCAAGTACTTGTGTCACTTTGCCACGACCTAAAAAAGGTAGCTGGGTAACACAGATTGCTATGACCCTCCGAGGACGTTCTAGTAGTAGCTGATCTATCACCGCTGGGAATATCAACATCCTGCAGACATGTGTATGTGAGTACGACCCCGTCGTTCCTGGTACCCTATACTATCGAATATACCCGTATAGATTCTATGGATATTGGGTACACCCAGGGGGTTCTGTAATGACGAAATTGGGAATCTACCAGTTGACAATAACGAAATATCTCTGAAATCCACTACTCAGAGGTATGGGGGCCGTGAGGTTGAAGAGCCTGGCGTCGTTGGATTCAAGGCATTGCTTCACAGTGTACTGTCCGGCTTGTCACAAGGAGGATACAGCCCCCTTTCGGATGATAGATAACAGAAACTGGCAATTTGTCATTAATTCGATATGAAAAGCAAAAATGCTAGCCGGAATTACGTTACCCACACAAAATGTCAGATTCATGCTTTGGTAGATATCGCCACTTAAGAAACAGCTAGTGCTGCTTATAAATTGTGATTGACTATGTGTCAGCCTCTGCCCTGTCTAATGACTGCTCACTAATTGTCTGTTGTCACTATATAGGAGTTGCCTCCTATATGGTCCCTGATACAACGGTACTAGTAAACAAAGCCCCCAGGTTCGGCTTCTTTTGCCGCAGTGGTATGCTGACCCTCCAAGTCTGGCACAATGCCGATGTGATTCCTACTCCGATTACTTTGGTCGTCATCTCCCAAGCCCCGCGCTTTCTCTGCTGGCTAATATGATCATCAAAATCGTCCACCCCCTCATATTTTTTGAGAGCTACAACTTAGATTTCTTTTTTGTTCGTCTTGTGAGGGACTATGTTCATACAACCTGCTGCCGCTGTGCCTGCAGTGTCCCCAATAGGCGTAGACGTCACGACGACCCCTACCACTCCGGCAGTCCCAACACGGAGAACGCGGCTTACTCCTGGCCTGCGCCTGTCGTTCTTAACTTGCTGGTCTCAGAAGGGATGCCGCGCGAGGTTGTCAACCAGTATCTGGCAATTACTACCCAAATGACTGGACGCCTCCGCCATGTCCCTATCACTGATGGAGCGTCTACGGATGCGGAGGTGCACCGTCTGGCGAAGGATACTTAGATGCCAAAGAACACGACATTTTATTGGCACAGCCAAAAGCCTAGAAAGCGAGCTAGGCGTAAAAACACATGTATGTACATCAAGTCCAGAACACTGTGAAACACGGAGTGTAGTCACGATGATAGACAACGATGGGAATCTCCGGAGGCCATCACAACAGCGCTGCCATGGCCACTAGGAGAGAAACCCCAAGTTTCCGTCGGCTCGGCTAACCACACAGTGCGACGCACCGTGTCCGCTAATTTCAAATCGGGATTGCACATTGAGTGGTGGGCCAAACAGGGCCCCGTTAACATTTATCGATACTAAGACTTTGGAGGTTTTAGTAACAACCAAGCGACTGGCAATTCATTGCTGGTAGAGCATAGAGCGTGAGTTTCAAGAAAATGGCGAGAATTGTGCGCACCGTAAATTCGCACTGTAAGTTGAGGCTACCGTGCGTATAATCATTAGCACAGTACCCCACACAGTACGCCGGCATGCATTTGACACCGCCTACACCGCTCGACTTTGGCTCTTGTGGGTCTTGAATCTGTTTTCGACATTGCGTAGCGATTATCTTCACAGGACATGTCTTTTCTTCCATTATTGTGTTGTATTTCGAAAGTGCGTGTACAATTTTGGTTAACTGTTCGCACTGTACGAACGTTTATACGCTCGTTACCGTGGAGATTACGTCCTGGGAACATGAATTATATCTTGGTAGATTTGCTCCGATTTTCTGCACACCATGGTCCGTCAGCGTCTTTCCACAGCCACGAATAGAGCATCTGTGGTCCGATATTAGGAAAAGTTCGTCCATCCGTCCCTGATTTTGCTCTCACCGAGCCGTTATCAGGAACTGAAAAGTTAAACACATATCCACAGATTCCTCAGTACAAGGCCGACACTTCTGTCATCCATGGGCACAAAGAACATGCCCTGCTCTGTCAGAGACACGATTTACAGCGACTTAGAAACTTAGGCTCACTTCAAGTGTCTTCCATAAGTGTTGTGGTCCTATAAATCACCCCGCTTTCCCCCAACACTATGATATACCCAAATGTGAATGCAATGCGGAAGTCCTCGTGGGAAACCAACTTATACAGCGCTTTCAAATGGGCAAAGTCTCTATACAGTGCGGGACACTGTGCGTATTTTTGAGAAGCCGGTTCACGGCGTGCTGATAACAACAGAGTAAAAGCAACAATCACTCCAAGATACTCCGCGATCGCGACTGGTCACTCGTGGTATGTATCGCGATTTAAACACTCTCAGCCATGGTCCAACACGGTTTAAAAAAGGATGTGATGTTATTCGCACCCTACCCCGCACTGTGCCCTCAACTCACAGTGCGTAGTAGGGTGTGGATATTGTTACATACTGTGCAGTACCCCCCGGACTACGAGCATACAGCGACTAGTGAATGACCTGACGACATGTTATTTGGTATCTGACACCATCAGATCCAGATCTACCTATATACCAAATTATGTTGCTTCTGGACAAAGTATGGGGTGAATTTCGCCGGATATTCCCCCAAATACTCGCACTGTGTAGCGTATAAGTCACCGTTTCTTCAAATATGGAACGGATTAGACGTCGCAAAGTGGTTGAATAAGTTCTCTAATGTGCTTTGAATATCCCCAGTCGCTGTGTAGTTTGTAAATACAAAGGGTCGCCCGGCCTATGAGCTAAACAGTTCCGTGAAGCGTAGCGCACGGTATATCTATGTATCCTGTTATTCATTTTGACACTGAACAGGTACACTTGGCTTGTGTGGCTCACGACAACAGTAACCGTTGAGTTCTACACCGAAGTCTACTATAAGTTTACGGGGTTCTATTGAAGTATATTTATGCACACTTGTTTCTATGAAGACGTGACTCTGGACATGATAAAGGGTGAACTCTGCACTGTACGGTGCTGGGCCTAATCACTATTGACATCACCAACTACTTATGTATGTACATATGTATGTATGTATCTTCATGTAGACTTTCTCCTTGAGCAGAGCGTGCAGGTAGGCCGATGTTACATCTAGTTGCCTTACTGCACGCCCTTTCATTGTGGCATTGGCCAGAATTATCCTCCAGGAGTCGGTTCTGGCCGTAGATGCAAATGTGTCTGTATGATCTACCCCTTCCGTCTGTTGGTCGCCTGTTGCTACCCATCTGGCTTTATACTTTGTCGTGCCCTGTAGACCCACTGGTAGCTTTGTCTTGAACACCGACTTGGGACCGATAACTGGTCTGCCCCTCGGTCTGACCAGTAACTCCAACGTGTCGTTATCGATAATTGCTTTTATCTCCTTGTTGACGGCATCTCTCCAGTGTTCTCCCATCGATATTGCCTGCTTCGGAGATAGTGGCTCCCTCACTACTGGGTTCCACGCCGGACCATTTGTTAATTCCGGCAACCCGTCCATGGTCATTCAACGTGTGTCGTCAATTATCTCATCGACTATCTCTTTCACATTGGTGACCTGTTCTCCCGCAGGCAGTGGTAGGACGACGTTGTCATTGCACAAGTAAGGTGGGTCGAGCTTCCTCAGTGCCTCTCCCACTGTGTTGGTCGATTTATGCCCCTTCCTTACCGGTTTTGTCGCTTTAGCTGCTATGACTGTTGGGTTGTCTTCCAGAATCCTTGGTTGCGACGTTACGATCACTTGTTTTCTGGTCAGGGCCCAGACCTTGTATAAGTGTGTGCCTCTATAATCCATAAAGATTCCATCTTCTGTTCTGGGAACTAGCTTACTGTACTTCAACTTGTCCCTCCTTACTCGTGATAGGGTAACCACTACCGGGGAGCCTAGGCTCCGCAGGTGGTCTCTTGGGGGTAATCCCGGAATCACCTGGTTGTGGATTCTAGCCAGTTCTTTGTCCCACTTCCATTGAGCTCCGGACGCAAGGCTATGCGTGTGTATGACAGCCCTCAGAGCATCTGGGCAACAGTGATCTGGTACCCCATTTGCCACGGCTAGTCGTAGTCTAAGTATGACTTCTCGAATTGCCCGTTCCGCCACTCCATTGTGTGCCGACTCTCCAAGGGGTGACAATTCCACTTGTGTCCCAATTCTCATGGAGATTCTTTTCTCTGTGTCCTTTGAGAAGTTCAACCTGTCTGTTGTGGCATTTACATTGGCGCCGATGTCGACCAACCAGTGATGTTTTATGCTTGCACATCGTCGTCGTCACCACGTCTCTTCGAGAGAACATTGACATTTGTAGCTGACTTTTCTTTCTTCGACCTAGGTTTCTTGCAATCAGCCGCATGGTGACCGTATTCTCCACAGTTATAGCACTTGTCTCTGCGTCTTCCTGTGAGGGGCGACCCGTCTTTATCCCTGCGTTTAACGAACTTTCTGGATTTGCTTGGAACTTTCTTATAGTCCGTCATGGTCGCATAGTAATGCAGTTTCTTGTACATGACGTCATACTTTTCTCCGGCGATGGCTCCGCCGAGGCTCGGGAAGACTTTACCGATTGCTGCTTGCAAGATCCGCCCTCGCATGTACTTGGTGTTTACTCCAAACGCCGCGCCTTGTGCCATCAGACTAGTAAATCTGTCAAGGCCAGTTGAGAGCGGTTCTCCAGGAATAAGCTCAAACGCGTTGACCCTGGTGTGGTATACTTCCTTGAGGTTGCTTCCAGCTAGCATGAACTTGGCCAACTTTTGAATCATTCTTGTCACGTTGGTTATTCCTGTCACTAGATCCGCTGGAACCTGCGTCATCGTGGCTTTGATCTCGTATGCGATAAACCGCTGGCCCACGATCATTGTTGTCTTGAGGATCGGTATCGCAGCTTCGTTGGCACAAAGCGACCAGAGAGGCCACTGATCGTACTGGTACCGCTGGGAGAACATGTACGCCCAAATAAGGTACCAACCGTTTGTTATACGAAAAAGATACATTTCTCGAGTGCATTCTCTGCGAATCTCGTCGGCGGTTTTTGAGACACCAAAGGTGGGACGCAAGGGATGTCTATGAAAATGTTTCTTGAAGAGCTCCAAAATTTGCCACCTTTGGGACTTCGTGCGGGCTTCAACCTTCAAACAGGCCTTAGTCGAGTCCATGGCACGGTTCACACATAAACAAGCACCGTCTTTGTGGGGGCCAGTACGGTATTTCGGGAGAGACCCGAAACAAATCTCAAGCTCGTGGACCAAAGTTTGCGCCGTCCAAAGATTGTATGTGCGTGCTGTGCACGCAGTTGAATAGCTGGAAAGTCTATCGTCAATGGCCTTGAGAGCATGCCACATACAAAGCTGGACCGCTTTGCCAGGGAAGACTTGTTCGATGGCATTTATTTCGGCCAGTTCTTTATGACACCCGAAGAAATCAGGATCCAACCCTTTTTTCTTCGGGGCTTCCAAACACTGAGCGATAATTTCTGTCACGGTGCCTGGTTGAGTGGTTGGAGTCTTATCCGGGACTACATGCCCCAAAGGAACGCCAGTACCATCAAGCTTTGACATGACAAGGTACACGTCGGCGCCGGTGCTGTTGGTCCCGGATGTTCCATCCATGGAAGCCTTGGTGCATCTATACTTGTTTTCGGCTCCACCCAGGAGAGCATTAATGGAGTCGTCAACAAAAACAATAAACCCACGGGTACCGTCAACCTGTGGTTCCCCCTCCTGATTTTCCGGTGCGGGGATCCTGGTGTGTATGTCTGACGGCAGTGCCCCAAGCTGCCTCTTTATGTACTCTTTAGCCGACACGTATGGGTCTTTGTCGAACCTATACTGGTGTTCGTGGTGCATCCTCCATCGATAGTAAATCTGATGGCCAGTAAGCATCTTATTGGCTATGAGCTTTTTCTGGGTTAGCACATGACGATAAATCTCGCCCGGCTTCCATTTCTGCATGACCCGTGCATCAATTTCTTGAATAATGTCTTCATGGAGCTCTATCAAAGAATACAGCTCATGTGCCGAGTGTTCGAAATCAACACGAAGCTGACGGCTTCTTGCGTATAGATAAAAGGACAGGCCACTTTTGCACTTGACCCGATCCATCCGCCTACCATCGATCTTGACTTTCTTTGGTAAAGAACGCTCACGATCTTCATCCTGACAGCAGTAATACCGCATGTAAACATGGTCCTCTGTGGCGGTGGATATCTTGGAGAGCAATCGATAGCCACCGTAATTCCACGTGATCTGCGTGAGTGCATGGATCGAGATGAAGACATCAGCATTCCAGGTAGTACCTGTGTCTTCACTATGCCATGTCATCGTCTCTTGCAACGTGACGGGGAGCCCACTGAACTCAAGCAAGTAGTGAAACTCGTGTCTGGTTGCGGGGACTACGGGGACTATGGGTGCCTGGCCACCAGTTAGTGACGCTCAAATTGCACAATACCAGTTGAGAAATCTTACCGTATTCCTTCCGAGACCTTTGTTGTCTTTAGCCTGCTTCCCGTCGTTCGACCATGCCTCAATCTTCTGCTCAAATTCCCCCCAAGTCATCGGCTGAGCGTTAAACTTGACTGGACTATACCTTTTGCAAGCCTTTGCCGGATCGTTATTATAGTGCAGATTGAACTCCTCCGAGGGATGCAGACCGCGACACTTGTAGTAGTATGCCTGCCTAACCTCGGCGTTTTGATTGAAACGCTTCCGCTGGGCCACCTTTTTTTGAGCTGTCAACGACGCGTGATAACGGCATATGTTTTTACGTCTTGTAGTTTTCTTGTAGCAGTCGAACTCACTCAACGGTCTCGCTGCCTTGCACTTCTCGGGGTGATGCATTTGGCCCGTGACAGGAAAGCTACTAGGTGCAAGAGCGGGCGCAGCAGGTTGCGCGGCTCCCGTAAGTTCTCTATGCGGTAGGTTTCCAATCACGACGCCGCGTTCAATCTCAACTGCTTCGAGAATATCGTGTATCTCATTGGAATTTCTGACAGAATCGAGAATCTCCTGAGATTCTATGAATTCAGACATTCTGGCGGGCCAAATGGTTGTCAACTGCAAACGCGAGATGGCCCGGAGGCTTAGATGTTAGTATTGTGCACAGTGTTTAAATTATTGGGGGTGGTATGTACATTACTGCTATTTGAATGGTAATTGGGCTTCGAAAATGCTACGTAGTCCGTTGGTGCAGGTCAGTCGTTGTCGTCATGCTTGTTGCGAGCGTAAAAAGTGAAAATATCGCGAGGTGCAAAATGATTCAGAGACGTGGAGGCATTCGTACACTCACAATCTCTGAAACATATTTCACTCGTCTCGCTGTGTCGCTTGACCAGGTGCGGTAGTTTCACTGCAGCGGTTACCAACTTCCATTGTCGCCGTCCCACCCACTCCACCAATCTCCAGCGCCAACACAAACAGCAGCAATCAAATCCTTGCTCCCAGAGAACAACCACCTACAGCCAACCTGGAGGTCACGCCTGGCTCCCCTCACTCAAAACAAGCCGACAACAACACCGAGCTCCAAAACAATCCCCCACCCTTTTCTATGTCTACAGAAAACAGAAAACTAGAAGGTCCCGTGTATAATAGGCGACAGAGCGCGTGATCAAATACGTCATTTTATCGATAACGGGCGACCGGGAATTAATTGACAGGAATTGTGGGTCCAAGACCATGAAGATCCAAGGAATTAGTACCCTAACCCTTGTGGCTATAACAATAGTGGGGAATGGTTGAATCGGATGCGGACCGAATTCCGCTACCTAGCGTCTAGGATGATGGACGGACGAACCGGAAAAAACAAGGCAGTCTGCAAATTAAGCGCGTTTGAACGACAGTTTTCTGGTTGTAAGCTAAATTCATCACGCCCGGGGATACGATATCGAAGTGATGGCTATGAATGGTCTCCTCTTTTCTGGTGACTTTTGACCCAATATTCTGACATCTTTCAGCGTCACCAAGTTATGAAGATTTGAAGTAACATGCTGAGACATGCGCACTTGCGGGGGTATGAGAAGGTCTACCGTAGTAGGAGGCGGCCAGCAGTGATGAGTATGGCTCTGTCTTGTAGCTTTCACGTGCCTCTCGCATGCCTTTCAGATGACAGTAGCTACTCAATCATGTGAAATGGTTTGCTAGCTCTGTCTACAAAATCATTCCACACCCAAAGAGTCTGTTTGTTGGGGCTTTCGAGATTCATTAATGTCAGACCATGAGTGTACTACTTTCTTCCCCTAAATAACCTAGGAAACGTGGGCCTGGCGTACAAGTATCATTAGAATGCGGTCTAGTTCAACACAGAAGAGAGTGGATGGCAAGATGAAAAACTGTATTCGCACTTGTATGTACGTGCAGACATTGGTGCGGACGAGAAAAGTGTAAGGGAGGTGTAAACCCCCGGGCTTTAGAAGATGTGTTTCTTTTGTACACTAGAATCAATCCACATAAATCATGAACAGCTGCCAATCACTTGTCCGTCTTTACTAAATCTAAATTACCTTCACCTTGGCTCCCGCCCTAGGTATGGTTCTGTCTTCTGAAAATGAGAAAGACACCACGTTGGTTCCTTCAACCAGCCTCCGTGGTGTCGCGGCTATGGAATACCAGCACACTATCACGCCACCAGACGACAAAACCATGATATTCCCGTCAGTTTTATTTCTTTTCACGATCTACTCATTGGACATAAATCTTCGGTTCTTGTCGAGCAACACCGCAATGGCTTAATTCAGTCAACACTCCGCTCTAGCGAAATTTAACACGATCCATACCATAATGACCGTCGTCATGCAGCCCACTGCCAATCCATTCGCCAACGTCCTCGGCCGCATGGAGCTAATGACCGTTGGTGCTCTTTTTCACGCTGCGTGTGCAGCTCTTACGTGGAGTTCGTACGGTCTAGGGCTCATTCCGCGGTATACTATATGGAATGCCAACCGGGACAATACAGCATTCTTCACCTTGATAGATAGCAGAAACTGCCAATATGTCATCAAATTCATGTTTCGATACTAAAACTGCTAGCTAGGGCTACCCTACTCTCACAATATGTCCGACTCATACTCTAGTAGATGTCGTCACTTGGGACATGTCTCGTAGTGCAGATATAGTGATTAAATGTATTCAACCAATGTGTCTCGACTTCCCCTCCACGACGCAACATCCCCACTGACCATTTAACCACGCCCCGTCCACTAAACACGTTCTGTGTGGAGACCCCAACATAAATCCATGCTAGCTGAATCACGTTAATATGGTGGCGTCATGTACATAAGTGACCGCTACAAACGAGTCTGTTTGATCAGTCAGCTGTAGGAGATTCCGGTTTGGGGTCTTGCCTGACTACTGTGATAGGCAGGCGCGTAGTATCTTGAGTATGTACATAGTCTCGCCCTCTCTCCCTCCTTCTCTCTCCTTTTTCTTTCCCTTTAGTTAGATAACTGAATATACTGTGACTATACGATAACTACTACAACTATCTTGATCCCTTCTTCGTACTCTGTCATTCACATTGATCGCCTAAACGCTAGCATAACCATTCTAGCATCCTGCATGCCAGACAAATCCAACGGAGAGTTTACACGCGCAGAAGTATCCGATCAAGGGAAGCCTCACATAAAGAATACTCGTGTCACCGGAACATGATATCTGAACTAGACTACACTGGGGAATGCCGTATGCATCTTCTCTGGTGACTCGAAATGATTCCCGCTCTGATTCATGTAATCGCCCTTTGACAGGCTATACGCTCTGCCGGCAGGTTCACATGGTCGTCAAAATCGTCTAGCTCCGTATAGGTTTCTGTGTCTACGCCTTCGAATTGTTTACGCGCGCATTGTGATGAAGACAATGCACAAAGATAAATCGCACGCTCACACTCTAGAGTAATTACTTCAAACATTTGCGCTGAGTTTTCAACAAAGCGATGGCACAAATATCCTTGGAAGAAGTCAAGCCGGCATTTCTAGTTTCTCACGGATCATATACATACATATATACAATCTAGAATCGGCATGTTTTGTGGCCCCCCGGGTACTCGCTTGTGTACATCCGCTTTCCCGGGCAACGACAATATCAGTCCTAACCCTATGCATACACGCACCACAGAAATACCCCGCGCAACCGGGCCAATATCTACACAACGTACAGAACCAACATACACAGGCTATTAATATAGTCTTCCGCCGTTTATATGTTAATTTCTTGAAGTTCTATCTCTGCAAATGTCCCAATGCTGCAGTAGTATCGACAATCTCTTTCTATTTGCAACACAACAAGTCCTTTCTAACAACAATCACGTGACTATATGTATGTACTGCGATGACCAGCTGCGATTACTTGAATGAGTGATGACTACTAAGAGGAGAGCTCTATAGGAGCATCCTAGATAGAACCACAGTAGCGACATCGCAGTGTTCAAGGCAGACTCACCGTTGTCTAGTAATATGTGTGAGCTAAGAGGAATAATCGCAACATTAGATGGTCAAACTAAACTATGAATGTGGGAATAACTATTGTTGGAGACTTGATGGTGATAATGTATGCCTACTGGCCAGATGGGTCGGATGGAGAAATATGGCTGCGCCAATACAAGACCCCTCTGCCCGACAGTTGCTCGTTGCGTAGCATTTGTGCGCGGCCCCCTTGTTCGACTTGTTGTAATTTGAGTGAGTATAATTTGCCAGTTCGTATCAAGCAACGAGCAAAGAACTAGCCGCCTTCAACTGCTAATCCTCCAAAGAGGGCGAAGGGTGGGAATAGAAGCCACACGGAGCAGTGGACAAAAGAGGCCCATCAGATCAAAAAAGGGAGTAACCAGAAAGTGGTGAACCCGAGGCGGAGTTTAAGAGGTAATTGAAAGCGTGGATCAGTGTTGTCCCTAGAGGCGTTGCTAAGTGAGGGTTCTGGCAGTGGCCAGATCGGAGAGGTTGTCAAAGGATACAACCCGAGAGGGGGCGTGGTGACTCCCGAGGGGTTGCTACCCGCGTCTAGCGCTTGCCCAAGTTCACTAATAGCCGGCTGGTGGGCCAGACAGGCGTTGTGCCGTTCCATTAGTAGTCGGACTGTTTCCACCGTTTCGCGCTGTAACTCAGCATAGAACTGAGCCTTGGGCCATCTCAACGCCGGTGTCTGACTAAGAGCATCAAGACACCAAAAGGCCAGCTGTGAAATCGTTTGGCGGGCCCAGCCGCAATAGCAGCTGCCGGACCATGTCTGTAAACCTACAGACTCCCGTCACATCGCGGTATTCGCATGCCCAGTTCTCAGGCATGCCAGAAACCGGTTTTCATCCGTAGTCAATCTCCGTCGCAACCTCGCAGTCTTCCTCCACGTCATATCCTTCCACATGCCTCTCCCCGGATCCAGCGTCAGTCTCTTCACTCGATGCACTCCCCCAGTTCTCTGCCCTCGCATTCATCCTCTCTCCTGCTCTTCCTCTCTTCTCCTCAACGCATTCCACCTCTGGTGTGCGGCTGATTGGAGGTAAGAAACCAACGGGTCGGTATTCGTAGTCTCCACGATCCGTAACATGATAGCCTGCCATGCTGGTGACTCTTGCATGCGCACCTCCGAACGTGCTCCCAGGTGCACTAAGTACTCCTGAAGTGGTTCGCAGGCCGCCTCCGTACGAAGACGAGGCAATGGTGTAGTGCGAATCGCTCCTGTGAAAACACGTAAAGCACGAGACTGTAATCTCTCAAGTTCGTCCATTTGTGTTTGCGTCGACCCGGAATGCGCGAGGGCTGTAGGAGTGTATGTCAACCGTGGTCTCTGCCCAACTTTGTAAATCTTTCTCAACGCCTCCCAACTGCATAAGTCAGTTCGGGCAAGAGCGCGGAGGAGTGCGGTATTCCCACTTAGTTTGGCACGCAGAGCGTGGTAGTGATCAGTGCCAGTTCCACGGCAGTTAAGCCAAAAACCGAGGAACTTTGAACTTTTCACTACCGGAATACTTTGCCCACCAAGCTCGAGTGACCAGCCCTCTCACTGATTGGCTGTGTGGAGGTTGAGCGCGAGTAGAACAGACTTGCTCGGCTCGAATATCACACCCCTCGTCGCCGCCCAACACTCAGCTACCCCATAAACCTTTCGCAGCGCGCCAGCCACGTCGACCGAGGACTTTCCCCAAGCGGGTAGGCTGGTGTCGTCAGCGAACCCCACAACCATGACATCCGGGTGGCACGTACCCAACGCCTCATGCAGACTAGCAATGAAGGTTATAAACAGGAGCGGGGAGAGCGGGGAGCCCTGTGGAACGCCGGATCTAACAGATCGTCTATCTGTGTCGACTCCGTTGAGGACAAGAGAAGCTTCTCTGCCCGTCAAGTAGCTGTGAAGCCACAACGTTAACCACTCAGGCGCTCCTTTTTGTGCAACCTCGTATAAGAGCCACGAATGGCCGAGTCTGTCGAACGCTCCTGCTATGTCCAGCTGTAGTAAAAGAGCTTGTACTTTGCGGCCGCGAGACCTCTGTGCAAACTCCTGGACTGTGCGCACCGCCGTTTCAGTCGATCGATGTGGGCGGTTGCCCATTTGTCCAACAGGGAGTAACGGATCAAGCTGCATTGAGAGACGTCCAGCGACAATCTTCTCAATGACTTTCCCCACTGTAGATAGCAACGATATGGGTCTCCAACCTCCGGGCTTCTTGCGTTCTGCGGTAGTGAAAAACTGGTCACCCGAGAGTAGGTGGCTAGTGCCCTCCGAGACACTGGCCAGTGGAAAGCCCCTGACCCGGACGAGATACCCTCTGGTTTTCTGCTATGTATTGGTGAGACCGCCCATACATGGATAGCAAAAATAGCAACATCGTTGTTGAGACTCCAACATTGGCCGACCGCTTTCAAGAATTCACGCGTGGTCCTGATTCCTAAGCCGGGGAAGACTACCGCAGAACGCAAGAAGCCCGGAGGTTGGAGACCCATATCGTTGCTATCTACAGTGGGGAAAGTCATTGAGAAGATTGTCGCTGGACGTCTCTCAATGCAGCTTGATCCGTTACTCCCTGTTGGACAAATGGGCAACCGCCCACATCGATCGACTGAAACGGCGGTGCGCACAGTCCAGGAGTTTGCACAGAGGTCTCGCGGCCGCAAAGTACAAGCTCTTTTACTACAGCTGGACATAGCAGGAGCGTTCGACAGACTCGGCCATTCGTGGCTCTTATACGAGGTTGCACAAAAAGGAGCGCCTGAGTGGTTAACGTTGTGGCTTCACAGCTACTTGACGGGCAGAGAAGCTTCTCTTGTCCTCAACGGAGTCGACACAGATAGACGATCTGTTAGATCCGGCGTTCCACAGGGCTCCCCGCTCTCCCCGCTCCTGTTTATAACCTTCATTGCTAGTCTGCATGAGGCGTTGGGTACGTGCCACCCGGATGTCATGGTTGTGGGGTTCGCTGACGACACCAGCCTACCCGCTTGGGGAAAGTCCTCGGTCGACGTGGCTGGCGCGCTGCGAAAGGTTTATGGGGTAGCTGAGTGTTGGGCGGCGACGAGGGGTGTGATATTCGAGCCGAGCAAGTCTGTTCTACTCGCGCTCAACCTCCACACAGCCAATCAGTGAGAGGGCTGGTCACTCGAGCTTGGTGGGCAAAGTATTCCGGTAGTGAAAAGTTCAAAGTTCCTCGGTTTTTGGCTTAACTGCCGTGGAACTGGCACTGATCACTACCACGCTCTGCGTGCCAAACTAAGTGGGAATACCGCACTCCTCCGCGCTCTTGCCCGAACTGACTTATGCAGTTGGGAGGCGTTGAGAAAGATTTACAAAGTTGGGCAGAGACCACGGTTGACATACACTCCTACAGCCCTCGCGCATTCCGGGTCGACGCAAACACAAATGGACGAACTTGAGAGATTACAGTCTCGTGCTTTACGTGTTTTCACAGGAGCGATTCGCACTACACCATTGCCTCGTCTTCGTACGGAGGCGGCCTGCGAACCACTTCAGGAGTACTTAGTGCACCTGGGAGCACGTTCGGAGGTGCGCATGCAAGAGTCACCAGCATGGCAGGCTATCATGTTACGGATCGTGGAGACTACGAATACCGACCCGTTGGTTTCTTACCTCCAATCAGCCGCACACCAGAGGTGGAATGCGTTGAGGAGAAGAGAGGAAGAGCAGGAGAGAGGATGAATGCGAGGGCAGAGAACTGGGGGAGTGCATCGAGTGAAGAGACTGACGCTGGATCCGGGGAGAGGCATGTGGAAGGATATGACGTGGAGGAAGACTGCGAGGTTGCGACGGAGATTGACTACGGATGAAAACCGGTTTCTGGCATGCCTGAGAACTGGGCATGCGAATACCGCGATGTGACGGGAGTCTGTAGGTTTACAGACATGGTCCGGCAGCTGCTATTGCGGCTGGGCCCGCCAAACGATTTCACAGCTGGCCTTTTGGTGTCTTGATGCTCTTAGTCAGACACCGGCGTTGAGATGGCCCAAGGCTCAGTTCTATGCTGAGTTACAGCGCGAAACGGTGGAAACAGTCCGACTACTAATGGAACGGCACAACGCCTGTCTGG
Organism: Huntiella abstrusa; assembly: GCA_025685495.1. Classification (NCBI taxonomy): domain Eukaryota; kingdom Fungi; phylum Ascomycota; class Sordariomycetes; order Microascales; family Ceratocystidaceae; genus Huntiella; species Huntiella abstrusa. The sequence goes on along the minus strand of JAJNMT010000149.1, from coordinate 79,383 downwards.
CCCACCAGCCGGCTATTAGTGAACTTGGGCAAGCGCTAGACGCGGGTAGCAACCCCTCGGGAGTCACCACGCCCCCTCTCGGGTTGTATCCTTTGACAACCTCTCCGATCTGGCCACTGCCAGAACCCTCACTTAGCAACGCCTCTAGGGACAACACTGATCCACGCTTTCAATTACCTCTTAAACTCCGCCTCGGGTTCACCACTTTCTGGTTACTCCCTTTTTTGATCTGATGGGCCTCTTTTGTCCACTGCTCCGTGTGGCTTCTATTCCCACCCTTCGCCCTCTTTGGAGGATTAGCAGTTGAAGGCGGCTAGTTCTTTGCTCGTTGCTTGATACGAACTGGCAAATTATACTCACTCAAATTACAACAAGTCGAACAAGGGGGCCGCGCACAAATGCTACGCAACGAGCAACTGTCGGGCAGAGGGGTCTTGTATTGGCGCAGCCATATTTCTCCATCCGACCCATCTGGCCAGTAGGCATACATTATCACCATCAAGTCTCCAACAATAGTTATTCCCACATTCATAGTTTAGTTTGACCATCTAATGTTGCGATTATTCCTCTTAGCTCACACATATTACTAGACAACGGTGAGTCTGCCTTGAACACTGCGATGTCGCTACTGTGGTTCTATCTAGGATGCTCCTATAGAGCTCTCCTCTTAGTAGTCATCACTCATTCAAGTAATCGCAGCTGGTCATCGCAGTACATACATATAGTCACGTGATTGTTGTTAGAAAGGACTTGTTGTGTTGCAAATAGAAAGAGATTGTCGATACTACTGCAGCATTGGGACATTTGCAGAGATAGAACTTCAAGAAATTAACATATAAACGGCGGAAGACTATATTAATAGCCTGTGTATGTTGGTTCTGTACGTTGTGTAGATATTGGCCCGGTTGCGCGGGGTATTTCTGTGGTGCGTGTATGCATAGGGTTAGGACTGATATTGTCGTTGCCCGGGAAAGCGGATGTACACAAGCGAGTACCCGGGGGGCCACAAAACATGCCGATTCTAGATTGTATATATGTATGTATATGATCCGTGAGAAACTAGAAATGCCGGCTTGACTTCTTCCAAGGATATTTGTGCCATCGCTTTGTTGAAAACTCAGCGCAAATGTTTGAAGTAATTACTCTAGAGTGTGAGCGTGCGATTTATCTTTGTGCATTGTCTTCATCACAATGCGCGCGTAAACAATTCGAAGGCGTAGACACAGAAACCTATACGGAGCTAGACGATTTTGACGACCATGTGAACCTGCCGGCAGAGCGTATAGCCTGTCAAAGGGCGATTACATGAATCAGAGCGGGAATCATTTCGAGTCACCAGAGAAGATGCATACGGCATTCCCCAGTGTAGTCTAGTTCAGATATCATGTTCCGGTGACACGAGTATTCTTTATGTGAGGCTTCCCTTGATCGGATACTTCTGCGCGTGTAAACTCTCCGTTGGATTTGTCTGGCATGCAGGATGCTAGAATGGTTATGCTAGCGTTTAGGCGATCAATGTGAATGACAGAGTACGAAGAAGGGATCAAGATAGTTGTAGTAGTTATCGTATAGTCACAGTATATTCAGTTATCTAACTAAAGGGAAAGAAAAAGGAGAGAGAAGGAGGGAGAGAGGGCGAGACTATGTACATACTCAAGATACTACGCGCCTGCCTATCACAGTAGTCAGGCAAGACCCCAAACCGGAATCTCCTACAGCTGACTGATCAAACAGACTCGTTTGTAGCGGTCACTTATGTACATGACGCCACCATATTAACGTGATTCAGCTAGCATGGATTTATGTTGGGGTCTCCACACAGAACGTGTTTAGTGGACGGGGCGTGGTTAAATGGTCAGTGGGGATGTTGCGTCGTGGAGGGGAAGTCGAGACACATTGGTTGAATACATTTAATCACTATATCTGCACTACGAGACATGTCCCAAGTGACGACATCTACTAGAGTATGAGTCGGACATATTGTGAGAGTAGGGTAGCCCTAGCTAGCAGTTTTAGTATCGAAACATGAATTTGATGACATATTGGCAGTTTCTGCTATCTATCAAGGTGAAGAATGCTGTATTGTCCCGGTTGGCATTCCATATAGTATACCGCGGAATGAGCCCTAGACCGTACGAACTCCACGTAAGAGCTGCACACGCAGCGTGAAAAAGAGCACCAACGGTCATTAGCTCCATGCGGCCGAGGACGTTGGCGAATGGATTGGCAGTGGGCTGCATGACGACGGTCATTATGGTATGGATCGTGTTAAATTTCGCTAGAGCGGAGTGTTGACTGAATTAAGCCATTGCGGTGTTGCTCGACAAGAACCGAAGATTTATGTCCAATGAGTAGATCGTGAAAAGAAATAAAACTGACGGGAATATCATGGTTTTGTCGTCTGGTGGCGTGATAGTGTGCTGGTATTCCATAGCCGCGACACCACGGAGGCTGGTTGAAGGAACCAACGTGGTGTCTTTCTCATTTTCAGAAGACAGAACCATACCTAGGGCGGGAGCCAAGGTGAAGGTAATTTAGATTTAGTAAAGACGGACAAGTGATTGGCAGCTGTTCATGATTTATGTGGATTGATTCTAGTGTACAAAAGAAACACATCTTCTAAAGCCCGGGGGTTTACACCTCCCTTACACTTTTCTCGTCCGCACCAATGTCTGCACGTACATACAAGTGCGAATACAGTTTTTCATCTTGCCATCCACTCTCTTCTGTGTTGAACTAGACCGCATTCTAATGATACTTGTACGCCAGGCCCACGTTTCCTAGGTTATTTAGGGGAAGAAAGTAGTACACTCATGGTCTGACATTAATGAATCTCGAAAGCCCCAACAAACAGACTCTTTGGGTGTGGAATGATTTTGTAGACAGAGCTAGCAAACCATTTCACATGATTGAGTAGCTACTGTCATCTGAAAGGCATGCGAGAGGCACGTGAAAGCTACAAGACAGAGCCATACTCATCACTGCTGGCCGCCTCCTACTACGGTAGACCTTCTCATACCCCCGCAAGTGCGCATGTCTCAGCATGTTACTTCAAATCTTCATAACTTGGTGACGCTGAAAGATGTCAGAATATTGGGTCAAAAGTCACCAGAAAAGAGGAGACCATTCATAGCCATCACTTCGATATCGTATCCCCGGGCGTGATGAATTTAGCTTACAACCAGAAAACTGTCGTTCAAACGCGCTTAATTTGCAGACTGCCTTGTTTTTTCCGGTTCGTCCGTCCATCATCCTAGACGCTAGGTAGCGGAATTCGGTCCGCATCCGATTCAACCATTCCCCACTATTGTTATAGCCACAAGGGTTAGGGTACTAATTCCTTGGATCTTCATGGTCTTGGACCCACAATTCCTGTCAATTAATTCCCGGTCGCCCGTTATCGATAAAATGACGTATTTGATCACGCGCTCTGTCGCCTATTATACACGGGACCTTCTAGTTTTCTGTTTTCTGTAGACATAGAAAAGGGTGGGGGATTGTTTTGGAGCTCGGTGTTGTTGTCGGCTTGTTTTGAGTGAGGGGAGCCAGGCGTGACCTCCAGGTTGGCTGTAGGTGGTTGTTCTCTGGGAGCAAGGATTTGATTGCTGCTGTTTGTGTTGGCGCTGGAGATTGGTGGAGTGGGTGGGACGGCGACAATGGAAGTTGGTAACCGCTGCAGTGAAACTACCGCACCTGGTCAAGCGACACAGCGAGACGAGTGAAATATGTTTCAGAGATTGTGAGTGTACGAATGCCTCCACGTCTCTGAATCATTTTGCACCTCGCGATATTTTCACTTTTTACGCTCGCAACAAGCATGACGACAACGACTGACCTGCACCAACGGACTACGTAGCATTTTCGAAGCCCAATTACCATTCAAATAGCAGTAATGTACATACCACCCCCAATAATTTAAACACTGTGCACAATACTAACATCTAAGCCTCCGGGCCATCTCGCGTTTGCAGTTGACAACCATTTGGCCCGCCAGAATGTCTGAATTCATAGAATCTCAGGAGATTCTCGATTCTGTCAGAAATTCCAATGAGATACACGATATTCTCGAAGCAGTTGAGATTGAACGCGGCGTCGTGATTGGAAACCTACCGCATAGAGAACTTACGGGAGCCGCGCAACCTGCTGCGCCCGCTCTTGCACCTAGTAGCTTTCCTGTCACGGGCCAAATGCATCACCCCGAGAAGTGCAAGGCAGCGAGACCGTTGAGTGAGTTCGACTGCTACAAGAAAACTACAAGACGTAAAAACATATGCCGTTATCACGCGTCGTTGACAGCTCAAAAAAAGGTGGCCCAGCGGAAGCGTTTCAATCAAAACGCCGAGGTTAGGCAGGCATACTACTACAAGTGTCGCGGTCTGCATCCCTCGGAGGAGTTCAATCTGCACTATAATAACGATCCGGCAAAGGCTTGCAAAAGGTATAGTCCAGTCAAGTTTAACGCTCAGCCGATGACTTGGGGGAATTTGAGCAGAAGATTGAGGCATGGTCGAACGACGGGAAGCAGGCTAAAGACAACAAAGGTCTCGGAAGGAATACGGTAAGATTTCTCAACTGGTATTGTGCAATTTGAGCGTCACTAACTGGTGGCCAGGCACCCATAGTCCCCGTAGTCCCCGCAACCAGACACGAGTTTCACTACTTGCTTGAGTTCAGTGGGCTCCCCGTCACGTTGCAAGAGACGATGACATGGCATAGTGAAGACACAGGTACTACCTGGAATGCTGATGTCTTCATCTCGATCCATGCACTCACGCAGATCACGTGGAATTACGGTGGCTATCGATTGCTCTCCAAGATATCCACCGCCACAGAGGACCATGTTTACATGCGGTATTACTGCTGTCAGGATGAAGATCGTGAGCGTTCTTTACCAAAGAAAGTCAAGATCGATGGTAGGCGGATGGATCGGGTCAAGTGCAAAAGTGGCCTGTCCTTTTATCTATACGCAAGAAGCCGTCAGCTTCGTGTTGATTTCGAACACTCGGCACATGAGCTGTATTCTTTGATAGAGCTCCATGAAGACATTATTCAAGAAATTGATGCACGGGTCATGCAGAAATGGAAGCCGGGCGAGATTTATCGTCATGTGCTAACCCAGAAAAAGCTCATAGCCAATAAGATGCTTACTGGCCATCAGATTTACTATCGATGGAGGATGCACCACGAACACCAGTATAGGTTCGACAAAGACCCATACGTGTCGGCTAAAGAGTACATAAAGAGGCAGCTTGGGGCACTGCCGTCAGACATACACACCAGGATCCCCGCACCGGAAAATCAGGAGGGGGAACCACAGGTTGACGGTACCCGTGGGTTTATTGTTTTTGTTGACGACTCCATTAATGCTCTCCTGGGTGGAGCCGAAAACAAGTATAGATGCACCAAGGCTTCCATGGATGGAACATCCGGGACCAACAGCACCGGCGCCGACGTGTACCTTGTCATGTCAAAGCTTGATGGTACTGGCGTTCCTTTGGGGCATGTAGTCCCGGATAAGACTCCAACCACTCAACCAGGCACCGTGACAGAAATTATCGCTCAGTGTTTGGAAGCCCCGAAGAAAAAAGGGTTGGATCCTGATTTCTTCGGGTGTCATAAAGAACTGGCCGAAATAAATGCCATCGAACAAGTCTTCCCTGGCAAAGCGGTCCAGCTTTGTATGTGGCATGCTCTCAAGGCCATTGACGATAGACTTTCCAGCTATTCAACTGCGTGCACAGCACGCACATACAATCTTTGGACGGCGCAAACTTTGGTCCACGAGCTTGAGATTTGTTTCGGGTCTCTCCCGAAATACCGTACTGGCCCCCACAAAGACGGTGCTTGTTTATGTGTGAACCGTGCCATGGACTCGACTAAGGCCTGTTTGAAGGTTGAAGCCCGCACGAAGTCCCAAAGGTGGCAAATTTTGGAGCTCTTCAAGAAACATTTTCATAGACATCCCTTGCGTCCCACCTTTGGTGTCTCAAAAACCGCCGACGAGATTCGCAGAGAATGCACTCGAGAAATGTATCTTTTTCGTATAACAAACGGTTGGTACCTTATTTGGGCGTACATGTTCTCCCAGCGGTACCAGTACGATCAGTGGCCTCTCTGGTCGCTTTGTGCCAACGAAGCTGCGATACCGATCCTCAAGACAACAATGATCGTGGGCCAGCGGTTTATCGCATACGAGATCAAAGCCACGATGACGCAGGTTCCAGCGGATCTAGTGACAGGAATAACCAACGTGACAAGAATGATTCAAAAGTTGGCCAAGTTCATGCTAGCTGGAAGCAACCTCAAGGAAGTATACCACACCAGGGTCAACGCGTTTGAGCTTATTCCTGGAGAACCGCTCTCAACTGGCCTTGACAGATTTACTAGTCTGATGGCACAAGGCGCGGCGTTTGGAGTAAACACCAAGTACATGCGAGGGCGGATCTTGCAAGCAGCAATCGGTAAAGTCTTCCCGAGCCTCGGCGGAGCCATCGCCGGAGAAAAGTATGACGTCATGTACAAGAAACTGCATTACTATGCGACCATGACGGACTATAAGAAAGTTCCAAGCAAATCCAGAAAGTTCGTTAAACGCAGGGATAAAGACGGGTCGCCCCTCACAGGAAGACGCAGAGACAAGTGCTATAACTGTGGAGAATACGGTCACCATGCGGCTGATTGCAAGAAACCTAGGTCGAAGAAAGAAAAGTCAGCTACAAATGTCAATGTTCTCTCGAAGAGACGTGGTGACGACGACGATGTGCAAGCATAAAACATCACTGGTTGGTCGACATCGGCGCCAATGTAAATGCCACAACAGACAGGTTGAACTTCTCAAAGGACACAGAGAAAAGAATCTCCATGAGAATTGGGACACAAGTGGAATTGTCACCCCTTGGAGAGTCGGCACACAATGGAGTGGCGGAACGGGCAATTCGAGAAGTCATACTTAGACTACGACTAGCCGTGGCAAATGGGGTACCAGATCACTGTTGCCCAGATGCTCTGAGGGCTGTCATACACACGCATAGCCTTGCGTCCGGAGCTCAATGGAAGTGGGACAAAGAACTGGCTAGAATCCACAACCAGGTGATTCCGGGATTACCCCCAAGAGACCACCTGCGGAGCCTAGGCTCCCCGGTAGTGGTTACCCTATCACGAGTAAGGAGGGACAAGTTGAAGTACAGTAAGCTAGTTCCCAGAACAGAAGATGGAATCTTTATGGATTATAGAGGCACACACTTATACAAGGTCTGGGCCCTGACCAGAAAACAAGTGATCGTAACGTCGCAACCAAGGATTCTGGAAGACAACCCAACAGTCATAGCAGCTAAAGCGACAAAACCGGTAAGGAAGGGGCATAAATCGACCAACACAGTGGGAGAGGCACTGAGGAAGCTCGACCCACCTTACTTGTGCAATGACAACGTCGTCCTACCACTGCCTGCGGGAGAACAGGTCACCAATGTGAAAGAGATAGTCGATGAGATAATTGACGACACACGTTGAATGACCATGGACGGGTTGCCGGAATTAACAAATGGTCCGGCGTGGAACCCAGTAGTGAGGGAGCCACTATCTCCGAAGCAGGCAATATCGATGGGAGAACACTGGAGAGATGCCGTCAACAAGGAGATAAAAGCAATTATCGATAACGACACGTTGGAGTTACTGGTCAGACCGAGGGGCAGACCAGTTATCGGTCCCAAGTCGGTGTTCAAGACAAAGCTACCAGTGGGTCTACAGGGCACGACAAAGTATAAAGCCAGATGGGTAGCAACAGGCGACCAACAGACGGAAGGGGTAGATCATACAGACACATTTGCATCTACGGCCAGAACCGACTCCTGGAGGATAATTCTGGCCAATGCCACAATGAAAGGGCGTGCAGTAAGGCAACTAGATGTAACATCGGCCTACCTGCACGCTCTGCTCAAGGAGAAAGTCTACATGAAGATACATACATACATATGTACATACATAAGTAGTTGGTGATGTCAATAGTGATTAGGCCCAGCACCGTACAGTGCAGAGTTCACCCTTTATCATGTCCAGAGTCACGTCTTCATAGAAACAAGTGTGCATAAATATACTTCAATAGAACCCCGTAAACTTATAGTAGACTTCGGTGTAGAACTCAACGGTTACTGTTGTCGTGAGCCACACAAGCCAAGTGTACCTGTTCAGTGTCAAAATGAATAACAGGATACATAGATATACCGTGCGCTACGCTTCACGGAACTGTTTAGCTCATAGGCCGGGCGACCCTTTGTATTTACAAACTACACAGCGACTGGGGATATTCAAAGCACATTAGAGAACTTATTCAACCACTTTGCGACGTCTAATCCGTTCCATATTTGAAGAAACGGTGACTTATACGCTACACAGTGCGAGTATTTGGGGGAATATCCGGCGAAATTCACCCCATACTTTGTCCAGAAGCAACATAATTTGGTATATAGGTAGATCTGGATCTGATGGTGTCAGATACCAAATAACATGTCGTCAGGTCATTCACTAGTCGCTGTATGCTCGTAGTCCGGGGGGTACTGCACAGTATGTAACAATATCCACACCCTACTACGCACTGTGAGTTGAGGGCACAGTGCGGGGTAGGGTGCGAATAACATCACATCCTTTTTTAAACCGTGTTGGACCATGGCTGAGAGTGTTTAAATCGCGATACATACCACGAGTGACCAGTCGCGATCGCGGAGTATCTTGGAGTGATTGTTGCTTTTACTCTGTTGTTATCAGCACGCCGTGAACCGGCTTCTCAAAAATACGCACAGTGTCCCGCACTGTATAGAGACTTTGCCCATTTGAAAGCGCTGTATAAGTTGGTTTCCCACGAGGACTTCCGCATTGCATTCACATTTGGGTATATCATAGTGTTGGGGGAAAGCGGGGTGATTTATAGGACCACAACACTTATGGAAGACACTTGAAGTGAGCCTAAGTTTCTAAGTCGCTGTAAATCGTGTCTCTGACAGAGCAGGGCATGTTCTTTGTGCCCATGGATGACAGAAGTGTCGGCCTTGTACTGAGGAATCTGTGGATATGTGTTTAACTTTTCAGTTCCTGATAACGGCTCGGTGAGAGCAAAATCAGGGACGGATGGACGAACTTTTCCTAATATCGGACCACAGATGCTCTATTCGTGGCTGTGGAAAGACGCTGACGGACCATGGTGTGCAGAAAATCGGAGCAAATCTACCAAGATATAATTCATGTTCCCAGGACGTAATCTCCACGGTAACGAGCGTATAAACGTTCGTACAGTGCGAACAGTTAACCAAAATTGTACACGCACTTTCGAAATACAACACAATAATGGAAGAAAAGACATGTCCTGTGAAGATAATCGCTACGCAATGTCGAAAACAGATTCAAGACCCACAAGAGCCAAAGTCGAGCGGTGTAGGCGGTGTCAAATGCATGCCGGCGTACTGTGTGGGGGTACTGTGCTAATGATTATACGCACGGTAGCCTCAACTTACAGTGCGAATTTACGGTGCGCACAATTCTCGCCATTTTCTTGAAACTCACGCTCTATGCTCTACCAGCAATGAATTGCCAGTCGCTTGGTTGTTACTAAAACCTCCAAAGTCTTAGTATCGATAAATGTTAACGGGGCCCTGTTTGGCCCACCACTCAATGTGCAATCCCGATTTGAAATTAGCGGACACGGTGCGTCGCACTGTGTGGTTAGCCGAGCCGACGGAAACTTGGGGTTTCTCTCCTAGTGGCCATGGCAGCGCTGTTGTGATGGCCTCCGGAGATTCCCATCGTTGTCTATCATCGTGACTACACTCCGTGTTTCACAGTGTTCTGGACTTGATGTACATACATGTGTTTTTACGCCTAGCTCGCTTTCTAGGCTTTTGGCTGTGCCAATAAAATGTCGTGTTCTTTGGCATCTAAGTATCCTTCGCCAGACGGTGCACCTCCGCATCCGTAGACGCTCCATCAGTGATAGGGACATGGCGGAGGCGTCCAGTCATTTGGGTAGTAATTGCCAGATACTGGTTGACAACCTCGCGCGGCATCCCTTCTGAGACCAGCAAGTTAAGAACGACAGGCGCAGGCCAGGAGTAAGCCGCGTTCTCCGTGTTGGGACTGCCGGAGTGGTAGGGGTCGTCGTGACGTCTACGCCTATTGGGGACACTGCAGGCACAGCGGCAGCAGGTTGTATGAACATAGTCCCTCACAAGACGAACAAAAAAGAAATCTAAGTTGTAGCTCTCAAAAAATATGAGGGGGTGGACGATTTTGATGATCATATTAGCCAGCAGAGAAAGCGCGGGGCTTGGGAGATGACGACCAAAGTAATCGGAGTAGGAATCACATCGGCATTGTGCCAGACTTGGAGGGTCAGCATACCACTGCGGCAAAAGAAGCCGAACCTGGGGGCTTTGTTTACTAGTACCGTTGTATCAGGGACCATATAGGAGGCAACTCCTATATAGTGACAACAGACAATTAGTGAGCAGTCATTAGACAGGGCAGAGGCTGACACATAGTCAATCACAATTTATAAGCAGCACTAGCTGTTTCTTAAGTGGCGATATCTACCAAAGCATGAATCTGACATTTTGTGTGGGTAACGTAATTCCGGCTAGCATTTTTGCTTTTCATATCGAATTAATGACAAATTGCCAGTTTCTGTTATCTATCATCCGAAAGGGGGCTGTATCCTCCTTGTGACAAGCCGGACAGTACACTGTGAAGCAATGCCTTGAATCCAACGACGCCAGGCTCTTCAACCTCACGGCCCCCATACCTCTGAGTAGTGGATTTCAGAGATATTTCGTTATTGTCAACTGGTAGATTCCCAATTTCGTCATTACAGAACCCCCTGGGTGTACCCAATATCCATAGAATCTATACGGGTATATTCGATAGTATAGGGTACCAGGAACGACGGGGTCGTACTCACATACACATGTCTGCAGGATGTTGATATTCCCAGCGGTGATAGATCAGCTACTACTAGAACGTCCTCGGAGGGTCATAGCAATCTGTGTTACCCAGCTACCTTTTTTAGGTCGTGGCAAAGTGACACAAGTACTTGAACCCTGCGACATACATACCCGGGCCCTAGAACAAGCATCTTGGCGCAGCCTCAGCATCTCTTGATAGTCGCGATGGGAGACTCCTTTTTTGCGAAGTCATGTGATTCTCTATGCCGAATTCAGCTGCCAACATGCCCGATTACCCAGAGGTTGGGGGAGACATCTGAAGTACGGCGTGGGCTGGATAAGGATACAGACCACCGGCAAGACCACGGATTTCCTCTAACACTCTGATGACAATCTTCCCGCTGAGACCACCAGTGGACCAGACGATAGATATCTTGGTACAGGCATCGCTGTCCAGGAATTCCACGACCGAAATGCAAGCCTTGGGGCGACATGTCCAGCGGATGAGAAGCCCGTTGATAAAACCGACATTACAAGAGACTGCAGTGAACAGATCACCAATGAGTCAGCCTGTTGGGCTGCGAAGCGGAAAGTTACGTTCAGGGCCTTAACGAGATAGTCACCCTGCATCAAGTCGGCCGAGTCGGAGAAGTGGCCAACATAAGAAGGATTCACACACGATCATTGAGCGAGTTTGGCCTGAAGATTTGGTGGCTGGCGTATTTCGGTGCTTGAACGGCGAGAAAGGCGGAAGAACGCATTGGAAACAACATATAAAGAGGTAAAACGTATCCAACCATGACTACACGGCGACAGAGAATCACAGTGTGTGGCATTGATCTGACGTGCATGATGGGAAGAACCACAGCGAAGACCCCGATTCCCCAACGCCATCCAACGGTCGACATGGTGGTCTCAATAAATTGCGCGGAAGCCAATGGCAGAAAACAGTGAGAAAGAAACAGGAATTAGCTTGGATATATGAAATGTGCTCTCTTTGAATATATACCGCTAAGTGAATATAGTGTAATCGCATTTCTCAAGACACCAGAACGTTAATGAGGAAGTCTTGGGTCAAAGAGCAGACCTTAATATTGACAGCAGATTTACTTTCAATTGTGATGACCAACAACGAAGCTTCCCAATGGCCGTGTTGTTGACTTATTGTTGCTGGAAATCATGGTCGGGCAAGTTTCATGGCTCTCGTAAAGTCAGACAGCAGGGGAAAGTCTCTTTTCTTTCAACTTGGTTGATTGTCAGTACCTGGGGAAGAGTTCTGGTGCGTGCAATGACACATCCAACTGTAATGCACGCTGAAAACGGCGAGATGGGGGAATCCACTAATGCCCGTTGCATACTAACCCAGACTGGAAACTCTCGGTTACACGGTATTGGTCCTGAATCTTCGGGTGGTGATCCTCGTGGGAGTAGACAATTCTCAGTTCTCGATGAAAATAACACTTCCACATAGTTCGTCTGCCCTTGGAACGGTAGCCCGTTAGTCTAGCATTGCTTTGCAAAGGCTTTGCAACAAACGAACGTGATAGTAATTACTATTTTGTACTCGCCATAGGCTATCAATTCTAGGCAATTGCCATGGTACATAATTACCCAAAATGGGTAACCACCCAGACTTCTGAAAAAAGGTCTTTGTGTGCGATCACTTTGGTTGATTCTCGGCAGAACTGAATTACTTTCTACTTCTCTTCTGGTTGCTCCCCATCTTTGCTACCTCGACATTTCTGATCTTTTCACGGTCAGATTTCTTGTTTACCAGCCATCTTCTATCTTTGAGTATCCAATCTGTTGCAACTGTTACCTTGTATCATACATTTCATCATTCCATGATGACCTCTAACGGTGCCGTGAGTATTGAACGCACAGAGGCTGCTTGATTATCTGCCTAACCCTTTTCAACCTCTTTCACTCTATATAGTCTTCAAGCGGCGCTACCGAGAGCTGCCTTTCGAGCCCTACAAAGACCAGCGGCGGGCCTTCTGATCCCACTGGCACCGGCGACTCCGGTAGCCCTATGAAGACACGCACCGGAGCCTCTACGCCCACTAGCACCAACGGCCCGGGTAGCCCTACGGAGACAATCGACAACACTACTACTCCCACTGACACCAACGACCCGGGTAGTCCTACGAACACATACGACGGCACTGCTACTCCCACTGGCACCAACGACCTGGCTAGTCCCACGAACACAATCGACAACACTGCGACTCCCACTGACACCAAAGACCCGGGTAGTCCCACGAACACATACGACGGCACTACTACTCCCACTGGCACCAACAACCCTGCTAGCCCTACGAAGGCATATGAAGAGCCATATACTCCTACTATCCACAGCGGCCTTCCCAGCCCCACGACCGAGGGTGACTACTCCACCAGTGGCGCTTTTCAGAACAGCGTCGATAGCTCCGATGAGGGATCTCACAACCTCACCACGAACATGCGTAAGCGCAAGGCGGATCACACTACCCAGATAGACACCCGCCCAACCAAGCGCCAGCGCACCGACTCTGGGCCTGAGAACCCTCCAGCTCGCGACCAACTCGCTCAGTATGGAAATCTCGACGAATGGGACACTATCAATCCTGAGGAGTGGACCTTTGACGCAGATGGTGAATTCCGTGGGACTTTAGGAAATCCCTTTCCTCCCTGGGACGTTTGAGTGGCTTGAAAACTGACAACTGCGCAAACTAAATCAGTTGTAGTGTCGTCAGTGCTGCCTTGATCAAGGTGGCAACTTTATCGAGGAGGTAGTGAGATTCTCGTGGGGTTAAGCTTGGTTTGGATTTTGTCTAGGCAGAAATGATAGACGGGTTGGAGGGGTTACCATTGGTTTTTCTAATGTTGTTTGCTTTGTTGATGTTAAGGAATATGCCGTTGCGAGTTACTGGGTGTTCATACCACATTCTGGTATTTAATAGGATAGTTGTCAGAATTGATTAGTAATTAATATCTTGTTGGGTTGAGGCTATACCTTCGCTGTGCGAATATTTCCTAATCAAGTAACTTGGACTCTGCGCTAGGCTATCCTTGCAACCCCCTAGTGGCTTATCCTCTGTTCCATCGACACTACTGGATCGTCACTCTGCTCTCAAATGCGGTATATTCCCTTGAGTTGCTCTCTTTCTTGTCATATGTACACTTTGGATTGTGATATGTATGATGCCAACTTACATAAGACAAGTCTGACCATTCTCTGTCCGGACGGGAAAAATATACCATGTTTTGCGACACGTATACACTGAGCTAAACTTGTCAATATTGCCGTGCCAGGTGCTTCCAGAATCCACCGCAGACATGGGAAGCGTATGGAAATCGATCAGCATCAGAGTTCAAGATGTTGCCTCGGGGGTTGAGATCTCGGGTTTGGGAAAACACCTCTGTGTTAAGCTTTGGGGGGGTGATGGTATGCATATCCGGTTGTTCTACGCGGTGCGGGTCGAATTTTTTGGTATGATTGGCCGCTTCAATTGTACGAAAACAAGATAAACGAGCAGAAGACATTTGATATCTACGAATAACGAGAAATATCTTGAGAAACTGGTTGGATGGACAGAGGTGTCTGGAAGGGTTAATCGATATTGGTAGGGTTGAGAAACCAAGAGCTATTTATCACCGGAACCGAGATCCTGAGAGCAAATAACTGGAGCATAACTTATGGTCGATGAGTTGAGGTAGCTATCAGACATGCCTATATAACCATATCTTCGCTCGACCAGGGCAAGTAGTGATCCCACACCAATCCTATTACAACAGTGATATGGACATGATGATAGCAGATTGTTAGCGAGAGTTTAGGTTAGGACAATCTCTAAAGTTTATGGGCGCCCGGTGCTAGAAATGTGTTTGTATCATCGTACCTGATGATGTATGTGGATGTTGGATATATAAATGATAGGACTTCCGATGTGATTCCAGAATCTAATCTCGTAATGGCACTGTCTAAATCTCTTGTATTCATCAATGTCAGCTATGTCATGACCCAAGTTCGGAATACCCCGCTAAGCACCATTCATGGCAGCCCTGGAAGTATCGGACCTCGGGGGAACAGAGAATATCAGCTCGGTACTGACTCACAAGGCTAGAGGGCTCGCGGCGTATAAAATGTACACCCAGCCGGCCGTCCTTCCATTGCTTTGCTGACTGTTGTCACCAAGCGTGTGGACATGTTGCTAAGGGTATACCGTGAACATGGTAGAATTACCAACTTTGGGTAACTACCAAGTCTTTGGGAAAACTTATATTTGTGTGTGTAAACCTTGGTTGATTTCCGGCAGAACCTTAACAGATTATAGATCTCTTCTGTCTCTCTTTCTCCGTCGTCCTCTTTTTAATTTCTTCTTTCTAATATTCCAAGTCTTAGACTTTTTGCTTCTTCATCAGTATTCCGTCTGGAAGCATCAAATACATTGATATATCTGTCAAATCTTCGATTACTTTTAGCAACAATGACGTCTGACTCTGCAGTAGGTATTAAATGAGCCAGCGTGATAAAGCATCTGCCTAACACCTCTTGCCTTCAGACCTCGAGCGGCACCTCACAGGGTAGCCTTACAATCGCGACCAAACAATGCCTTAAGCCCACCGTCGTCAGCCTCAAACGCAAGGCGGATGACACAGTCCTGTCGTTCACTCGTCCCGCCAAGCGCCGGCGCATCGATGCTGGCCCCGAAAGACCCCGGGCGTGTGATCAATTTCCTGCCCTCAAAAGCCCCACCGGACTAGACGACTTGGATTTTGTTGGTGCTCCCTACGATCCGGCTACCGTGATCCGCGGATTGTTTGAATTCTGGGATCAGCTTTGGGAAGCTTAAGCGCCTTGAAATTGAACCGGTGCGCAATCGAAATCACTTTTCGTTATCGACAGTACTGCGTTGATTTGCGTTCCATCGCGACTTTATGGAGGAGATACCAAAGGTGACCGTCGGGTTAGCGTTGGATTAAATTAGGTTTGATGTTGAGATGGGGGCAATCTCGGAGGAGTTATATGGGCTTCTCTGTGTTGTCTGTAATGTTGTGATTGGAGGAGATTTCGTTGAGGGTCACAAATTGATTGTACCAAGTTCTAGTATTTATTAAGATAGTCTTGAGAAT
Source organism: Huntiella abstrusa (assembly GCA_025685495.1). Lineage (NCBI taxonomy): Eukaryota > Fungi > Ascomycota > Sordariomycetes > Microascales > Ceratocystidaceae > Huntiella > Huntiella abstrusa. Next base: position 63,343 of record JAJNMT010000149.1, on the reverse strand, counting down.
GCATTATGATTAAACACATCCGTAATTCTTTACTGTTCCCTCGTTGTATGTACTAATAGTTTCTAATCGACTAGCTTGAACAATGTACCGCTTCACCCTGGACATTTTGTCTTGGCTTCTCACCCGGTGTTTGGGACATTGGTGATGCATGTTGGTTTTTCATTCGGTACCCGAGGCCGGTGTCTGTCTATGGAGAGACTTGGTGGAGGGTTACTTATGTCTTCTCGGCTGGGATATTTCCGGTCCAAAAGCAGCGTTGACTCCTATGTAGGCCCTGACCGACCCGACACCAACGACTGATCCGAAGGTAACGGTTCACTTTGGCACGCAAGAATCTCCAAGCGCCCTTTTGGTTGTCGTTGTGGATCTCCATTCACACCATCCAAGTACATAAATCGTGGCCCAACCCACAGTATTCGGACCGGAAATGATATTGATAAGTGTTGAGGGACATCGAGTCGTAGTTGTCCTCTAGGATCTCGTCCCGCCGCGCTCTAGACGAAGTAGTCTTGTGATTGTACCTGGTTGTTTTCGAGAAGACGGAACTCGTTAATAATACTGGCAATGGTACTTATAAAGCGAACAATGCATTGGGAGAATATTAGATTTGCCTGTCCCTCAATGTAGGACTCATCACACCGCCGCTTTGTAATCGCCAAGCCAAGAACAGAAACCTCGGACTTCTGGATCCGGCACTCCGTACCAACGGAGCATGCGGTGTCCTTCGCAGTTTAAAACTGCAAAACGCCCGTCACCTCGGATCCAAGACTCTAGGTTAACTCGCCATGGCTTTGTCAACTATCATTTGGAAATGGAAAGCGAAGCAACTGCTGCTTTGTAGTTGCCATGGGTTACCAAGCGAATATAGTCAACATGTTGAAGTCGCTGGTTCAAAGTAACTACCTAATCTTCTCGTCAAGTAATAATATTTTTGTGCGTGTACCATGGTTGATTCCCGGCAGAACTGTATTAATTCTTAGGTCTCCTTTTCTTCTCCGTCGTCCACTCTTCCTTTTTCTTCCCACTCTCTTCAGTCTTGGATTATTGGTTTCCAATCAATCTTCTTTTTCTGACGATCAAATCCATCGATATCACTGCCTAAAGTTATCGATTTCATCACAGAAAGATGGCTAGTAACTCAGTACGTATTTAATTAGCCAAGCTTCTAAACTATCCGCCTAACGTTTGTCTCTTTATATAGCCCTCGAGTGGTACTCTTCAGAGTTGCCTCCCCAGCGCCACGAAGGAATGTGACAAATCTGACATTGTTCCTGTCCAAGGCTGCTCGAACCGTCTCGAACATAAATGCTCTTCATCCACCGGTGGCACCCTCAAGCGCAAGGCGGAAGACCCCGTCACTTTAGACACCCGCGCCGCTAAACGCCAGCGGACTGACACGGGTCCCGGCTACATGCTTTCTCGCCATAAATTGATTCTGTGTGGTCTTTGTGACTTCAAAACCTGGAATGACAGGCATGCTACATTTGACGACTATGGAGAGTTCTATGGTACGGTTCAACGCGTTCTAGGCGATCTAGAACTGATCACTGGGTCGCTATTCGACAGGCTCATCATCTTCTCATTGGCATTCATTCCTCCCAGTGAGTGGTTTGCTTGATTCGAATGGCAATGTCATAGAAGGAATTACGTAGGAATTTTTGGGTTAACCTTGGGTTACATGTTGTTCGGTGTCGAGATGGGAGGGATTTTGGCGGGAGGAATTTGGATGTTTCGGTTTTGTCAGTTATCTTGGGATTCAGGGGTAAATGTTTGCGGGTTCTTGGTTAGTTGTATGGAGTTCTAGTCTGTCTCAAAATAGTTTGGAGAATTCATTAATTTTCAACATCTCTGTGGTTTAGGGGGTATACCCTGGACGTGCGAATATTTCCTCTTCCGGTAATTCAGAGCCATGCTCTATGATAGGCTTGCGACTCTCCATCCGCAACCTCCACCGCCCCACCGCCATAGCAGAGTCGCAACGACACTAGCAACTGCAGACCGACGCCATATACTGCTGCGTAGAAGCGTAGAAACATGCGTGGGCGGCTCCATCCTTTCGTATGAACGGGTTATATCAATTGATTGTAGAAAAACTAGTGCCTATGGGCAGGCTGATTACTCATCGCAGTATCAGGACATACATCTCCACGGCAGGACTTGAGCGGACAGCCATTTCGCTACAAATGGCTTTTATACTTGATCATGTAGTCACTTCATCTCTGTCTCTTCTGTCTCTATAGTTGAAGCACTTCGGAACAATATAAAGTGGCACCATGTTGCATTTCTGAGTATTAGAATCGAGACAAGAACAAAGATCACACAAGTCTCATATCAAATAGTTCTAACAACTCAATCAATCATCACTGGCCCCCTCGATCAATCGATAGCTACACATTTGTACTTTTAACATTTTTCACATGGGCCGCTACCCACAACCTGTTTAGGGTTATCTGTCGTGCGGTGAGCTGTAGTCATCACGTGATCATATTGACTGAACCGTGGACGGTGTGCCGACTGCAATCAACAATTACCCGTTTTATGTCTGCTTTCTGGTGTTTAGAGTGGGACCTTTTTGGTATACATACCTTCACTTGTGATAACCCATGTGAAAAAAACACCAGCAAGCACCAAGTTTAACGCCACGGCATCAGTTATTGCACAAATTCCGATATTCCATTGCAAGGGTTAGGGTATATACCGCAAGGCGTAGATGAAAGCTGCCAGTGTTGATGTTCCAGAAGAGACGAGATGCAAACACACATTAGCGAGGTTATCGAGAAATCATTCAACCCAAAACTCCTATTTTACCTACTCGAATCTTCCCAGCCCTCAAGGAGACTCACGCAAAAATGACCGGCAGGTCTGGCGATTCAGCTATTGATGACGCCCCCGGTGCAACACAACAAAACAGCTTGGAAAAGGAACCTTGTTCCGTGGTTTTGCCTACACTTCCCATGGAGAGCAGCTCTAGCAATGATTCTGCTTTGCCCGGAGTGAGCGATGGAGTAGTTGGAGCGATGTCCGTTACAGGGAGATCTTCAAGCAACCACGACATCGCCATGCCTTGTTATACACGACCGAACGGGAATCCATTGGTGGATTGGCTACCTTTAGAGATTCTTTGGCACATATGGACCCGGGCTGACAACAAGGCCCTCCTCCGTGTCTGCAAGTCTTTACGGAAAAAGTTGTCTTCGGGTATTATACACCAGTGGGATTTGAACGATCGACTCTTCGCTGTAATGACGCCTAGATACCTGGGGCCCTTGTTGACCGATGGGGCTTACGACCAGATTGCGAGCTGGAAGTTTTGCGAACAAGCTCTTTATGACTTCGTAAGTTTAGACAATCATGAGCGGCTAGCCAAGATACTAACAGCGAACGCAGAGACCGGTATTCCTTGATCGGAAAACCACCTATTCGGCATTTGTCAAAGCGCTGGGTGCATGGTCCAATGCAATGGTACACAGGAACACGAGTGTGGGGCATGGGCACTCCCTTTACCTGGATTCTAACATGAAATTCGTGTCTCGTGTAACAATGGAGGGGGAACGACCTCGTACTAGCATGGCCGTTCCTTGTTGGCATGATTATATCTACTCCGTCTGTATGAAATATCGGCTTTGGTCTGATGACCGGCTCTTCAACGCTTACAAGGAGAGATTCCTAATTTCTGGTCACCACCGCCCCGACAGCGTGTGGGCAACGGACAATGACAGCCGTTCCCTCTTTCGATTGCGCGTTAATGAAGAATCCTTCCATGATCAAGTCAAGAATGAGGTCACCAAACAAGTACAAATAAGCCTTGCATTGGGAGGGATTCGATTCCCCGAGCGTCTAAAACAACGTGCATACTATAAATTCTTCCCAACATGGGAAAATGATTTTCTGCTACGACTGGACCCTAAATTCTATCTACCGCCGCCTCACGCACATTACGATTTCACCCACGATAGCATACAACATCTGCCACCCCTGGCCATGATTTTGAAGCCTTGGCCGCGCCGTATGGGCCTGGATGGAGAGGTCTTTCGTGTCCACACAGTAGACTGTGGGTGCAATTCAGAGGGCCACTTCCCCATTGAAACCTCTCTTTTGCATGACAGTGACGTTGCTCGTATGCGTTATCTCATGGCGTGGTCCGCCCTATTCAATGGTCATCCCCCGGACGACCTTGATGCAAGTTTCTGCGGACATGTAACAAGGCCTACATGGGAAGATGTTGCCGACTTTGTGCAAGGTGTCTTAACTCGGACACTCAGAGCTCTCCAAAAAATTGCCTCCAAAGCGGCCGATCGGGAAAACCCCGACCCAACACAACTGGCAGACATTCCGCCGTACGAGGTCTTGGCGGCCACCCTGAACATTGCCCAGGGCATCGCACACGTCGGAAAAGAACCGTGCCGGCGAACTAATTGCCCAACGCCCCACTATCACTGGCCACTCGTTTGTTACCGTTATAAAGACAGAGTGACCCCGTTTCTTTGGAAATTCGACATTGTCAACGAATATATCCAGACCCTGAAAGCGGACACACCAATCAATTCTAACCCGTCGCCCCATGACATGAAGCAGAAGACGGTTTTGGAAGGGTACGTGGGGGCGTGTAGTTTGTTGGCTTTTTTGAAGGAACTCGAAAGTTATCGGGTGAATCGACGAGACTCGTTTGAGGTCGCGAGAGCGAATGGGAATCCTGATTAATCCTGATTTGTAGGCTGACACGACGGATTGGTCTTTCATTTGTCACTTGGGAATGCTAGGTGCCCCGGATGCTTTGATTAATACGGAGGAAGTTATTGAGGACGATGTGGAGCCGTAGTTTTGGAATGATACCCTGTTAGCGAATGAAGGAGGCCTTCGACTCGACTTCGCATATTACTTATTACTTTGTTTTCGATCATTTATTTTACCGACGTGAACATATATTGTGAATATCTTTGGTGGGCAAAGGGTGGTGATCAGTGCTGACAGTCCGCTGCAAACATGTTATATCCAGTGAAACAGGTGCTATAGAAAGAAACTATACTAGCGTTAGGTTTATAAGGACTGGAGTCAGAACAACCCTTTCGTTTGTACAGCGTCTATAATACGTCCTCCTCTATAAGACGTTTCATCTTGAAGTGAGGATGTCATCGCCGCGCTTTATTCTATCTATCCGGAGCAAAACCCAGGTATCCTAGCTTAGATCCCGTTACACAGTGAACCTTATCCTTGACTGTGAACTAGCTATCCCTGGCTAGCCCAATATAGGAAAACTGCTAAATTAACGTTAAATTAACATCCATTCACTAGCGCTAGTTAATAGAGTAATACTAACGTATGCCAATACGACTGGGTGAGGCTAACGGTGATCTTGGGGCTTGTTGTAGTGTACGGGAGCAGACTAAGTGACCGACAACTAGCGATTTACAGAAGATATGCTGTATATTTCAGTAGTACTGTTGTCCATAGGACATATTGGTTTTCTCGCCAGGAAACACCAACGACTCTTTCTTTCAAGTCATTTATCGGCCTACCCCGCTACATATGGCAGCCCTCTCAACGGAGGATGATGTTCCTCGGTTTTGAAGTTACTAATACGCTACTCGCTTCTCGCTATATGGGAAAACAGACATGACAATGAACTTCAATTGTAGATACATTTATTAAGCACAAACGCTTCTAACTTCAACTGTGGATACATACACTAAGCACAAACGCTTCTAATCTCAATAAGTGATTTCGTGGCTGTCGAAGTGAGTTTACCCAGACAGCGAAATTATTACCAACTGGCTAAGATCACGAGCCAAAGAATCCAAGGCATTACTCAAAACCGAAGCTTGCTCATTTTCTCTCAGCAGTTGAACCAAAGCATCAACATTATTCACTGTAATAACAGATGCAGACACATTAGTTCGTGGGGCCATAGAAGGAGGCGGGACTGGACCAAAAGGCCGGGCTGGCGCAGCAGGTTGGGCTGTGGGAGGTCGGACTGGACCGAACGGCTGGGCTGGTGCGACGGGTTGGACTGTGGCAGGAGGTCCAACTGGCGCAACAGGCTGAACTGGAGCAACAGGTTGAACTGGAGCAACAGGCTCGGCTGCAACAACATTCTCTCCTGCACCGGTATTCGATCTATTCCTGGACAAGAAGGGGTTCGTCGTTTCAATCGCAAAACCCGCCAAATCTCCCATCACAGAAATGATAATACAAAACCCCACAAAGCCTTCCACCATAGTTTTCTTCTGCATGTCGCTGATTGACGGTTTGGCACCCACTGGCCCGTCTACCTTTAGCTCCTGAAAGAACTGAAAGACGGTCTCTAGAGATCCAGGGGTACAAAAATCGATATCTCTATCGTCATCGACATTATTCTGCCAATGGCATAGCCTTTCGGGACACTCCTTGTCATTGCAACATTTGGTTCCCACCGAGTAAAGACCTCGGATGATGGCCCTAAGTGCGGAAAAGACCTCATATGGCGGAATCTTTTGCAAGTCATCCGGGTTCATTTTACCCGTCTCTTTGATGCTTTTTGCAAGTGCTGCTAAACCATCACAGGTGTCACGCAACAAATTCTCCGCAAGTGTCACAGCATCGCTCCATGAGGGCCTTGATATATGTCCTAACGACTTTGTGGCGGGGCATCGGTCGGAATCTCCATGGAATAAAACCGACCATGCCGTCAGAAGACGCACGCGAGCAATATCGCTCTCTAACAACAGAGAGGTCTCCATAGGGAAGTGGCCTTCGGAGTTACACCCGCAGTCGACGGTGACGGTACGGAAAACCTCCCCATCTGGCCCCCAGACTCGAGGCCAAGGACCTCGCCACAAGGACTGCTCTGGCAGAGTCTGGATACTTTCCCGTGAGAAAGCAACCGGTGGAGTTGGTTGGGGCAGGTATTCCTCGGGACTCAAGTGTGGTAAGAGATATTGTGACCAAGTCGGAAAGAATTTGTAGAAGTTACAGTCGTCAACGGATTCGACTTCTTCGCTCGCCTTCACCGCATTGTCCACTACATTCTGTACCTCATCGGCGAAAGACTGCCCATCACTGAACCCCCGTAGACGTGCACGTTCTGACTCAAGCTGCAACATCTCTTGATCGTCGGCGGTGTCGAATAATTCAGAGCTAATGAATGCCAAGTTCCGATTAAAATCAAAATCATCGCACCATAAACGATAGTTTCTTGCCGTGCAACCGATGTAATCGTGCCAACATGGTACTTTCATGGGGGTGCGTGGTTCGTCTCCAGCCAAAGTTTTGGCAGAGATGAAATTCAAGGTTGAGTCGAGGTAGAGTGTCTGGTTTGACTTGACAGCATTGGTCATTCGGAACATTCCGTTCGACCAAGCTTTGAGTGCTTTGGTGAACCCGGAGTATGTAGTTCGCCGATCTGAAAGCGTCGATCTCTGGTGGATATGTTAGCATGTCACTGGTTTGAGTGGGAAATAGTTGAACTTACAAAGTCATACAGAGCCGCGACAGAAAAATCACGAGTGACGTCATCGTCAGGCTTTGCATTCTTCAAGATTGGCCCGATATATCGAGACGTCATCAAGGCAGAAACACGGTCTTGTAGATCCCATTGATAAATGTGATCGGAAGACAATTTGTCCCGTAATTTCTTGCAAACGAGGAGAAGATTGGGGTTGTCGGCCCGGGTCCATATCTGCCAGAGAATCTCCAATGGTAACTTATCAACCAAGGTGTTCTCTTTTGGGAGTGTCTGGTAGGAAGTCGCTGAGTCGTTGTTGGGTATCTGCCCGGCGTCGGAGGTGATGTCGGCCATTCTGTTAGGTTGTAAAGGTGGTGGCGACGGCTTATTCACTCGGGATGTTGTTATGTTGCAAAACGATTCTCAGTTTTGACTGTGTAAGGTGATATTTTGTTGTATCAGATTGCTTTGCTTGCTGAATGATGAAATAAGATGATGATGATGTTTCTTGTAAATCGATGACAAAGGGTTAGGGTTGATGATACCCGTCCGTCGGTGTCTAAGATATTGATGATTGTACAATTGTACCACACGAATGAGCGCCCGAACAGTGAACTTTGAAAACTTGCAAGAACATATATATAGCACTAGATCTACCCGCATATAGAGAGAAGGAATCATATGTTTTCTCACTAGACTTGGGTGACATATTACTCGAACAGCCCAACTGGCCGTGGCCAAGTGTATTGGGCTCGTTCGCCCTGTTAATCGCTCGCTTCTCCGCCTCGTCAATCAAACGGCAGAATCGTGGATTGGTCAGGCCGGCTATGTAAGGCTAATTGGGCATGGTGTATAGGCGCAGTAAGCGGCAGGATTTCGCCAAAAACGGCCGGTGATACGGTCGCCAACACTTACATGACTTAACACATATTGCTGACAGCTGCGGCAATCATCACGGCCTGATCTTAGGGGGAAATCATGCCCAACTCCTTCTTGGACCATACGCTATTGGAGCGAAAGAACATCACATTGTGATTACCATTGCGGACGGATTAATACTTTGGTTGGTATGCACAGCTACGTAGGTGGGATGCTGTTTAGGCGCTTTTGCCCCTTGCTCCGACACCCCGATTTGTCAATATATTGGGTTCATAGAAACCGGAAACATGCGGTCGCTGCGGCAGGATTAGTCGGTAAAACGACGGGAACTATAAACCTATTACATATGACCAGACGATGATTCAACGCTTTGTGAACTACGAAGGTCTGTAACATAGAAGACATAAAAACACAGAATGAACCTAAAGCTATACTCATGTATACAAGAGGACATGTTCTTGATGGACAGAACCCAGCGATATCAGCTTCACCCTGAATTGGGCTGGGAACGGTGACATGTCTGACGCCCCTGTTAGTGAGCCAGCGTGGTCAAAATGAAGTAGTCAAGGTAAAAGGAATTCCCGTCGGATCGTCTGCATGATCTATAAAGCCCAATTATGCACTTCCATCACATTGCGTCCAGTTGGGTAGAATACCCTTATCGATAAGAGTCCCAAAAGGGATTAATCTTGACAAGCCAAAGCCACTGCGTTATCGATAAGGATATAATGACGTCATGGCGGTTTGCGCGATAGGTTGCTGATTGATTATAACCACATGTGTCGGACCCGCCAAGTATGAAATGTAGTCGGATGACATGTTACAAAACACACTAGAACCCCCAAATCCCATGTCTTGAAGAAACTAGACTCAATTCAAAACAATCTTTCAGAATATGGAGTACTCTTTCAACCAGCTACAGCCAAAAACGGTCGGTGGCCAGCCTTTACTATCTACGCTCACGCTGCCGTGCGTTGGTAATACCGGGGGTGCACGTTCCGTGTCCGTCTGTAGTTTGGCGCGGGGTGTGGAACTCTTACCACTGTGAGAACGCTTTGGCTGGAACCGGCTAGGGATTTTTGAAGCCCCCATAGAAATGTGTAATACTTCTCCATCTCCCTCTTTCTCCTCTACCTAACTAAAAGAATGTGCTCTTTCTAGCTGCATAAATGCAAAGATCTTTAACTCCCCTCCATAATGTCGCGTTCGCTGTACTCACTGCACGTTGGCACTTGTATGATGTATATCCCAGACACATGCAAAGATAGCCTCGTTCGCGGGTTTGGTGCAGTATCAGGCGTAGCATGGATGATGAGAACGGGGTATTTGAAGAGATTCTTTGGTGTTCCTATCCTCCAGGCCAACTTCCATCTTTGCCTAACATTTTCACTCCTAGTGTGCCTTCTCAACCCTAATATCTGACTAACTGTATTATAACCCTATCATACGACCCAATGTTGAGGTTCATCGTCACTGGGGACCCGAAAACAAGGGCTTTGGCCTGCTAATCAGATTTAAACAGACTAAGTCGTCGCTGTGGTCCGGATGATGTAAGAACGACGGGGTCTATTCGATTCCATAGGCGTAAGGCTCTACGAGAGACATGATTGAACAACCCATTTCACGAACTCAGTATCCCAAACTCCACGACAGTGCTAATGTTAGGCTAGTCCTTGATACCTTGATTTCCCTCCTGTGTAGATGTTGTACCCTTTCCTCGTCCCCCTAAACAAGACGGCACAAAGATGTGTGTGTGTACTTCCTTATTATATACTCGCTACACTATCTAGAGGTCTGGTTCATCGTCGTATTGGCTGTCTTCTTCTTCATCGTCGATAATGATGTCCTCGGATTGATCGGAGTCTGAAACATCACCATATTCATCATAGTGTGAACTTTCCCTTTCGTCTCCCTCTTCATCGCCAATCGAGCTGTCCCCAGATTGAGAGAAGGCTGGAACATACACATAGTCAGCAAAGTCCGAACCATGGCCATCGTCATCACCGTCTGAACTATCCGTATCTTCAGGGTGTGTAAACCCGGGCCTCCATTCATAGCCGCCAAGCGCATTCGCATCTTCCTCTAACAAGTCTTGTCGAGGTCTCCCAAATCTCTGAAGCTTACTCAAAAACCCCAAAAGACTACAAGCCCCCACGTAACCTTCTATAAACGTTTTCTTTCTCATATCGCTCGCTGACGGTGTAGCATTAAGGGGATAGTCAACTGCTAGAACCCAAAAGACCGGAATCAAAGACTCTAAATCCACGTATCGGTCGGCCATGAAACCCGTGAATTTATAGACAACATTCAGCCAATGAGAATCACGTTCCAGACAATCACTATCTTGGCAGGGCTGTTTGGCAACTTCAGCGAGGCCTCGAACGATGTGGATGACGGAAGAAAAGACCTCGTATGGTGGAATCATTTCAAGGTGTCTGGGGTTAAGGTTATCACATTCGAGGGTTTTGTGATCCACTGTAACAAGTGCATTGAAAGTTTGGTCCATCAGTTGAAACAAAAGATGTACAACTTCACTCCAAGATGGTCTTTTCAAATGGGCCAAGAGCTTCGTATCGGGGTTCTTCGAAGGGTGACCATCGAATATTACTGACCAGGCCATGAGCAGCCGTACCCGGGCAACGTCGCTCTCTAGCTTCAGGGACGTCTCAAGAGGGAAGTGGCCTTCTGAGTTACACCCGCACTTGACCGTATCGATACGAAAGACTTCCCCATCTGGGCCCCATACTCGAGGCCATGGTCCTAGGCATAGGGAGAGATCAGGTAATGCCTGGATGCTTTCCCGAGGGAATGGACAAGGCACATGTGCCCGCGGTAGATAACTCTCAGGGCTCATGTGTGGTAACAAATACTCTGACCAAGTTGGGAAGAATTTGTAGTAAGAGCGGCCCTCGGTAGCCTCAGGTTGCCGAACTGACGATATCGAAGTTTCGATTTTCTCTTGTACAGCACTCGAAAAGGATTCCTCGCCGAGACAACTCCGCAGACGGTTGCGGCCTTCGGTATCCCTGAGGCGAGGTTCCTCCACAGCCCCTTTGAAGATGTCACGGCGGAAATAATGTAGGTAATGATCAAAATCGACATCATCGCACCATAGACGATAGTTTGTCGAAACGCAGCTGATATAATTGTGCCAACATGGAACGGCCATTGTAGCCCGAGGTTCATGGCCCTGTGAAGTTGCAACATATACGAATTTGAAGGTAGAGTCGAGATACATTGAATATCCCGGTGGCGTGTGGTTTGTCATCCGTACCATTGCGTTGGACCAAGTTGTAAGCGCTTTCACAAACAGCTCATAGGTAGTTCGCTTGTCTAAAAACACCGGCCTCTAGCGTGGATATTAGCATCTGATTGATTAGTGTAAGAAATTGCGAGACTTACGAAGGTGACAAGAGCCGAGACACAAAAGTCCCGGGTGAGGCCCTCGTCAGGTTCTCCGTTCTTCCAAACAGGCCCCATGTATCAAGACGCCATTAACGCGAAGAGACGATCTTGTAGATCCCATCGGTGCATATATTCCGAAGATAACTTTTCCCGTAGCTTCTTACAAACCAGGAGAAGATTGGTGTTGTCAGCCCGGCTCCATATCTCCCAGAGAATCTCCAGCGGTAGCTTGTCAACCAATGCATTGTCTTTCGGTCGTGCTTGGTAGGTGGCTGCCATCTTGGAATCGTTGGACATTTCCCGAGCGTCGGAGGCCATTTCAGTCATTTGGTTAGGTGTTATGGACGAAGGCCACTCTTTATATGCTCAGCGCGTCCCAAGGAGTTTTAGCAGCACGATCGATGGATGCCTCTATATCTGTTTTTATCGTTGTTGTTTTAAACGAGCTGTTGATATGAAGTACGCTAGGTTGAAATGTCGCTTGCTGGCATGCTGGATACTGTTGTGTTGCGAAAATGATGAAGCTTAATTCAAGAGGTCTATCACATAAGCCCAAATGGACGTGTTTAAGTTTCTTGCCCTTTGCTTTCTAAATCAATTGGATTATCTGCCCCGTCAACTACATTACAGAATCGCACGTTCATCGGATTGGCCGACACAGAGCCAATGGCTCAAACCTGTCATTATTTGATAACAGGGGTGACTATTTGGCAACCTTAAAGTGGGCTATAGGGACCAAGTCTCAATATGTCTAGGACTAATTGTTGTAGGATAGCTACTTGTGAATAAGAATTCAACTAACCTGTGATACTATGTCCCACGCGTATACACGACATCAAACCCTGGGAAGCGTAATAGTTCATGGCAAGTTTTTCACTTGCAAGTATCCGGAATGTATGGAACCTTCGATGGTTTACATCCGCCTTTGCACTTCGATTTCCATGGTGGCGTAGTTTGGGCACGGTGGATTTACGCACTTATGTACATGCATAGATGTTGTGTAGGCTCCTCTGGTGGGCAAGTTGCACAGGCTGTGTGGGTTAGTTACCTTGGAGCAGTACATACGATAGAAGCAGACAAATATCTACATGAATACACAAATGACGCTTAACCCCTAGTTATAAGCATAATAGACCATTCTTAGAAGAGTTCTAAACTGTCACGAGTGATGGTGTAGCAGTATAATAGATGGTGAGAGTACAATAGTATATAGATCAAGTTCCCCAAGGAGGGAGGGAAATTAAGGACAGGAAGGCGGAGGTAGAAACTAGATTACATGTCCAAACTATCCAAGGCAAGGCCTTCACAGTAGACTCCAGGCATCCATCACAGGTCTCTTGCAACGACCCCAAATTATACAACACAGGTGTTAGAAGGTCATTTTACAAGTATGAGCAGAGAAAGGCTAAAGCAATACAAACTCACTGAGGAACAAGATGTCTTCAGTGGGTTTGTATAATGGCCGAGTACCGCTGCACTAGTATAAACACACGTTTTAGGAACACCCGTAGACAAAAGCATGATGATACTGTTAATGTGAGCATGTCGATATGTCCCCTCGAAACAAGGCCAGCCGAAACTGGTTCATGGGTGTCTTTGTAGCCAGAAACACCAGCACATTAGCACAAGTTAACATTTTTCGAAATTCACCACAACGGAGTGGCGTGAGTGATACTGATAGTGTCCACGAGACATCATACTTGGTCTTGAGTGTAGGTCCCGTTTTCTTTCCCGGTAAACATGATAACTTAAACATATGTATAGGTTCGTTGTATTTCTACTTGGTTGACTACCTAATCGGCATTAATATCGCGGACTCGCCCCTGCATGTCTTCCACGTATGCAAGATAGTCGGCCCAGGCATACCCGCCAATCCCATTCTCTTGTTCATCGCCCAGGAGAGACAGCGGGCGTCCAAATCTCTGAAGGTCTCTCACGAATATCATAAGACTGCAAAAACCGACATAACCTTCCAAAAAGGTTTTCATTTTCATATCGTTCGCCGAAGGTGCAGCATACAGCGGACTGTCTAGCTGTAAACGCTGAACGACAGGAATTAACAGCTTCAAATGCTCTAACCGAGGGGCCGTGATACTTTTGAATTGATACAAGAGGTTTCTCCAGTGAGCCCCACCTCCCGGACATTCAAGGTCATGGCAAGGTTGCTTGGCCACCTCGGCAAGACTCCGGACAATGCTGATAATCGCGGGGAAGACCTCGTATGGCGGGATCATTTCGAGGTCTTCGTTGCCAACTTGGCCAGAGTTTCTGATCTTCAGCGCAAGCTTATAAAGAGCGTCCGCAGTTTCATCCATCAACTTATCCACAAGTGATACGACATCCATCCAAGACGGTCTCTCCACATGGGCCAGGATCTCCGTGTCAAAATCTTTCGAAATTCGTCCATCGAATAAGACTGACCATGCCATGAGCAGACGCACTCGATCAATATCGGCCTCTAGCAACAAGGACGTCTCAATGGGGAAATGGCCTTCCGAGTTACACCCGCATTTTACTGTGTCGATGCGGAATATTTCCCCGTCTGGTCCCATAAGTCGAGGCCAAGGCCCCAAACATAGTGACAATTTGGGAATTTCCTGGATACTCTCCCGAGGGAAGGTTAACTGAGCGTAGGTCCGTGGTAGGTACCTATCAGGGCTCAAATACGGTAGCAGACAATCTGCCCAAGTCGGAAAAAATTTATAGAATGGACAGCCCCCGAGCGTCTCGTGTTTCCCGATTAACGACACCGATCTGTCCATTTTCTCTTGAACAGCATAGAGAAATGATTCATCTTCGACCCAGCTTCGCAGATGCTTCCGGCCCTGGATATCTCGGATGTGTGGTCCCCACTGAGCTATCGCAAAAGGACCCCTGTGGAAGAATTGCAGATATTGATCGAAATAAGCATCATCGCCCCACAGACGATAGTTGGTCGAGACACAGCCAATATAATCGTGCCAACATATATCAGTCAGTTTAATACGAGGTTCATCTCCTTCTAGAGTTTGGATTGACACGAATGTGGAGTTTGAATCGAGATAGATCGAATGTCCAGGTACTTTGGTCTTCGTCATCCGCCACATTGCGTTGGACCAAGCTGCCAAGGCTTTGGTAAACCCTGAATAGGTGGTTTTATTGCTTCGGAATACCGATTGCTATAACAACTGTTAATTTCTCAACTCAACTTGGGCCGAAGACGCTTCACTCACAAAATCGTAAAGGACAGGGACACAAAAGTCTTGGGTTACCATCAGATCAGGAACCCCATTGTTTAACAGCGGCCCAAGGTATCTGGGGGTCATCAATGCAAAGAGGCGATCTTGCAAGTCCCAATGATGAACTTCATCAGAAGTCAACTTCCTGTGCAAGGTTTTGCAAACAAGTAGCAGATTGGGGTTCCCGGCACGGGTCCAGATTTGCCAAAGGATTTCAATGGGTAACAGATCAACCAACGGATGCCTGCCTAGGCACGCAAGGGCGACGTCATTCGTGCCCTCATTACTCGACATGATGGACGAATCTGCCATTGCGTCAGTCGTTTGGACAGCTTTCACACGGGCTGGATGCCTCATGCAAAAGCTGTTGTCAAATGAAGTCGTCAAGATTGATTGAAGTGGTAAGTGAACCTTTTTGATGGATCGATGCCGCAAGCAATGCTGCAGATGGGAAATGGGTTGGACCACTCTGATGGAGGTGGATTGAACAGGATCATCAAAACGATGTGCAACGAGTCGGTGAATTTTTCAACCCCACTCCTACAGTGCAGCAACTCGCCTCAGCCTCGTCATCATAAACAAGGGCACCTACCAGTTTCAGACGGACTAAAGCATTAACAAAGGCTACGACTACGCAACATGTTGCTTATAGAAAGCCTCCCTTCAAACCTTGACATATTGTTGAACAGTTGGACTCCTTGAACGACAACTGGTGTTGAATTGAGAGGCACTAGGATACTGTTGTGTCAAAAAAGAAGACGAGCCTTCGGGCTCGTTATTGGGGCAATGCTGCACGGATGCTTCCTAGTGGGGTGGGAGTATGTCAAGTCCCATTTACTGACCACTATGACAGAGGCATGTCTATCACATGTACTCTATTGAAAGCAACAGGCAGATATCCACGCACATATAAACATTATCTGCGTCCTCTGCATGAATAGATCTAATCTCTTTTATTGTCCCTACTCTCATACCAGCCAGTTAGATGCATCTATTTACTACACATGAACATGCCAGCCCACGATATTGATGGGGCAATGAACGTGAAGGGGACTAGATCAACTAGCAGATATAATCCAGTCACGGCAAATAACTCGGGCATAGACGCTTCGTTGTCCTTGAACCTCAAGCATGAGTCTACGTTTGTTCAACACGTCACGATGGTTACCCCCCCCCCCCACATGTTCAATAAAAGGGCTTAACCCTAGTGTACTCAAGACCAGATCGTCGCGTTGGCCTACATAGGTCTGTAGCAATATGGATTGACATCAGTACGGAATTGACATACCAATGGGCCCAGCCTTCAAAGACATTTGTAGTATTCTCCGTATCTAGAAGGCATGTTAGTTAACACGAACATCGGTAAAGACATGTCGTTGAACCATCGCAAACACCGAGCCCGGCAAGACCCATGTTAACCGCATACTCCAGCTGACACAAACATCTTTGTGCAACCGATCGCCCGGAAATCGTTACCACTACAGACTAAGAATATCAAACAACATGAAGAGCCCATTCCGCTGTTCCACGTGCTCATCACTTCATATCAACATTCAAAAATACTTCGGAACCCCCCGCGCCGCCGATCATCGGGCTTCCCGCACATGGCCACACAAGATAAACCCACCCTTCAACCTCGTGAATCCAGCCATTTCCCAAGTCCTCGTCAAAACCCCCCGGTTACACAAACACCCACGCACGAAACCCACTTTACACGTGTCACGTGACTACGCACCGTTCCTCGTGTCATCCCTGTCGGAAGCGACGACGCGTTCATTTGGATTTTTAGAAGGTGATGACATCATGCAGTGAACTATCGTAGCAGACTCCGACCTCAACTACAATTTTGGTGGTACCATCATTGGAGTTTTTTGTCTGTTTGTTTGTTTTTTTTTGCCGAGAATCAACGTCATGGCGCCGAAGAAAGCTAGTGTTTTTGAGGATTGCGTGTTTGTCTTTGTTGAGAGTGAGATTTTGACAAAGGCGGCTATTAAAACTGTATGTTGACTTTCCCTTTTTGCGAGGCTTTTCACTGACAAGATAGCTTACTACGACAATCACCACCAACGGTGGAAAAGTCCTTCCGTCTCCGCCAAAAACACCCCTTTACGAAGCTACACATGTCGTCTCCACAACTACCGATTTTCCTCAATATGTCGATGCCCTCGCTTTCATGGTCCCTGTGATCACGCACACGTGGATTGAACATTCCGTGGCGAGAAGGAAGACGCCGCCTTTACGGCCATATTCGCCGGATGAAAGACTGTTCTTTAGGGATGTCTCTGTGGCGGTGAGGGGGCTGTCGCAACATGATGCGGAGGCCATTGCGGGGGCCGTCATCGCCCTAGGTGGTGCGGAGAGTGTCACTGTCGGTAGACTTGTGACGCACGTTTGCTGCATGGAGATTACAGAAGAGGTAGCGGCGGAGGCAAAGGCGAAGGGGTTCAAGGGGAAGTTTGTTGCGCCACATTGGTAAGTTCTTTACTCGTGCCACCAAAGTATATACTAACCACCTCAGGTTCCACGACTGTCTCCGCCTTGGCAAACGGATAGACGATAAGCCATATATCCTCCCCGACGCAAGCATCTTCACTACACCCTCAACAAGCGGTATCCCCCTCCCCTCTACCCCCCAACTCAACGGCGCAAGCGATCCTAACCCCGCTCCACCCCCCTTTCTAGACGAGATCGAGGCCGGCCCGCCGTGTCCTGTATTTGCCGATGTGGCTGTTATGTTAGGTGCCGATTTGGATTTGGCGGCTGGACTTCGCGGTGCGATTGAGGCGATTGTCATCCGTTCTGGAGGACGGTTTGTACAGGTGGCGGATGAGTGTGATATGTATATTGGACGGTTCCGCAAAGGAGAAGCGTATAAGCGGGCGGCGCAACTTTGTAAAGATGTGGGAAGTCTGGCGTGGTTGTATCATATTATTGTCCAGGGAACATGGTCTTCGCCATTGGCTAAGCTACTCCACTATCCTGTTCCTGCAACGCCACTTCCAGGGTTCCAGAACCTCCGGATCACAGTGTCTAATTACGGAGGCGAGGCACGCACGTATCTCGAAAACCTAATTCGTGCTTCCGGCGCAGAATTCACCAAGACCATGCGCACGGAGAACACCCATCTCATCACAGCGCGACGAACGGGCGAGAAGTGCGATGCGGCTGCCGATTGGAATATCGACGTGGTTAACCATCTCTGGATAGAAGAGAGCTACGCACGCTGCGCAGCAGCTCCTTGTTCAGAGGCTAAGTATGGTCACTTCCCCGGACGGACGAATTTGACGGAGGTGATTGGACAGACGCAGTTAGACGAGGCCGTCTTAAGGGAATTATACTACCCCGGTGGCCCGCCCGTTCCTAAGGATGCTGCATTGAAGAGACGGGTGAGAGACGTGGCAAGACAGAATACACATAAAAAGGGCGTGGCCAAGGGGACCATGAAGTATCCCGAAAGTGACCTCAGTTCCCCCGAGCCATCCCCCGAACCTGTCGAGCCAACGCCCAAGAGCACACGAAAGACAAAGAAGGCCGCAGCCCCCGTTGAAACGCCCGCACGGAAATCCCGTAGTCGCCCCGAAAGTATCTCCGCAAACACAAGTTTCGCAATGGACGAGACACCCCCGCCATCCGCACGATCCGCCAAAAACAAAGCCGCCCAACATATCCAGTCTCTTGTTGAGGATATGAAGTTATATGAGGCGGAGAAACGCAGGACGAAGGATGGTGTGTGGGGTGGTAAGCGGGCGGCAGATAAGCTCGAGAAGGAAATTTCTGAGACGGGAAGAAGACGGAAGGAGAAGGAGGTTTCGGCGGATGTAGATGAAGATGGTGATGTTGATATGGATGGGGAGCCGGTGGCGAAGAGACGGAGAGGCCCGCCGGAGATTAGATTACGGGTTATGTGCACGGGGTATAAACGATGGACAGGGGCCGGCAAGAGCATGCTGGAGAAGGAACATGTATGTTTTCTGCGCGTTTATTTTGGATTATACTAACGAGTTCATAGGCTCAATTACGCGAACTGGGAATTAAACTGGTAGACGACTCACCCACCACCACGGTCCCATACCTCGCAGCCCCGTCGATCCTCCGGACGATAAAATTCCTCAAGATGCTTGCACGCGGGCCAACGGTTATATCGACCCGGTACATAGACGATGTCTTGGAACAACAAGTCTATCTCGATCCTGCAGACTACATCCTAAACGATACAACCTACGAGTCCACAAACGGCTATTCCCTCTCTAAAGCCCTCACTCTCGCGCGGCAAAACAAGGGAAAGCTCCTAGCTGGAATCCCCATCTTCTGCACGGAATACGTCTCCAACGGCCTCGCAACTTATAAATCCATCGCTGATGTAAACGGCGCTCTCTTCCGTGAATGGACGGGTCGGAACATCTTCAAGGCGGATAAAAGTGGGGTTGAGGACGTGGTATATCTACTCACGTCACATACGGAACGTGAGAAGAAGGTATATGCTAGATTCAGAGAGATGGCGGAGTCGGCGGGATGCATCGCGAGGGTTGTTGCGACGGATTGGTTACTGGAGGTGGCGATGAGACAGGAGGTTCTTTGGGATGAGAAGTTTGCGGTGGAGAGGTGGCATGGGGAGGTATAGCTGTATAGATAGAAAGGTTTAAAAGAATTTTACACCAGCGGCGTCTTGGCCGAAGATTTGGGCTTTGTTTCTCTTGACGAGGATTGCGAGAGCTTGTCTTATGACAGCTTCATCGATTCCATGGAACTCTATCATCGATGGTTAGCTTCCTTCATGAACAAAGTGTGGATATACAAACCTTCTCCTAAACTACTCTCCCCCTCCCTCAACTCCCAAACCGTAACAACAGACCCTTTCAACCCCCTCTCATCAACCCAACTCTCAATCAACCCCGCCCAGCCCTCCACACTCCTCCACCAAACCCAGATATCCCCGCCCACCTTATCAACCCAAGAAGCCTTCCCCTCCTTAACCAGCCCCTCCATCACCTCCCTAATAGTCTCCACGCCCAACGTCCTATGAATCCGCTCATTCGTCCATAACCCGGGCAAGTCGCCCGTCACCTCGGTGGAATCCGTCGGCATCGAGCGGGTTGATAGGGCACATAGGCGGCGGGGGATAGGGAGTGGGGAACACGGGAGACGAAGTAGTCTATGGTGGGCGGCGTAGGAAAGCACGAGGAGACGCCATTTTGAAAGGAGGGAGGCGTGGGTTGTTAGATTCGGTTGTGGGGTGAAGAACGGGGGGAAGGAATGTTCCGGTGGATATCTGAATTCTGTCATTTTGAGCATGTGCGGGGTACGGGGATGAGATGAGCTGGAATTACATCATTCATGAGCATGGACTCGATTTACTAGGTTAATTGGTTGTGTCACATGCTTAGTCAGCTAGGGCATTTTGGTAACGTCATGGATGGGTAGGGGAGGAAATATATATTGAAACAAACTATCTATGCATCATTTAGCCATGTGGAAATCTGCTCTAGAGGAGACAGTTGTGATGGTGAGCCGGAAAAGACTCTAGTGTGGGCTTTGTTGATGATCTCGGGGGAGAAGACTTTTTCGGGGGATTGGGAAAGGAGGTTACTGATGGACTCTGATGCTCCGATTTCTTCATCTCGCAGAAGACGAGCTTCGTTCCAGTAACTTTGAACTTTCATCAATGTAAAAGTCTGGAAAAGTCCCGTTTCGTGCGAGAGAAGACGGATGTGAAGTGCCCTTCTCATCAATGACTCAGGAGTCTGGACGGACATCCCCGAAGAAAGGAACGTCCAAAGTAACCGCCCAACACTAACATCCTCATCGTCGCCACGAAGCTGTGCATCGACAGCCTCAGAAACGAGTCTGTCATGTCCCAAGGTTCGTCCGGTGAAAGTCCGCACAATGTGATCTCCAACCAAGAAACAAGCAAACGCCTCCATGGCACGCATCATTAAAACCACCGAGAAAAGGGCCATGTTCTCTTGTGATGGAATCACCAAAACGGGCGAACACTCCTCTCGGTTTCTCTTGCAATCATCGGTTCGTGGCCTTGATCTCGTCTTCCTCCGACCGTCCAAGAACCTCCAAGCCACCGGCGCCATAACCCCTACAAACACTCCCATCAACAAAACAACCCTCATCATCCCCAAAACATGCCTTCTCGACGGTGCCAACCCAAAAGGAACACCCATAAGCCCCTTCTCTTCCTTCGATTCATCCTCTCTCAAGCCCTCGAGAACCATCAATCCCGCCAAACTTCCTACCATCAACTTAGACAGCCCTCCGCCACCCGGATATCTCCCCTGCTGTTGTTGTTGTTGTTGTTGCTGTTGCTGCTGCTGGCCCTGCCCAACCTGTCCCATCTGCCCATAAGCCTGCCCATATCCTTGACCCATTTGTCCTTGTAATAACCTCTTCATATCTTCCGGCACCTGCATTGCACTCGGGGTCTCGGCCACGGGACTCTGCCCCATCTGATGAGGAGAGTACTTCATGGGATCCTGAGCGGCTGCGGCGGCGGCGGCGGCGGCGTATTGCATTGATGCTAGATGAGGTGGAAGAGCTCCAAGGGTTCCGTTCATAGCCCCTGCCATGAAGAGCTTCTCAAAGGCTTGGATTCTTTGTTGCATAGAAACGTTTTCGTCTATTAAACGGTTATTCCGCTTCTCCAGATGTCGAATATACTCTGTGGCTTTTGAAAGAACCTACTTCAAGTTAGTACCTGTCTTATCCCACCCACTCATACAAAACTTACCGTTGCCTTGTTCAATTTGTGAGCAGGAGTCAACCCATGTAACTCTTCTCTGTCCTCCGTTGTGTCCTCACCCCTCGCGCTCTTGCTCATAATCCTCAAGCTCGGCACAGAGTCCCTCAAAGAAGCAATCTTGTCATTCAAGTTCGTGCGGTATCGCTTTTCAATCATATTGTGCGCCGTTTTCTTGACTGGACCACCTTCTTCGTCTTCTTCCTCCTCCTCTTCTTCCTCCGCCTTACGCTTCTTGGTGCTCACAGCCGATTTGCTAGCAGCATCACGGTCAGATGAGCTCAAAGCACGAGAATCCTCCCCAACAGGTCCAACATTAGATTCCATCACAGCTGGATAGCGTAGATGTGCGGGCATCTTCAAAGTAGCCAGACGAGCGCGTTGAGCCGGAGTTAAACCAGCGAGATCAGCGGGACTAAGGCCGTCAAGGCTGCTACTTCCGGTGCCTAAATTTTCGTTGCTCTCACTAACTTCTCCCTGTGTAGTCTTTTGTGCTGTGGCCGAAGGTACAACAGGTGCTTGCGCAAAGGGGAATAACTGCTGAAGTTGTTGAAGTTGATATTGCTGATATTGAAGTTGTTGTTGCTGCTGGGACAAAGCGCTTAGGTCAAACAATCCCTGTTGTGGTTGTCTAAACTGCTGTCTCCCAAAATTATCATTAAACAACCCCAAAGTACCCGGGATAGTAGTCGGAACTGAAGTAGGGACAGCCGTAAGTCCGTATCGCTGTTGAAACTGAGCACTAGGAAATCCACCAACAATAGCAGACGGTGGGGTCGGAGCAAAAGGCCACTGCTGTACGTTCAAATTCAACCCGCTAAAGTCGTCGTAACCTGTCAACGGCGCACTAGACGGAGCAGCCGAAGGTTGAGCGGGGAAAGAACCGGATTCAGGATCGGGACTGCCGGCAAGATGGTCTTCGGCAACAATAGGATTCAGTCGCGGATTAGTTGATATGCCCTGGATATTATGGTTCCTCGAAGCCGTGAAACTGGGGTTTGCGGGTGTTTGCTGCTGTGCAGATTCGGATTGTTGATGTGCGCCGGGCGGGAATGACAATGGCGGGTCACCGGTACTACTTGTATGCGCAGAAGTTACAGACTGAGATGGACCGAGATCATGCGAGCGGTTGACCAAAGAGGGGGGTGCGGCAGCAAGTGAAAGTGAGTCTGCGGCTGACGCGGGTGCGGCGTTAACCGTTGATTGGACACCCCCCAAGTCTAGGTCCATGCGAGTACTGCCGGGGCCGCATTCGTCGGCTGTGGCAGCTGTATCGACAGAGGTAGTGACAGTGGCAGTTGGACCCGATGGAACGGCGTCAGAACAGACAGGAGTGCCTGTGGTAGGGTCGGACATGACTATGGTGCCTTGGCTAGAGGTGCGTCGTTTCTTGGCCGGATTAGTGGATTGGGGCGCGTAGTTTGTGCTGAGAGCAAATTGTTGGTGTGCTGATGATGGCAAGACGATTGAGGGCTGGGCGGACGGATTATGCAATTGTGGGCTGACATGTGGTCCCCCGGGGGGGTGGCAGTTTTGCTAGAGTCTGGGGGTGTGTATGTTTCTGGGACAGTTTGGAAGCGTTCTAGACGTCAAGGTGGATATAGAATCAAGGAATATAAAGGGTTACCCCAAGACAAGTGGACTATCAAGTTCCTGGAAATCCCGCGATACCAACGACCAGCGACCGGTCGATCTCCCAAAGTAGACAAACGGGGGTGGGGTGTGTATAATCGGTCTCACTCCTTAGCGGGAGATTGTCTCCATAGTCTTGTTGGTGTAGCTCTTTGCGCGTGGCTTGATAGATGACGAACAGGGCTTTTTCTTGTTCAGACGACTTTGGACAAGATGTTATTTGGCGGGGAGATTGATTTGCTTTGGGGGGGATGTAGATTAGAAGCAAATGAATCGTATGATGCAAGTGACAAAATGGGCGTGAAGAGAGAGAGAAGAGAATAGGCCAGGCTTTTTTTTCTTGCAGAAGGTAAAGTACCAGGGTAGGGACGTTTTTGTGGTGGTGCGTGGGTTGTTGCTTTACTGATTGTGGGGTTTCTGGTCGGTGTATTTGGAGAGTAATGAATGTGAGCAAGTATTTTCACCGTGAAAAGACGAGGCTGAGATTACGGCAAGGCTTCACATTCAAATGACCATCCCTTTTCTGACTATTTCTTTCTTCTCTTCTTCTTTTTCTTCGTCTTCATATTCTTCTGTCTCCTCATCTCCTCCCTACATTCAACCTAATCCCAATCCCAAACAAATTCCACAAAATCGTATGATTCCGCCCTACCATGGGCCGACCAGGCACTCCTAACGAACAAGGTTACTAGGATCTTGCGTACCCAGGTCAATGCTTTTTTTTCGCCTTCCTAGCTTTCCACGAAGCGGAAGCTTTCAACGAAAGCTTCTTGTCCAACTACAAGCCAAGGTTCTCCCCGTTTTCTACCCGTTGCCACGTGACATTTAACTTGTACCCTGGTTCTATGGCTTAGGGTGGATTAAGGGTTTGGTAACACCTGTTGGCTAGAGTCGGTTCATGAACATACCACGGTCTGGCCATTTTGGTGGTGCCACGATGGGCTTGTGTCTGGCGATTATCATGAGGGTGTGTTTTTGGAATCTTTTGGGGCGTGTATTTAGATTGTTTTTGTTTGAACTGACTCGTGTCAGTGTTTGCTGACTAGGATTCGAAGAGGGCGTGTATGTCATTGTTAGTCAGAAAGACAATGAAGATTATTTTGGCTCCCCCACGCATGCGATCAACCGCTTTATCCCGAATAAGCAATCTTCACTACCGGCTGTTGTTGAGCCTCCGGGGAATGTCACATCTTTATTGTTCGGCCCGATGATAAGCTTGACTACATACACGTGTGCATGGGGATATAATCACATGTAATCAGACGATAGCTACACGTTCCATGAGGACAATCTGTATACACAACTACCTAGGTATCTCCTGACTACCAACAAAAGAAAGAAACCACCAATAAACGAGTAAGCTATACGCAGTACAGCCAAAAGAAGGTAAGAATCAAAGATAACGAAAGAAAAGATCATATCACCACAGACAATATTTACCAAATCTCATCCTCTCCACGAACCATCTCAACTGTAGGTGTCTTAGGCTGCAATCTCTGCATCCTCTTACGATCCTTCTTGGTCACCAAACTCGGCGTCACCGGAACAACCGGGGTGAATGGCTGATACGGGGAGTAAGGTACGCTCGTCCCTGGTGTCCGCGCCGTCATCGGAGTAAACGGAACCGTCCGTTCAAAGGTTGTTTGCTTGACCGAGGTCTCTAAGGTTCTGGGAGACGACATAGCAGGTTCGTAGGCACGAAGGGGAAGAACACCACCGGTACGAACGGCAGAAGGTGGTGACGGACGAGAGAAGTTGGATGAGTTTCCAGAGAGAGGGAGCGGAGGTGGTGAAAACCGGGACGCTCTTGGGGATGAAGGGAGGGCGGGGAAGGACCCAGTAGGTGACCGAGGAGAAGACGGGAGACCCATGGGTACTGTGGAGTTGCGGAGAGGAAGAGCCCGGGGTGTGTAAGAGACGGGGGTAGAGGCGGAGGTCGGTTCTTTAGATTGGTCTTCCTCCTCCTCTTGGTTTTCCTCGGGTTGTAATTCTCTGGGTTCTCTTCCACGGCAATGTCAATCCGAGCCATTCTCTCATCGATGCTTTCCACACTAACGGGGGATACATCAGGAGTCACCTGAACCGGGGCAACCGCCACCATTCCCATCTTACTTCCAAAGGGGACTTGATCAGTGGGAACTGGAGGCGGGGAGGCCGGGGCATAGGAACGAGGTGGGATGTAACTAAGTTCTTGTCCGTAAGGCTGGTTATGGATGCTGTTACTGAAAGTGGCGGATTGAGGGGTCATTATCGGCGAGGAAATCGAAAGACCCTTGGGAGGCCCCTTCTTTCTAGGAGACAAGAGTTGCTTGAAACGGCTGGTAACGGACTGCTTCTCTGCGGCAGGGGTAGCGGAAGCGAGGTTCAAGGAATCCGGCTTGGTCCGTGTCCGACCCGGGGGATGCGGGGAAACCGGGACTTCCGGAAGAGGTTGGCCGGTTCGTCTGGCCTCATCGTAGGCCAAGACGTGGGAGTACATCTCTTCGAGTTG
Organism: Huntiella abstrusa; assembly: GCA_025685495.1. Taxonomy (NCBI): domain Eukaryota; kingdom Fungi; phylum Ascomycota; class Sordariomycetes; order Microascales; family Ceratocystidaceae; genus Huntiella; species Huntiella abstrusa. The sequence continues at coordinate 37,553 of JAJNMT010000149.1, read as the reverse complement.
CTGGGAAGCCATGATTCTGTCGTGTTCAACGATGGCTTGGTCGACTGAGAGGTCTACGCCTAAGGCGACTTTTGAAGAGACTGGTGAGATGGAAGTAGGGAGGTAGGCGGCAACGGTAGGTGTTTGAGGCGTTTGGTTTTGAATAGTTGAGTGTGGTGAGTTATGAGATGGTCCGATAGATGGTGGCGGGATGTTGCTTGTGTGGAGAGTTAGTGCTGGTGGGCGAACGAGAAGTGTTTCTGGTTGAGGTTGTGGCTGAGCTATAGGGAGACGTTGAAAGTTGTCTGCGTAGAACTTATCCCAAGCGTCTGGATCCGGAGGGGCGTCAAGAGCGGCGATACGTTCACGACGTCTTTTGCTCAGGAGAAGTAATATTGAAGCAACGATAACCAAGGAAAGCGCATAGGAACCCAAGATACCACCAATCTGAGCCGGTAACTGTGAAGTGTCGGTAGCGGGGTTGTCACGTCGGGAGAGATGGTTCTTTTGATGTCTCGAAGATACCGGTGAAGCAAGCGAGATATCAACGAACAAAGAAACGGCACAAACGGCAAGACTGGCACGAACAGGTAGATGGAAAGGGCAGAAAAAGGAAGGAAGTGGTCCGGAGGACATGATGGTGGAAGAAAAGAGGTTGATAAAGATGGTTGATGTGGGGTTGAAGGGGGTTAAGAGAACTGTTTCACTTTGGGATTGGCCGGCGGATGCGATTTGGATGATTGGGAGATCGACGGTTGCTCAGTTGCTAGGATTTGAATTAGGTGTCAGGGGAGAGGGGTTGACTGGTTTGTGACGAATTTGATGATGTCGTATTGAGCGCCTGGAAGACATTAAGTTGATGATTTTGATTATATTTGGATATAGATGAAGAAACGATGGATATTGTAGTAGTTCTGATGTATATTCCAACGCCAAGACTTCTCTTTCTTCACGGCTATCTACTTGTGGAAGACCCAGATACACAGAAAGGTCTCATCGACATCACCACATGCCATGGCAAGCTCCCAATGTCCTGTGCATATGACGTCCATGATTGGCCAAGCATCAAGTCCATAAGCGCCGTGGCATATCACCCTGGATGCTGATTGGCCAGGATACCACGGGATTTTTGTGGGGCAAACAACATGGATGCTAACGTAGCTACGTTTTTTTTAGAAAAGGTACCACGAAAATGAAAATATCGGCGCTTAAAGAGATGGAGCGTTATGCTTTATGGGCGATATATATCGGGCGAAAGACCCGGATGATTGGCCGGGTTTGACACGGAATTTTCCCCTGCATTGATGGGATGAGGTCCACTTGAATGAAGATTTTCTTACCGAATTTCCTCTTTGGCTAATCATGGAGGGTAATTGATTATGCTGATAGATTGTTGTTCCAAAGGATTCAAGTGGGCGCTTAGAAAAGTGACAGCTTAATGGCGGTCAGATGTAGGGTTAGGGCATCGGGAATGACGTCAGTCTGTGCGATGGAAGGGAGAGAGATATTCACGTGACATCGCGTGAGCGACGTATCTGGTGGCCCCGCTTGAGTCGCGTTAATTGATGGGAAATTCGCGATATCGATCATTGACGATTACCGACAATATTAACGCCAAAATGTCGGATAACCCGGATAAAATCCTCGAATCTTTGAATACCGCTCAATGCGCGGCTGTGACGTCGAAGCACCCGACGGTGGCAATTCTTGCTGGCCCCGGCTGCGGAAAAACACATACACTTACTTCTCGAGTCGCCTATATGATATCAACAGAACAACATGTTCCTCAGAACATCCTAGTGGCTACTTTCACAGTGAAGGCTGCCAAGGAGATGCGTGAACGGTTAAAAGGGATGATTGGGGAGGCTCGTCAGAGGAAGCTTGTCATGGGGACGTTCCACGGGTTATCGGCGAGATATCTTGGACAGTATGGATATCTTATTGGGTTGCCTAAGAAGTATGGCATCTTGGATGATGGAGATGCTCGGGCGGTTATTAAGAGGGTGTTGAAGAGATTGAACTATGAATCTTATTTCGAGGTCAGATCGGTCTTGGGACGGATTAGTAAGGCGAAGTCGAAGTCGGAGAGAGATCGTGAGGAAGATGAAATCGAAGGACGAGGGACGGTTGATAAGAGGGGGATATCGGTGAAAACATCAGGGAAAAAGGCGCCGTTCCAAGATAAGTTTAAGGAGGTGTTTGATGGGTACACAAAGTATCTTGAAGATGCCAACATGTTGGATTACGACGACTTATTGATTCGGTGTGTCGAGTTACTCAGGAAACATCCATCCTGTGTGAGTAACATTACAGCCGTATTAATTGACGAATACCAAGACACCAACGGCGTACAATACGACCTCCTCCGACTCTTCGCCCAACACCAAAAAACGATCACCGTCGTCGGAGACCCAGATCAATCTATTTACGGGTGGCGTGCCGCAGAAATAAGGAATTTGCGTCGACTACTTGCGGATTACCCTGGGACTCACGAGGTGGCATTGGAGGAGAACTACCGGTCTACAGAACGGATTATCGAGGCTGCTACGGAGGTTATTAAGCAGGAGAAGGGAAGATACGATAAGCGGTTGATCCCGGTGAAGTCTAAAGGGACAAGGCCGGTTCTACGATATCTTGGCACAGGGAAAATGCAGGCTACGTGGCTTGCGGGGGAGATTCGAAGAGTTACGGATATGACGAAGGAGGTTTTACGATTTGATGATATTGTTGTTTTGGTTAGAAGTGCGGCTATGTCGCGACTGATTGAGGCGGAGTTTGTGGAGAGGCATATTCGGTATAGAATGGTGGGTGGCTTACGATTTCATGAACGTGCAGAGGTTAAACTGTTGGTGGACTATTTGAGAATGATTAATAACCCGAGACATAATGATGTTGTCATGAGGGTTATTAACACACCAAAAAGGGGGATTGGCCAGAAGACTTTGAACGATATCATGGCGGATTCAGAGAGAAATAGTGTGCCGATGTGGGAGACTATCACGGGACATCTGAGGGGGACGAAAAAGAGTAAGGCGTTTAGTTTTACGAAGAAGCAGGAGCAGGAGCTTTTTAAGCTTATGGGGATTATTTCACTTGGTCAGACAAAGTTACGTCTCGGTTCTGAAGGGAAGCCGTTCGATTTGATGCAGTTGTTGGAGTTTATCAAGCTGAGGATTGACCTGAAAGGGTACCTTACAGCTACTTACAAGACTGAAGTGGAGAATCGAATGGCCAACGTGGAGGAATTCGGCAAGATGACGGCGGATTTCATCGCGGGGTATAAACCCGAGGAAGAGGCGTTACCCGAGGTTGAGGGGGTTAAACAGCAGAACCAGGTGGACATGTTGGATCGTTTCTTGTCGAATATCTCGTTGAATAGTGAGAAGGCGGAGGCGGAGATTGCTGATGAGGGTTTGGGTATGGTTACCATTAGTACTATCCATGCGGCGAAGGGGTTAGAATGGCCGGTTGTTTTCATCCCAAACGTCATGGAGGGGGCGTTCCCTAACTCTATGGTGGAGGATCTTGATGAGGAAAGACGCTTGTTGTATGTTGCTATGACTAGGGCTAAGGCGTTGTTGTATTTGAGTTATCCAGCGAGGGATAGACGGTATGACGGGAGCTGGATTGACTCTGTCTTATCTCATTTCGTGGAACCCGTCGCAAAGGCTTTTAACCCCCGTGGTCCAACGTTCTCAAGAGATGTCCTCACCGATCTAGCGGGTGTCCTAGCTCGGAAGTTTCCCACCGTTGATGAGGTCTACAAAAGCCTTGAACCAGGGATACCAACCGAAGACGACCTATTCCCCGAACGCCCCTCAAGTGACACAAGATGGGAGAACCTTGACGACGAAGAATCCATGCCCAAGGGAGGCACGAAGAAGGGATACGTCACTACTATGGAAAGAGGGTTTAGCACAGGCTTTGTATCGGCGAGGGATGTCAATATTATTGATGACAAGGGATTCCAGGGGTCGAAGAAGGGGACCTTGACAAGCCATGGGTTTGGTGGGACTACATCTGTTAAATATCCGACTAGAAAGGAGGCTATTGAACGGGCAAAGGGACGGGAAAATGGTGATATTAACCCCGCCTTGAAAGAACATAGTCTCGGCGTGACTCTTCCCACCCTCCCGAAAAATGACACTCCGACCAAGGAAACGAAAGGGAAATACCCCCAATTCAGCAGCAGCCCCGTCAAACCCAAAGTCCCCTCAGCCCCTCCAACCGCCAAGAATCCACCTACCAAAACACCACTTTACCCCTCGAGGAAACCGAATTCTTACGGTGCTTACAGACCCCCCCATGACCTTGACCCTGACGAACCCGGGGAAGGACTTGGGAACCGTCCTGTCAAAACTATGCATACTACTAGTGTCTCTGGGGTAGGCAAGTTTGAAAGGGTGGGCGGACTACAGAAGGTTGGGATTGAACGGATTGGAAAACGTCCGGGCGAGGGGAATGTGAATAGGCCGTTCAAGAAACTTACTGTTCGGCGAGATGTTGGTGGTGGGGAAGGTCATAGCGCGAAATAGATATGTAGATACACACAATGCTTAGATAGTGATATGTCCTTTTTCATCATCTTTTCAGCTTAGCTTACCCGTCGGATATCGCATTATCATGTCGATTTGTGGATTCGTCCGTGTACCTGCAGACTCTTGCCTATCAGCTGGCTTATCTTCATGCATACCGACGCACGGACCAATGAAGATGGCGGTGTAACGTGGATCTGGATAACATGACAGTCAAGACAACGTCACTTGTTTGTGTTTTTGGAAGGTGCCATTTATGGAGATGAAGGAGATAATTGGAGATTAGAGAGTTGTATGTCTACGACCTTTGGCGATGACGAGATAGAGTAGTTGGTAGATGCCGAGGAGTTTATTGATTCGCTTTGGAGGAGAGGGATGTTGAAATATTGGAGGGGGAGGGATAGGGGGGTCACTAGACTAGGACGCTCGGTCTTGGAATACTTCTCGGGAGATTTCGTTTAGGTGTGGATAGGTAGATCAAAGGGTTTTCTCTGTATCCACATGCCATGACAACTTTTCCATATAAACCATGGTTCAGTCGTCCCTATTGCATTCCTAACATCTTCATCTCATCATCATCATCATCATCATCATGCCTTCCATATCTCAAGCATTCTTAATAACCCTTCTTGGGTCCGTCCCCGTCCTATCTTCTCCTTCCCCCGGGCTTCTAACAATTCCTACTCCGCCGCAATCACCCCATCAACGTATACTCTCGGCGTTGCCTCTTCCGACATCACCGGACCCGTCGTCGAAATCAACCTAGGCGGCTATGCCTCTCTCGCCCAAGTAGGAACGGGTCTCCGCCAACGACAATATGCCCGGACCTTCCTCATGGGCCCGGCAAACTCTACCGCTGAAGAACGAGTGATTTATATCGTCCTGGATACACAGTCGGGTGACACGGCTATCCGGAGGGGTATCCTGGAGGGTTTACAGGCGTTAGGGGGGGAGTTTAAGGGGTATACCGAGGCGAATGTGGCGGTAGGAAGTACGCATAACCACGCTGGAGTAGGTGGTTATTACAACTATCTTCTCCCGCAAGTAACCAGTCTCGGCTTCGAAAAACAAGCATACCAAGCCATCGTCGACGGAGCCGTCGAGTCCATCCGCCTCGCCCACGAGAACGCCGTCCCCGGCCACCTCCACCACGCCACCACCTCCGTAACCGACGGCGGAATCAACCGCTCTCTCTATTCCTACCTCCACAACCCCGCCGAAGAACGCGCCCTCTACAAAGACTCCGTCGAAGACACCATGTGGAACCTCCATTTCACCCGTGCCAACGACTCCCTCCCCCTCGGCCTCCTCACATTCTACGCTACCCATGGAGTCTCCCTATTAGAAAACAACACCCACATTGCCGGCGACAACAAGGGGCTTGCATCATACCTTATCGAATCGTCAGATGATACTCCCCCGGCTATGTCGCGGCCTTCAGTCAATCTGCCATGGCCGATGTAACCCCAACACCCTCGGCGCCTGGTGTGACGATGGCTCCGGCGAGCAATGTACCTTTGAGAATTCCACTTGCGGCGGCACAAGTCAAGCGTGTCACGGGCGTGGACCGGCTTTTGAGAAACTTGACTTGGGAGTCTCCTCATGCAAAATCATCGCCGAGCGTCAAGCCACCGCCGCCAAGGACGCTCTCGCCCTTTTCGCCTCCGGTCAAGGAACCCCTATTTCCGGACCTGTCAAATCCTACCATTTCTACCATGACATGTCCTACTCCGAGTTCTCCAACTCCGACGGCAACTTCACTACCTGTCCCGCCGCCCTAGGCTACTCCTTCGCCGCAGGGACCACCGACGGGCCTGGTTTCGCCGACTTCACCCAGGCGGATAGTGACTCTCCGGACGTGAGTCCCATCTGGCAAATCATCTCCGGAGCTCTCAAGACCCCTGATGAGAAGCAAGCTTCCTGCCACGGTGATAAACCCATCCTTTTCGACGTGGGCGAACTCGACTGGCCGTATGCATGGGGTCCCAACATCATCAACCACCAGACTCTCCGCATCGGGCAATTCTTCATGCTAGTTTCCAGCGGCGAGTTAACCACCATGGCCGGTCGTCGATGGAGAAAAGCCGTGTCAGAAGCCGTGATCGACATGGGAATTTCCTCAGATCCAATCGTCGTCACCACCGGGCCTTCCAACACCTATTCCCACTACGTCACCACCCCCGAGGAATACTCCGCCCAACGGTACGAAGGAGCCTCCACCCTCTTCGGACCAAACACTCTCCCCGCCTACATCAACCTCACTCTCTCCAACCTAATCCACCTCACCGACAACGCGACCTCCCAGCCCGCCGCGGGTCCAAGTCCCCCCGACACCCGTGACATTTCCCTCCACCTATCCACCGGGGTCGTCTACGATGGTCATCCCATCGGAAAGGATTTCGGCTCTGTTACCACCCAGCCTAACAAGACGTATTCTCTGGCTTCTTCACCCACCGCTACTGCTGTGTTCACGGGGGCGAACCCGCGGAATAACCTTCGCTTGGGCGGGACGTTTGCCGCGGTGGAGAAGCTTGATGGGGGGGTTTGGACGCAGATTCGCTCGGATTATGATTGGCATTTGGTGTATACCTGGACTAGAACGAACGGACTGTTTGGTTACTCGGACGTCACGTTGACGTGGGAAGTTGAAGATACCGTGGAACCTGGTACTTATAGATTCAAGTACTACGGTGACTCCAAGGCTCTGTTAGGGAGCATCACTGCATTTGAGGGGACGTCTGATTCATTCACTTTAGTATAGTACATCCATATTTGTAATAATTAATTAAAAGTCTTTGTTCCAATTCAACCTAACTCCGTACTCATAAAGTGGTATCACATAATCTAATTGAGCTCATCTAATTTATCCCCGACCCAAAACATATTTTCTTCTTTGCCTTACTCCGGGACTCCCTTCCGCCACTGCTTTGCCAACGGACTGCTAACCTTGGGTGCGAACTGCAAACTCTTTCTTCTGGCAGCCAACAACCTCATCATGACATTCTTAGACCCTTCTTTGTTATCCTTCTTCTCGTCCAGTCCCTTCCCCATGTGTAAACTCCTCTTGGGAGGCGGACAAGTCCGTAACATCTTTTCTCTTCTTGAGTCATCAACTTCTTCTTCCTCTTCTTCTTCTCTAACAACTCCCATTCCTCCCTTTTCTGACGGTGATGGTGTCTCTGGCGGAACTAAAGCAGCGAACCGAGCGATGGCTTCTGGGGCAGGAGTAACAGGGACAGGTGATAATTGCCATCTGCCAACCTCTTCCTCCTCAAAAGCCTTCTCGTTATCCGTTGGTGTGCGTTCCCAAACTGTAGACTGACGTCTGGAACTCCGTCTTCTACCGCCGCCCGAAGGTGAATTAGGTGATGAGGAATATCCACCGGTAGTCCGTCTTCGACCACTCCGACGAACAGACGACGGGATCTGATGGATATAATAAGGAGGTTCTTCTACCCAGGCGTTATCACGTTCACAATCCAACACCCAGGAAACACCAACACAGTGTACAACACCAGCAGCCTCTTTAACCTTTTCAAGCGTAGATTGTCTTCCTTCCTTCCACACAACATGAGTGATCCCAATTTTCCCAATTTGATTAGGATCGTGAGGATCCCAAGACCATTCTGAGACACACTTGGCTCCCATCTGTGTGAGAAGATCAACAAACAAAGCACTGGCGTCGACACCTTCAGTAGTAAAAACGTCAACGAAGATAGTCGTACCCTTAAGAGCCGAGGCATTCACCTTGACAGGAGTAGAAGAATACCCCGGAGTCCGAGGCGATGAAGCCCAAGACGAAGCCCCACTTCTAGCTGGAGTCCGTGGATGCAAGGGTGTCAACGAATCACTTTCCTCGGGCTTCTCTTCAATCTTCTCCGGTGTAGCAGACGGAGTGGATCCAATAGAATGTCTCGTAACAGGCACTCTCCCACCAAAACTGACACGTTTGCCCTTTGAAGGTGAAGGCGTCGACTCGTCAACCTCCTTCAAAGGAATCTTGGAAACCGTGTGAACCTCCTTTGGACAGTTGGTCTAGCAGGCGTCACCGGGGGAATCTCTGTCGTCGCATCGTTGTCGTCACCTCCCATGAAACTATCCCCATCCTCATCGTGAAGTTCGCCAGAAGGCGGCTCCAACTCTCCATCAACATCCTCCACAGTAATGCTGATCCCTGATCTTCTGAAATCTTCAATATCCTCCGGGTCCTCCATCTGCTCATCATAAGCAGGCCCATCGTCAACAGGAACAGCCGGTAACTCAATCCCCATCTTCTCACAGTATTCCCTCTCCATCTCTTGTTCAAGCTCTTCATAAGACCGGTTGAGTTCCTCCACTTCATCAGGCTCCAACACCGACATGTCTTGTGCCTCCTCCGCCAACGCTAAATCCTCCTCTGTGATATCAAGATCGTCAAACCCTTCAGCATCGAATCCATTCTTATCAACAGAAGAAACAACGTCATCCTCTTCAAGCTTCTCTTCTCCTTCCTCGTCATAAGCATACCCCGACTCTTCAGCCATCTCCCGCTCAAACTGCTCCTCGATATCAACTTCAATGTCCCGTGAAAAGTCATGGTCGATGTCCGCCTCAATGGCTCTTTCAACCTCCTGATCTGCAAACCGCGCAAAGCTAGACCGTCTATCCTCCCCAATATCCTCTGACGAAATCATATTGATCTTGTTTGGTCTTGGTGTGGGAAGATTACTCTCATCCTCAACTTCGGCCTCTTCCTTTGGCTCCTCCTTCTCTTCTGGTTCTTCAGCAACCTCTACATTCCTCATACTGCTCCTTCTCCGTCCTCTCCGCAACTCAGCCGGCTCCCATTCACCCATTCTCTTAACCAAAGGCGTAAACCCAGATTCCTTCTTTTCCTCTCCCAATCTCGCAACTCCCGAAACTCTCCTCTTCGATCTCCTAACACTCGGTGTACCTTCAACACTCCTCCCTACACTAGCTGCTCTCCCCGCTCTAGGCGTAACCTCCTCCTCCGAATCATCAAATTGCGGCTCGGCATCTTTTTGCCTCAACCCGAATGCACCACCAATAGACTTAGCCTTATGCAGCCTGGGTGATATCCGCCTAGGTGTTGGTTTGGGCGGTGAGAGATTCCGAGAAGACCGACGGCGAGGGGTGGGTTTGGCTGATCTAGACGGGGACTGCACTTGCTCTAACTGCTGTGTAATCTCCAACTCCGTCGGCTCTGCAGCACTAATCTCTCCATAATCTGACATAACACTGTCACCATCCTCATCTGCTCTGGAAGATCCCAAATCAAAGCTGTCATCCAAAAGATGCGCCGTCGAAGTCCTAGGAAGAGGTCTCGGCCACGTCAAATCCAAAGTCGGCTCAAACCCAGACCTATCCACACTCCTGGCATCTTCATCTTGATCCTGGCTCATACCTCCTCTCATACCAAAGTGGCTCGGCAATCCATTGTCAAAAGTATCGTCGCCAAGGTCATCAGACAAGACCATCGACTCCTCAACCACTTCCTCCACCTCCGAAGCTAAAGAAGGCTTTCTATTCCGCGGTGACCGACGAACAGGCGCAAACATGTCACCAGTAAGATCCTCCCTATTAGCGAGGCTCCCACCAGACCGTCTTCCAGGAAGCTTCAAACTAGGCGCATTGCCAAACAAAAGCCCCCTATTGGCAAACGGATTTGACACTGTATCATCACCCGCCATGAGCATCTGCGAAGGCTTCTTAGTCTCTGCTGGCGGTTCCTCATCCTCATCCTCTCTCTCCTCAATGACCTCCTCTCTACTTCCCGTCAACTTTGGCACCTCCAAATCTCCAAACGCAGCACTGGCAAATTTGAACCCTCTAGATCCACCTAATCTCTTCGCTGGGCTAGCCAACATGGAAATCTTGTGCTTGCCAAAAAGCGTCTCAGCCGCATTCTCGTCAAACATGCCTTTAACAGGAGAAGCGGGTCTCTTAGCAGGCGAAGCCAAAATCCCCAAACTATCAGTGCCCCTTGAGGTCACGTCACTAGATGTAGAAGGCCCTCCGTCAAACAGTCCCTTAGTCGGAGAAGCGGGTCTCTTGGCGGGTGAGGCCAATAACGTGGTCTTGGCAGCATCTCTATCTAATTCATCCTTGGACGCCGTCACTCGGGGGGCCATACCAGCAAATAGATCGGGAGCCCGTTTCGCTGGTGACCGAAGCGGCTCTGCTGTGACAGGAACAGGAATACCAGATTGTGGAGGTTGCTCAGGAGGCGGGAATGGTTTATCGGGAGATGGCGCATGTTTCGCGGGGGACATGAGAATACCGTGTTGTTGAATCGTCGAGGAGTCTCCACCATTAACCGTATCTATAGGCTCGAGCTTGTGGGAAGATAAACGGCCCCTTTTCGCGGGACTCTGTCTCAAAGCCAACGTAACTTCCCCGCCATCGCCGTCATCAGACTTCTCCCTATTCTTATCAGGCTGAACTCCCGGTTTCTTAGCTGGCCTCCCCAATAACCCAGTCTGTCCCGCATTCTCCTTCTCCTCTCCCTTATCTGCAAACGCTCCAGTCTTTTGGTAGTCGCAGTAGTCGCAGCTGCCGGCCGTCCAGTGATACCCGATCTATCCGCACCACCTCTAGCAGGGCGTACACCAGGTCTACCAGCTGCAGGTCCAGGTCTATTCGTCGACGAACCAGCTCTCACCCCCACACTACTAGGTCCTACCGTCCGAGCCTTCTTAACAGCCGGGGCGCCAGCCTTACCTGGAGCTGTAACCACCGAGTTGGTAGTTCTTGTTGTCCTCCGTACCGGTTCCGCTCTCGCCGAACTAGCCGCCGTTCCCCTCGTCGCCCGACTAGCAGCGGTACTCGCCATAGCACGCGAAACCGGTCTCGCCGTCGTCGTAGCAGGTCTACTCGTGGATCTAGCAGGAGCAGGCGGCTTAACGGGAACTTTAGTTGTCTCCGTCTTCTTTGTAGCTGTCGGCGCCGGAGGGACAGGCGGCTTGGTGACTACGCGGGTTCTAGTGGCTGTAGTCGGTTTTATGATCGGGCGGGTAGGGACAGGCGGTTTCCGGGTTAACCGCTCAGGACCCTTTTTAGAATCTTGAGTCGAGGCATCTCCAGGTGTATCGTCTTCTTCATAGGTACGGGTCTTGCGTTTGTTAGAGGCCGGTGGTGGGGGTGGTCTTGAACCCGTGCGGGAGGCTGGTCTGGAGGAGGCCCGCGAGGCTGGCCGGGAAGGTGGTCTAGAAGTTGGTCGAGTGGAGTTCGCGGGGGCAGATGTGGAGTTTGATGATTTGGCCGAAGAGGCGGCTGTTGCGCGGGTTAAACGGGACGATATAGGCATTTTCGAGATCTCTGATTGATTTGTTCAAGTTGGTGTTGGATGTATGTATATAAGGGCGTGTTGGGTGTATGCATAAAGATTAAGCCAGGATAATGGCACCTCACGAGTCGATGAGGCAAGGGATTGTGCTCATGGGCCAAAATATGCGTGTATTATCGTATGTATGTATCGTCACTTGGACCTCAAGTTCCTTTCACTACCGGCCGGACACGTGAAGTGAAGACCCATCACAAAACATTACCCTATCAAATCTACCGCCTTCCTTTTTCGACCACTAGAGGCCTTAATTCACACGGCAGTAAACAAACACCAGACCAGAACTTGCAGGCCTTTTAGGCGGTCAAGGTTTCCACTTTGTTGACTTACCGTCGCGCTACCAAACCGTAGGAACCTGTTGTCCTGGTAATGATTACTAAGTTAGTGCGTGCATATGGTAGGGTTAAAATTGGGTTAACTAATAATCGAACTATCGTAGGGTTAGGGCTGCCAAGACGTCAAGCTCGGCCTGTTTGGAGCTCGGGTGAAATTTACATGAGATGTGGGTTGTGACGTATGCAAGTGCGAATACTCCGATGCTACGGACCAAACATGCATGTAACGAGGTGCGGAGGGGGTGAAGAAAGATACGGCCGAAGAGGCGGTGATGCACAAGAATACAAAAGAGCTTTCCCACATCGACACGATCTTGGCAGAGGCGGTGGAGAGGCATGGTGGTTTTCTGTGGCGGGGGCCGTGTCTTGCATACGACGTAATATTGGTCACACTGATGCATGGATTGGATGAGTTTGCTAGTCACATTTTCAAAGGCTTTAAGTCTCGGCAAACATGGCAAGGCAGATCGAGCGGGGAAAATCTAAGAGAAAGATGGTGTCGTTCACCATGACATCGCCAAGTCTGTGGGTGTGCATCATTGCTTGGCTGTTAATGATTGATAGTAAACAGAGGGTTGGGGTACGCTGACGTGGACTTTCTTCGATGGAAGACATGTGAAAATGATGGAGAAGGACTTCCCTATTCGCTGTTTGATCCTTGACCCACTTGGCGTGGAAATTTTAAGGCCGAGACTTCAACTTTGCATCCTCCCTTTGTCTATATGGCCCCTGAAATCCTGTTTTCCCATCGGATTTTATTACGAGCACATTCCGACACTGTCCCGGCCAGCCCAATTACACCCGTAACACCGTATGTAGACTGGACGAGTCTAGACGGGCCGTTATCCTAAGGTCGCATCCCAGCCTTTCCAGAAGAAGGCCGTGAATATCCACCGGATCCTACCATGGGAATTCCAGGGGGAGCATGAAGTTTAACATTACAAACATCCAAGCACATGCGTGGAATGTATTGAACGGCGGATATAAGTACGGCCAAGTATATGGCGGAGGTAGCCATCTTGCGCCATCTCGACGACAAATGACTGACGACCGCGAAAAACTCCGAGAAATTGTACGCCCTGACCAGGTCAGTCTATCGCGCGGCTGGTGGCTCGACAGCCGATTCCGTTTTCATTTTCACATGTCGGTCGTTGAAACCTGGTGTGTTGTTTCCCGCTCAATGCAATAGTGGTATGCGGCTGCAGGAGTATGTATGTACGCACACGCACCAGACCACACGTGCCAATGAGGGCAAAATGAAGGCAAAATGAGGTATCCACACCACCTTCATGTCGCTTGGAGCGCACTGGGAAAGGGGTGCAGTAGCTTAGAGGTTCCAATACAATGCATTTGTTCTGAAGAGGAAGCATTCTGTTGCACAACCCGGCTGAGGTGTAACTACCGACGTATCCAAGTACGGTACGACATCGAATTGAGTTTCTGCTGAAAAGAAAAACATGACTCCCGGTTCCAGCTCGCCGTCCAACCCGACTTGGCATGGCAAGCAACGTCGATCAGTAGGATGATCAAAAAGTCAGTTTTGGAAAGCTCGCTACGGTTTCTGCGCCGCAGACCAGACTACCACAACAACGTTATCCAATGATAGGCTAGGCAAAACGACGAGGCACGGCCATGTCGGGGTTAGACGTTCGCCGGGATAGTCGTACTTGGTTGGCATGTGCAGAGGCAGTAGGCCCTGTCGGAACCCTGGTATCGGGGTGGGTGCTCGGGCTATAACAAATTGGCGTGACGTAGACTATAGACGATAGTCAGTCATATGGACAGGATATTCCGGTGCGGAAAGAAGGAAGAAGGCGTAGAAGCGTCGGAGCTCACGGTTAGTAAAGTTTGTCACGCCATGGTGAGCGAAGGATAGGAGGCTGGATCCTGCCGTCGATCTCTATTTTGCTGGGATGTGTGTATTGGACTGGTGCAAGATGTAACACCTGAGTTAACGGGGCTCTCAGTTGCAAGATAACTACGCTTTGGTCGATACTATAGGAGAGCGGAGAAGATATAAAGGCGAGCGTCGCCCGGCTGGTTTGCTGGCCAGCATGTTAGTTGTTTAACCCTTCATCCGATTGCCGGTCCTTGTGTTCCCGTTAGCTTCTGTGAGTTAATCCGTTGTGTGACTAGTCTGGGCGGAAATCATTTACTAACTTTTCTATTAAACCATGCCAGACATTGTACGTATTTTTGCACATCATTGTCTCTGTCGTGTCACTGTCGTCATGTATGAGACTTAGACAACAAGTTGTGGTTTCTAGCAGTGTGGATTTATATACATACAAATCCGTTCCCTGCTAGACGACCAGCTTTGAATTTGGAGCTCCAGCTCTTAGCGCCGTGATTCCAAAAAGCTTCTCCAGCTGACCCGAAGTAGCATTATTTTTCCGAAGTCCTAATACCCTGCTGACCCAGCACTCCAACACGACCCAAAACGGAACCTTCCAAGACAAAAGCATATTTCCGGTTCGTCCAGACAACTTCTAATCTTGTTCACTAGCGCCATTCCCAAACAGTAATAGCAGAAAGCAGCCCCTCTACCAAAAAATCCTTTCCTACATCCCGCCCTATTTTCCTCAAACTTTCATTTTTTTCTTCCTCACCTCTTCATCACAACAAAGAAAAATGCTCGCCGCCCTTCTTCTCGCCGCTGGCGCTTCTGCCGCCGCGACTGTGCCTACTTTCCCCCGCGGCCTTTCCGTCCTCCCCCGCGCTGCTTCGGATTCGCCCACCGGTGGTTACGCTCCTGGCAACACTACTTGCCCATCTACTCCCCCCTCCATCCGCAAGGCTGACGGTCTTTCGTCTGAGGAGACCGCTTGGTTGGCCAAGCGTTCCCCCAAGGCCCAATCTGCTTTTGCCGAGTTCCTTTCCCGTGCGAACATCTCGGATTTCGATTACACTTCGTACCTGGCTCAGGATGAGGCCCAGCCCGTTCTCGCCGCTGCCATCTCCGGTGGTGGTTACCGTGCCCTGATGTACGGTGCTGGTTTCCTGAAGGCTACTGACAACCGCACTACTGATGCTACTTCCGACGGTGGTGTTGGCGGTCTTCTCCAGTCTCTTACCTACCTTGGTGGTCTTTCCGGTGGTTCCTGGTTGGTCGGTTCGATGTACATGAACAACTTCACGTCCATCGAGTCTATTCAGAGCAACACCGATATCTGGCAGTTCCAGAACAGCATCCTGTCTGGTCCTCCCTCGGTCTCTTCCACTCTCGGGTACCTTGCCACCCTTCAGTCTGAGGTTAAGGCTAAGCAGGCTGCTGGTTTCGATGTCTCCCTCACCGACTACTGGGGCCGCGCCCTCGCTTACCAGCTTATTGACGCCTCTGGCGGTGGCCCTGGCTACACCTACTCTTCTATTTCCTACGAGGAGAACTTTGCTGCTGGCGAACAGCCTCTGCCCGTCATTGTTGCTGTCGGCCGTGCTGAAGGTACCACTGTGATCAACCTGAACTCCACCGTCTTCGAGTTCACTCCTCTTGAGTTTGGTTCCTGGGATGCCTCTCCTGCCGCCTTTGCTCCCATGAAGTACCTGGGTTCCAACTTCAACGGTGGTACTCTTGTCGATAACTCTACCTGCCTTGCCGGCTTCGACTCTGGTTCTTTCGTCATGGGCACTTCTTCCTCTCTGTTCAACGTCCTCCTTGCCAACAACGCCGTGTCTTCCTTGAACCTCACCACCACCCAGACCGCCATTTTGAACACCCTTCTTGCTTCTCTCAACGCCACCGAGAACGACATTGCCGCTTACCGCCCCAACCCCTTCTACGGATTCAGCGCTGAGAACAACAAGCTGTCTAATGAGACTGCTCTTGACCTCGTTGACGGTGGTGAGGATGGTCAGAACATTCCCCTTTGGCCTCTTCTCCAGGAGTCCCGTAACGTTGACGTCATCTACGCTGTTGATGCCTCTTCTGACACCAGCGCGTGGCCCAACGGTGCCGCTCTTCGTGCCACTTACGAGCGCTCTCAGGATGACATTGGCCAGGGCACCCCCTTCCCCGCCATCCCCTCTGCCAACACTTTCGTGAACAAGGGTCTTAACAAGAAGCCTACCTTCTTCGGTTGCAACTCCACTACTACTGGCCCTCTCATTGTTTACTTGCCCAATGCCCCTTACACCGTCTACTCTAACGTGTCTACCTACACTATGGCCTACTCCATCTCGGACCGTGACGCTCTCATCCTGAACGGCTACAACAGTGCTTCGCAGGGTAACTCCTCCGCGACCCTGAACGCTACCAACTGGCCCACCTGTGTTGCCTGCGCCGCCCTTCACAACTCCTTCCTTCGCACCAACACCTCTGCCCCTGCTGACTGCTCTGCTTGCTTCACTGAATACTGCTGGGATGGTACTACCGACGAGACTGATGTTGTCTACGACCCCACGTTGCTTCTTAGCGACGCGGTGAGTGGCAATGGCACCCTCGAGGGCTCGAGTACTACGGATGATTCAAGCAGCGGTGCAATTTCTTTCAAGTTTTCGCCCGCTGTTTTAATCGCCGCAGTGACTGCGGGTTTCATGGCTTCCATTTAAGCCCGGAAGCCTAGGTATACACGATTACTAACAATTATAGGAGTAAAATATAGCTCACTAAGAAGAGCTCGCCTTGCAAGGCTTAATGTTGATGACTTGTTTGCGTTTGGAAAGTTTGCTGCCTAGCGTCGTGGTAAAAGCCTGGCGAAAAAGGATGGAAACACTTGACGGACGAGGATTATGAGATTTGGCGGGGTATATTTGGATGGCGGTCATTGTCTTTTTACTGTTTGCATTTTTTCGATGTATTTGTATCGTGTTTTAATACTACCGAACTGGGAAATCCATGTTCTTTCTTCTTTTCTCAATTGCTTGTTTTTTTCGAAATGTTTTTATGTTGTAACAGGATACACCATGTTGGGTTTGTTTCTAACAAGCAGCGTTCTATTTTATACTTTTATCTGATAGTCTTACAATAGCAAAAATCTCACTGTACATGATTGGCGCGATTGGTCACTCTATTCCCGGTTCTTCCATGGGCCTTGTACCCCCACAGTCTTAACACCCGCAGGCATCTTCCTCATCCATTCCATGAAAGCCTCTTCATCCCATCTATCGCCATCCACTGTAACCGACAAATCAACCCGTACCTCCTTCCCTTCCGAAGCCACCGATACCGTCTCCACCGGACTCTTTAAACTCCCCAATACAACCGTTCCGGAAGCTCCCTTTCCAACGCCCGTAATGTGGATGACACCGCCACACCCCAGGACTCGGGCATGTAACTCGCAGCCTGTAAGGCCGTCGGCAGGTAATGTTGTTGATGCTTGGCGGAGCGTCTCAGTGCGGCCGAGTCCTGAAGGGGTGTGGCGGTGTCAGCCACGTGTCCGGGCGTGGAAAAGGGAGCGCTTCCGGAACTGGGGTTTGTATTGGACAAAGGGAAGTTTAAAGAGTCCGCTTGTCGTAGTGGTAGCATCTGGTTATCGGTGGCTTCGGAAGGGAAGGAGGTACGGGTTGATTTGTCGGTTACAGTGGATGGCGATAGATGGGATGAAGAGGCTTTCATGGAATGGATGAGGAAGATGCCTGCGGGTGTTAAGACTGTGGGGGTACAAGGCCCATGGAAGAACCGGGAATAGAGTGACCAATCGCGCCAATCATGTACAGTGAGATTTTTGCTATTGTAAGACTATCAGATAAAAGTATAAAATAGAACGCTGCTTGTTAGAAACAAACCCAACATGGTGTATCCTGTTACAACATAAAAACATTTCGAAAAAAACAAGCAATTGAGAAAAGAAGAAAGAACATGGATTTCCCAGTTCGGTAGTATTAAAACACGATACAAATACATCGAAAAAATGCAAACAGTAAAAAGACAATGACCGCCATCCAAATATACCCCGCCAAATCTCATAATCCTCGTCCGTCAAGTGTTTCCATCCTTTTTCGCCAGGCTTTTACCACGACGCTAGGCAGCAAACTTTCCAAACGCAAACAAGTCATCAACATTAAGCCTTGCAAGGCGAGCTCTTCTTAGTGAGCTATATTTTACTCCTATAATTGTTAGTAATCGTGTATACCTAGGCTTCCGGGCTTAAATGGAAGCCATGAAACCCGCAGTCACTGCGGCGATTAAAACAGCGGGCGAAAACTTGAAAGAAATTGCACCGCTGCTTGAATCATCCGTAGTACTCGAGCCCTCGAGGGTGCCATTGCCACTCACCGCGTCGCTAAGAAGCAACGTGGGGTCGTAGACAACATCAGTCTCGTCGGTAGTACCATCCCAGCAGTATTCAGTGAAGCAAGCAGAGCAGTCAGCAGGGGCAGAGGTGTTGGTGCGAAGGAAGGAGTTGTGAAGGGCGGCGCAGGCAACACAGGTGGGCCAGTTGGTAGCGTTCAGGGTCGCGGAGGAGTTACCCTGCGAAGCACTGTTGTAGCCGTTCAGGATGAGAGCGTCACGGTCCGAGATGGAGTAGGCCATAGTGTAGGTAGACACGTTAGAGTAGACGGTGTAAGGGGCATTGGGCAAGTAAACAATGAGAGGGCCAGTAGTAGTGGAGTTGCAACCGAAGAAGGTAGGCTTCTTGTTAAGACCCTTGTTCACGAAAGTGTTGGCAGAGGGGATGGCGGGGAAGGGGGTGCCCTGGCCAATGTCATCCTGAGAGCGCTCGTAAGTGGCACGAAGAGCGGCACCGTTGGGCCACGCGCTGGTGTCAGAAGAGGCATCAACAGCGTAGATGACGTCAACGTTACGGGACTCCTGGAGAAGAGGCCAAAGGGGAATGTTCTGACCATCCTCACCACCGTCAACGAGGTCAAGAGCAGTCTCATTAGACAGCTTGTTGTTCTCAGCGCTGAATCCGTAGAAGGGGTTGGGGCGGTAAGCGGCAATGTCGTTCTCGGTGGCGTTGAGAGAAGCAAGAAGGGTGTTCAAAATGGCGGTCTGGGTGGTGGTGAGGTTCAAGGAAGACACGGCGTTGTTGGCAAGGAGGACGTTGAACAGAGAGGAAGAAGTGCCCATGACGAAAGAACCAGAGTCGAAGCCGGCAAGGCAGGTAGAGTTATCGACAAGAGTACCACCGTTGAAGTTGGAACCCAGGTACTTCATGGGAGCAAAGGCGGCAGGAGAGGCATCCCAGGAACCAAACTCAAGAGGAGTGAACTCGAAGACGGTGGAGTTCAGGTTGATCACAGTGGTACCTTCAGCACGGCCGACAGCAACAATGACGGGCAGAGGCTGTTCGCCAGCAGCAAAGTTCTCCTCGTAGGAAATAGAAGAGTAGGTGTAGCCAGGGCCACCGCCAGAGGCGTCAATAAGCTGGTAAGCGAGGGCGCGGCCCCAGTAGTCGGTGAGGGAGACATCGAAACCAGCAGCCTGCTTAGCCTTAACCTCAGACTGAAGGGTGGCAAGGTACCCGAGAGTGGAAGAGACCGAGGGAGGACCAGACAGGATGCTGTTCTGGAACTGCCAGATATCGGTGTTGCTCTGAATAGACTCGATGGACGTGAAGTTGTTCATGTACATCGAACCGACCAACCAGGAACCACCGGAAAGACCACCAAGGTAGGTAAGAGACTGGAGAAGACCGCCAACACCACCGTCGGAAGTAGCATCAGTAGTGCGGTTGTCAGTAGCCTTCAGGAAACCAGCACCGTACATCAGGGCACGGTAACCACCACCGGAGATGGCAGCGGCGAGAACGGGCTGGGCCTCATCCTGAGCCAGGTACGAAGTGTAATCGAAATCCGAGATGTTCGCACGGGAAAGGAACTCGGCAAAAGCAGATTGGGCCTTGGGGGAACGCTTGGCCAACCAAGCGGTCTCCTCAGACGAAAGACCGTCAGCCTTGCGGATGGAGGGGGGAGTAGATGGGCAAGTAGTGTTGCCAGGAGCGTAACCACCGGTGGGCGAATCCGAAGCAGCGCGGGGGAGGACGGAAAGGCCGCGGGGGAAAGTAGGCACAGTCGCGGCGGCAGAAGCGCCAGCGGCGAGAAGAAGGGCGGCGAGCATTTTTCTTTGTTGTGATGAAGAGGTGAGGAAGAAAAAAATGAAAGTTTGAGGAAAATAGGGCGGGATGTAGGAAAGGATTTTTTGGTAGAGGGGCTGCTTTCTGCTATTACTGTTTGGGAATGGCGCTAGTGAACAAGATTAGAAGTTGTCTGGACGAACCGGAAATATGCTTTTGTCTTGGAAGGTTCCGTTTTGGGTCGTGTTGGAGTGCTGGGTCAGCAGGGTATTAGGACTTCGGAAAAATAATGCTACTTCGGGTCAGCTGGAGAAGCTTTTTGGAATCACGGCGCTAAGAGCTGGAGCTCCAAATTCAAAGCTGGTCGTCTAGCAGGGAACGGATTTGTATGTATATAAATCCACACTGCTAGAAACCACAACTTGTTGTCTAAGTCTCATACATGACGACAGTGACACGACAGAGACAATGATGTGCAAAAATACGTACAATGTCTGGCATGGTTTAATAGAAAAGTTAGTAAATGATTTCCGCCCAGACTAGTCACACAACGGATTAACTCACAGAAGCTAACGGGAACACAAGGACCGGCAATCGGATGAAGGGTTAAACAACTAACATGCTGGCCAGCAAACCAGCCGGGCGACGCTCGCCTTTATATCTTCTCCGCTCTCCTATAGTATCGACCAAAGCGTAGTTATCTTGCAACTGAGAGCCCCGTTAACTCAGGTGTTACATCTTGCACCAGTCCAATACACACATCCCAGCAAAATAGAGATCGACGGCAGGATCCAGCCTCCTATCCTTCGCTCACCATGGCGTGACAAACTTTACTAACCGTGAGCTCCGACGCTTCTACGCCTTCTTCCTTCTTTCCGCACCGGAATATCCTGTCCATATGACTGACTATCGTCTATAGTCTACGTCACGCCAATTTGTTATAGCCCGAGCACCCACCCCGATACCAGGGTTCCGACAGGGCCTACTGCCTCTGCACATGCCAACCAAGTACGACTATCCCGGCGAACGTCTAACCCCGACATGGCCGTGCCTCGTCGTTTTGCCTAGCCTATCATTGGATAACGTTGTTGTGGTAGTCTGGTCTGCGGCGCAGAAACCGTAGCGAGCTTTCCAAAACTGACTTTTTGATCATCCTACTGATCGACGTTGCTTGCCATGCCAAGTCGGGTTGGACGGCGAGCTGGAACCGGGAGTCATGTTTTTCTTTTCAGCAGAAACTCAATTCGATGTCGTACCGTACTTGGATACGTCGGTAGTTACACCTCAGCCGGGTTGTGCAACAGAATGCTTCCTCTTCAGAACAAATGCATTGTATTGGAACCTCTAAGCTACTGCACCCCTTTCCCAGTGCGCTCCAAGCGACATGAAGGTGGTGTGGATACCTCATTTTGCCTTCATTTTGCCCTCATTGGCACGTGTGGTCTGGTGCGTGTGCGTACATACATACTCCTGCAGCCGCATACCACTATTGCATTGAGCGGGAAACAACACACCAGGTTTCAACGACCGACATGTGAAAATGAAAACGGAATCGGCTGTCGAGCCACCAGCCGCGCGATAGACTGACCTGGTCAGGGCGTACAATTTCTCGGAGTTTTTCGCGGTCGTCAGTCATTTGTCGTCGAGATGGCGCAAGATGGCTACCTCCGCCATATACTTGGCCGTACTTATATCCGCCGTTCAATACATTCCACGCATGTGCTTGGATGTTTGTAATGTTAAACTTCATGCTCCCCCTGGAATTCCCATGGTAGGATCCGGTGGATATTCACGGCCTTCTTCTGGAAAGGCTGGGATGCGACCTTAGGATAACGGCCCGTCTAGACTCGTCCAGTCTACATACGGTGTTACGGGTGTAATTGGGCTGGCCGGGACAGTGTCGGAATGTGCTCGTAATAAAATCCGATGGGAAAACAGGATTTCAGGGGCCATATAGACAAAGGGAGGATGCAAAGTTGAAGTCTCGGCCTTAAAATTTCCACGCCAAGTGGGTCAAGGATCAAACAGCGAATAGGGAAGTCCTTCTCCATCATTTTCACATGTCTTCCATCGAAGAAAGTCCACGTCAGCGTACCCCAACCCTCTGTTTACTATCAATCATTAACAGCCAAGCAATGATGCACACCCACAGACTTGGCGATGTCATGGTGAACGACACCATCTTTCTCTTAGATTTTCCCCGCTCGATCTGCCTTGCCATGTTTGCCGAGACTTAAAGCCTTTGAAAATGTGACTAGCAAACTCATCCAATCCATGCATCAGTGTGACCAATATTACGTCGTATGCAAGACACGGCCCCCGCCACAGAAAACCACCATGCCTCTCCACCGCCTCTGCCAAGATCGTGTCGATGTGGGAAAGCTCTTTTGTATTCTTGTGCATCACCGCCTCTTCGGCCGTATCTTTCTTCACCCCCTCCGCACCTCGTTACATGCATGTTTGGTCCGTAGCATCGGAGTATTCGCACTTGCATACGTCACAACCCACATCTCATGTAAATTTCACCCGAGCTCCAAACAGGCCGAGCTTGACGTCTTGGCAGCCCTAACCCTACGATAGTTCGATTATTAGTTAACCCAATTTTAACCCTACCATATGCACGCACTAACTTAGTAATCATTACCAGGACAACAGGTTCCTACGGTTTGGTAGCGCGACGGTAAGTCAACAAAGTGGAAACCTTGACCGCCTAAAAGGCCTGCAAGTTCTGGTCTGGTGTTTGTTTACTGCCGTGTGAATTAAGGCCTCTAGTGGTCGAAAAAGGAAGGCGGTAGATTTGATAGGGTAATGTTTTGTGATGGGTCTTCACTTCACGTGTCCGGCCGGTAGTGAAAGGAACTTGAGGTCCAAGTGACGATACATACATACGATAATACACGCATATTTTGGCCCATGAGCACAATCCCTTGCCTCATCGACTCGTGAGGTGCCATTATCCTGGCTTAATCTTTATGCATACACCCAACACGCCCTTATATACATACATCCAACACCAACTTGAACAAATCAATCAGAGATCTCGAAAATGCCTATATCGTCCCGTTTAACCCGCGCAACAGCCGCCTCTTCGGCCAAATCATCAAACTCCACATCTGCCCCCGCGAACTCCACTCGACCAACTTCTAGACCACCTTCCCGGCCAGCCTCGCGGGCCTCCTCCAGACCAGCCTCCCGCACGGGTTCAAGACCACCCCCACCACCGGCCTCTAACAAACGCAAGACCCGTACCTATGAAGAAGACGATACACCTGGAGATGCCTCGACTCAAGATTCTAAAAAGGGTCCTGAGCGGTTAACCCGGAAACCGCCTGTCCCTACCCGCCCGATCATAAAACCGACTACAGCCACTAGAACCCGCGTAGTCACCAAGCCGCCTGTCCCTCCGGCGCCGACAGCTACAAAGAAGACGGAGACAACTAAAGTTCCCGTTAAGCCGCCTGCTCCTGCTAGATCCACGAGTAGACCTGCTACGACGACGGCGAGACCGGTTTCGCGTGCTATGGCGAGTACCGCTGCTAGTCGGGCGACGAGGGGAACGGCGGCTAGTTCGGCGAGAGCGGAACCGGTACGGAGGACAACAAGAACTACCAACTCGGTGGTTACAGCTCCAGGTAAGGCTGGCGCCCCGGCTGTTAAGAAGGCTCGGACGGTAGGACCTAGTAGTGTGGGGGTGAGAGCTGGTTCGTCGACGAATAGACCTGGACCTGCAGCTGGTAGACCTGGTGTACGCCCTGCTAGAGGTGGTGCGGATAGATCGGGTATCACTGGACGGCCGGCAGCTGCGACTACTGCGACTACCAAAAAGACTGGAGCGTTTGCAGATAAGGGAGAGGAGAAGGAGAATGCGGGACAGACTGGGTTATTGGGGAGGCCAGCTAAGAAACCGGGAGTTCAGCCTGATAAGAATAGGGAGAAGTCTGATGACGGCGATGGCGGGGAAGTTACGTTGGCTTTGAGACAGAGTCCCGCGAAAAGGGGCCGTTTATCTTCCCACAAGCTCGAGCCTATAGATACGGTTAATGGTGGAGACTCCTCGACGATTCAACAACACGGTATTCTCATGTCCCCCGCGAAACATGCGCCATCTCCCGATAAACCATTCCCGCCTCCTGAGCAACCTCCACAATCTGGTATTCCTGTTCCTGTCACAGCAGAGCCGCTTCGGTCACCAGCGAAACGGGCTCCCGATCTATTTGCTGGTATGGCCCCCCGAGTGACGGCGTCCAAGGATGAATTAGATAGAGATGCTGCCAAGACCACGTTATTGGCCTCACCCGCCAAGAGACCCGCTTCTCCGACTAAGGGACTGTTTGACGGAGGGCCTTCTACATCTAGTGACGTGACCTCAAGGGGCACTGATAGTTTGGGGATTTTGGCTTCGCCTGCTAAGAGACCCGCTTCTCCTGTTAAAGGCATGTTTGACGAGAATGCGGCTGAGACGCTTTTTGGCAAGCACAAGATTTCCATGTTGGCTAGCCCAGCGAAGAGATTAGGTGGATCTAGAGGGTTCAAATTTGCCAGTGCTGCGTTTGGAGATTTGGAGGTGCCAAAGTTGACGGGAAGTAGAGAGGAGGTCATTGAGGAGAGAGAGGATGAGGATGAGGAACCGCCAGCAGAGACTAAGAAGCCTTCGCAGATGCTCATGGCGGGTGATGATACAGTGTCAAATCCGTTTGCCAATAGGGGGCTTTTGTTTGGCAATGCGCCTAGTTTGAAGCTTCCTGGAAGACGGTCTGGTGGGAGCCTCGCTAATAGGGAGGATCTTACTGGTGACATGTTTGCGCCTGTTCGTCGGTCACCGCGGAATAGAAAGCCTTCTTTAGCTTCGGAGGTGGAGGAAGTGGTTGAGGAGTCGATGGTCTTGTCTGATGACCTTGGCGACGATACTTTTGACAATGGATTGCCGAGCCACTTTGGTATGAGAGGAGGTATGAGCCAGGATCAAGATGAAGATGCCAGGAGTGTGGATAGGTCTGGGTTTGAGCCGACTTTGGATTTGACGTGGCCGAGACCTCTTCCTAGGACTTCGACGGCGCATCTTTTGGATGACAGCTTTGATTTGGGATCTTCCAGAGCAGATGAGGATGGTGACAGTGTTATGTCAGATTATGGAGAGATTAGTGCTGCAGAGCCGACGGAGTTGGAGATTACACAGCAGTTAGAGCAAGTGCAGTCCCCGTCTAGATCAGCCAAACCCACCCCTCGCCGTCGGTCTTCTCGGAATCTCTCACCGCCCAAACCAACACCTAGGCGGATATCACCCAGGCTGCATAAGGCTAAGTCTATTGGTGGTGCATTCGGGTTGAGGCAAAAAGATGCCGAGCCGCAATTTGATGATTCGGAGGAGGAGGTTACGCCTAGAGCGGGGAGAGCAGCTAGTGTAGGGAGGAGTGTTGAAGGTACACCGAGTGTTAGGAGATCGAAGAGGAGAGTTTCGGGAGTTGCGAGATTGGGAGAGGAAAAGAAGGAATCTGGGTTTACGCCTTTGGTTAAGAGAATGGGTGAATGGGAGCCGGCTGAGTTGCGGAGAGGACGGAGAAGGAGCAGTATGAGGAATGTAGAGGTTGCTGAAGAACCAGAAGAGAAGGAGGAGCCAAAGGAAGAGGCCGAAGTTGAGGATGAGAGTAATCTTCCCACACCAAGACCAAACAAGATCAATATGATTTCGTCAGAGGATATTGGGGAGGATAGACGGTCTAGCTTTGCGCGGTTTGCAGATCAGGAGGTTGAAAGAGCCATTGAGGCGGACATCGACCATGACTTTTCACGGGACATTGAAGTTGATATCGAGGAGCAGTTTGAGCGGGAGATGGCTGAAGAGTCGGGGTATGCTTATGACGAGGAAGGAGAAGAGAAGCTTGAAGAGGATGACGTTGTTTCTTCTGTTGATAAGAATGGATTCGATGCTGAAGGGTTTGACGATCTTGATATCACAGAGGAGGATTTAGCGTTGGCGGAGGAGGCACAAGACATGTCGGTGTTGGAGCCTGATGAAGTGGAGGAACTCAACCGGTCTTATGAAGAGCTTGAACAAGAGATGGAGAGGGAATACTGTGAGAAGATGGGGATTGAGTTACCGGCTGTTCCTGTTGACGATGGGCCTGCTTATGATGAGCAGATGGAGGACCCGGAGGATATTGAAGATTTCAGAAGATCAGGGATCAGCATTACTGTGGAGGATGTTGATGGAGAGTTGGAGCCGCCTTCTGGCGAACTTCACGATGAGGATGGGGATAGTTTCATGGGAGGTGACGACAACGATGCGACGACAGAGATTCCCCCGGTGACGCCTGCTAGACCAACTGTCCAAAGGGAGGTTCACACGGTTTCCAAGATTCCTTTGAAGGAGGTTGACGAGTCGACGCCTTCACCTTCAAAGGGCAAACGTGTCAGTTTTGGTGGGAGAGTGCCTGTTACGAGACATTCTATTGGATCCACTCCGTCTGCTACACCGGAGAAGATTGAAGAGAAGCCCGAGGAAAGTGATTCGTTGACACCCTTGCATCCACGGACTCCAGCTAGAAGTGGGGCTTCGTCTTGGGCTTCATCGCCTCGGACTCCGGGGTATTCTTCTACTCCTGTCAAGGTGAATGCCTCGGCTCTTAAGGGTACGACTATCTTCGTTGACGTTTTTACTACTGAAGGTGTCGACGCCAGTGCTTTGTTTGTTGATCTTCTCACACAGATGGGAGCCAAGTGTGTCTCAGAATGGTCTTGGGATCCTCACGATCCTAATCAAATTGGGAAAATTGGGATCACTCATGTTGTGTGGAAGGAAGGAAGACAATCTACGCTTGAAAAGGTTAAAGAGGCTGCTGGTGTTGTACACTGTGTTGGTGTTTCCTGGGTGTTGGATTGTGAACGTGATAACGCCTGGGTAGAAGAACCTCCTTATTATATCCATCAGATCCCGTCGTCTGTTCGTCGGAGTGGTCGAAGACGGACTACCGGTGGATATTCCTCATCACCTAATTCACCTTCGGGCGGCGGTAGAAGACGGAGTTCCAGACGTCAGTCTACAGTTTGGGAACGCACACCAACGGATAACGAGAAGGCTTTTGAGGAGGAAGAGGTTGGCAGATGGCAATTATCACCTGTCCCTGTTACTCCTGCCCCAGAAGCCATCGCTCGGTTCGCTGCTTTAGTTCCGCCAGAGACACCATCACCGTCAGAAAAGGGAGGAATGGGAGTTGTTAGAGAAGAAGAAGAGGAAGAAGAAGTTGATGACTCAAGAAGAGAAAAGATGTTACGGACTTGTCCGCCTCCCAAGAGGAGTTTACACATGGGGAAGGGACTGGACGAGAAGAAGGATAACAAAGAAGGGTCTAAGAATGTCATGATGAGGTTGTTGGCTGCCAGAAGAAAGAGTTTGCAGTTCGCACCCAAGGTTAGCAGTCCGTTGGCAAAGCAGTGGCGGAAGGGAGTCCCGGAGTAAGGCAAAGAAGAAAATATGTTTTGGGTCGGGGATAAATTAGATGAGCTCAATTAGATTATGTGATACCACTTTATGAGTACGGAGTTAGGTTGAATTGGAACAAAGACTTTTAATTAATTATTACAAATATGGATGTACTATACTAAAGTGAATGAATCAGACGTCCCCTCAAATGCAGTGATGCTCCCTAACAGAGCCTTGGAGTCACCGTAGTACTTGAATCTATAAGTACCAGGTTCCACGGTATCTTCAACTTCCCACGTCAACGTGACGTCCGAGTAACCAAACAGTCCGTTCGTTCTAGTCCAGGTATACACCAAATGCCAATCATAATCCGAGCGAATCTGCGTCCAAACCCCCCATCAAGCTTCTCCACCGCGGCAAACGTCCCGCCCAAGCGAAGGTTATTCCGCGGGTTCGCCCCCGTGAACACAGCAGTAGCGGTGGGTGAAGAAGCCAGAGAATACGTCTTGTTAGGCTGGGTGGTAACAGAGCCGAAATCCTTTCCGATGGGATGACCATCGTAGACGACCCCGGTGGATAGGTGGAGGGAAATGTCACGGGTGTCGGGGGGACTTGGACCCGCGGCGGGCTGGGAGGTCGCGTTGTCGGTGAGGTGGATTAGGTTGGAGAGAGTGAGGTTGATGTAGGCGGGGAGAGTGTTTGGTCCGAAGAGGGTGGAGGCTCCTTCGTACCGTTGGGCGGAGTATTCCTCGGGGGTGGTGACGTAGTGGGAATAGGTGTTGGAAGGCCCGGTGGTGACGACGATTGGATCTGAGGAAATTCCCATGTCGATCACGGCTTCTGACACGGCTTTTCTCCATCGACGACCGGCCATGGTGGTTAACTCGCCGCTGGAAACTAGCATGAAGAATTGCCCGATGCGGAGAGTCTGGTGGTTGATGATGTTGGGACCCCATGCATACGGCCAGTCGAGTTCGCCCACGTCGAAAAGGATGGGTTTATCACCGTGGCAGGAAGCTTGCTTCTCATCAGGGGTCTTGAGAGCTCCGGAGATGATTTGCCAGATGGGACTCACGTCCGGAGAGTCACTATCCGCCTGGGTGAAGTCGGCGAAACCAGGCCCGTCGGTGGTCCCTGCGGCGAAGGAGTAGCCTAGGGCGGCGGGACAGGTAGTGAAGTTGCCGTCGGAGTTGGAGAACTCGGAGTAGGACATGTCATGGTAGAAATGGTAGGATTTGACAGGTCCGGAAATAGGGGTTCCTTGACCGGAGGCGAAAAGGGCGAGAGCGTCCTTGGCGGCGGTGGCTTGACGCTCGGCGATGATTTTGCATGAGGAGACTCCCAAGTCAAGTTTCTCAAAAGCCGGTCCACGCCCGTGACACGCTTGACTTGTGCCGCCGCAAGTGGAATTCTCAAAGGTACATTGCTCGCCGGAGCCATCGTCACACCAGGCGCCGAGGGTGTTGGGGGTTACATCGGCCATGGCAGATTGACTGAAGGCCGCGACATAGCCGGGGGGAGTATCATCTGACGATTCGATAAGGTATGATGCAAGCCCCTTGTTGTCGCCGGCAATGTGGGTGTTGTTTTCTAATAGGGAGACTCCATGGGTAGCGTAGAATGTGAGGAGGCCGAGGGGGAGGGAGTCGTTGGCACGGGTGAAATGGAGGTTCCACATGGTGTCTTCGACGGAGTCTTTGTAGAGGGCGCGTTCTTCGGCGGGGTTGTGGAGGTAGGAATAGAGAGAGCGGTTGATTCCGCCGTCGGTTACGGAGGTGGTGGCGTGGTGGAGGTGGCCGGGGACGGCGTTCTCGTGGGCGAGGCGGATGGACTCGACGGCTCCGTCGACGATGGCTTGGTATGCTTGTTTTTCGAAGCCGAGACTGGTTACTTGCGGGAGAAGATAGTTGTAATAACCACCTACTCCAGCGTGGTTATGCGTACTTCCTACCGCCACATTCGCCTCGGTATACCCCTTAAACTCCCCCCCTAACGCCTGTAAACCCTCCAGGATACCCCTCCGGATAGCCGTGTCACCCGACTGTGTATCCAGGACGATATAAATCACTCGTTCTTCAGCGGTAGAGTTTGCCGGGCCCATGAGGAAGGTCCGGGCATATTGTCGTTGGCGGAGACCCGTTCCTACTTGGGCGAGAGAGGCATAGCCGCCTAGGTTGATTTCGACGACGGGTCCGGTGATGTCGGAAGAGGCAACGCCGAGAGTATACGTTGATGGGGTGATTGCGGCGGAGTAGGAATTGTTAGAAGCCCGGGGGAAGGGAGAAGATAGGACGGGGACGGACCCAAGAAGGGTTATTAAGAATGCTTGAGATATGGAAGGCATGATGATGATGATGATGATGATGAGATGAAGATGTTAGGAATGCAATAGGGACGACTGAACCATGGTTTATATGGAAAAGTTGTCATGGCATGTGGATACAGAGAAAACCCTTTGATCTACCTATCCACACCTAAACGAAATCTCCCGAGAAGTATTCCAAGACCGAGCGTCCTAGTCTAGTGACCCCCCTATCCCTCCCCCTCCAATATTTCAACATCCCTCTCCTCCAAAGCGAATCAATAAACTCCTCGGCATCTACCAACTACTCTATCTCGTCATCGCCAAAGGTCGTAGACATACAACTCTCTAATCTCCAATTATCTCCTTCATCTCCATAAATGGCACCTTCCAAAAACACAAACAAGTGACGTTGTCTTGACTGTCATGTTATCCAGATCCACGTTACACCGCCATCTTCATTGGTCCGTGCGTCGGTATGCATGAAGATAAGCCAGCTGATAGGCAAGAGTCTGCAGGTACACGGACGAATCCACAAATCGACATGATAATGCGATATCCGACGGGTAAGCTAAGCTGAAAAGATGATGAAAAAGGACATATCACTATCTAAGCATTGTGTGTATCTACATATCTATTTCGCGCTATGACCTTCCCCACCACCAACATCTCGCCGAACAGTAAGTTTCTTGAACGGCCTATTCACATTCCCCTCGCCCGGACGTTTTCCAATCCGTTCAATCCCAACCTTCTGTAGTCCGCCCACCCTTTCAAACTTGCCTACCCCAGAGACACTAGTAGTATGCATAGTTTTGACAGGACGGTTCCCAAGTCCTTCCCCGGGTTCGTCAGGGTCAAGGTCATGGGGGGGTCTGTAAGCACCGTAAGAATTCGGTTTCCTCGAGGGGTAAAGTGGTGTTTTGGTAGGTGGATTCTTGGCGGTTGGAGGGGCTGAGGGGACTTTGGGTTTGACGGGGCTGCTGCTGAATTGGGGGTATTTCCCTTTCGTTTCCTTGGTCGGAGTGTCATTTTTCGGGAGGGTGGGAAGAGTCACGCCGAGACTATGTTCTTTCAAGGCGGGGTTAATATCACCATTTTCCCGTCCCTTTGCCCGTTCAATAGCCTCCTTTCTAGTCGGATATTTAACAGATGTAGTCCCACCAAACCCATGGCTTGTCAAGGTCCCCTTCTTCGACCCCTGGAATCCCTTGTCATCAATAATATTGACATCCCTCGCCGATACAAAGCCTGTGCTAAACCCTCTTTCCATAGTAGTGACGTATCCCTTCTTCGTGCCTCCCTTGGGCATGGATTCTTCGTCGTCAAGGTTCTCCCATCTTGTGTCACTTGAGGGGCGTTCGGGGAATAGGTCGTCTTCGGTTGGTATCCCTGGTTCAAGGCTTTTGTAGACCTCATCAACGGTGGGAAACTTCCGAGCTAGGACACCCGCTAGATCGGTGAGGACATCTCTTGAGAACGTTGGACCACGGGGGTTAAAAGCCTTTGCGACGGGTTCCACGAAATGAGATAAGACAGAGTCAATCCAGCTCCCGTCATACCGTCTATCCCTCGCTGGATAACTCAAATACAACAACGCCTTAGCCCTAGTCATAGCAACATACAACAAGCGTCTTTCCTCATCAAGATCCTCCACCATAGAGTTAGGGAACGCCCCCTCCATGACGTTTGGGATGAAAACAACCGGCCATTCTAACCCCTTCGCCGCATGGATAGTACTAATGGTAACCATACCCAAACCCTCATCAGCAATCTCCGCCTCCGCCTTCTCACTATTCAACGAGATATTCGACAAGAAACGATCCAACATGTCCACCTGGTTCTGCTGTTTAACCCCCTCAACCTCGGGTAACGCCTCTTCCTCGGGTTTATACCCCGCGATGAAATCCGCCGTCATCTTGCCGAATTCCTCCACGTTGGCCATTCGATTCTCCACTTCAGTCTTGTAAGTAGCTGTAAGGTACCCTTTCAGGTCAATCCTCAGCTTGATAAACTCCAACAACTGCATCAAATCGAACGGCTTCCCTTCAGAACCGAGACGTAACTTTGTCTGACCAAGTGAAATAATCCCCATAAGCTTAAAAAGCTCCTGCTCCTGCTTCTTCGTAAAACTAAACGCCTTACTCTTTTTCGTCCCCCTCAGATGTCCCGTGATAGTCTCCCACATCGGCACACTATTTCTCTCTGAATCCGCCATGATATCGTTCAAAGTCTTCTGGCCAATCCCCCTTTTTGGTGTGTTAATAACCCTCATGACAACATCATTATGTCTCGGGTTATTAATCATTCTCAAATAGTCCACCAACAGTTTAACCTCTGCACGTTCATGAAATCGTAAGCCACCCACCATTCTATACCGAATATGCCTCTCCACAAACTCCGCCTCAATCAGTCGCGACATAGCCGCACTTCTAACCAAAACAACAATATCATCAAATCGTAAAACCTCCTTCGTCATATCCGTAACTCTTCGAATCTCCCCCGCAAGCCACGTAGCCTGCATTTTCCCTGTGCCAAGATATCGTAGAACCGGCCTTGTCCCTTTAGACTTCACCGGGATCAACCGCTTATCGTATCTTCCCTTCTCCTGCTTAATAACCTCCGTAGCAGCCTCGATAATCCGTTCTGTAGACCGGTAGTTCTCCTCCAATGCCACCTCGTGAGTCCCAGGGTAATCCGCAAGTAGTCGACGCAAATTCCTTATTTCTGCGGCACGCCACCCGTAAATAGATTGATCTGGGTCTCCGACGACGGTGATCGTTTTTTGGTGTTGGGCGAAGAGTCGGAGGAGGTCGTATTGTACGCCGTTGGTGTCTTGGTATTCGTCAATTAATACGGCTGTAATGTTACTCACACAGGATGGATGTTTCCTGAGTAACTCGACACACCGAATCAATAAGTCGTCGTAATCCAACATGTTGGCATCTTCAAGATACTTTGTGTACCCATCAAACACCTCCTTAAACTTATCTTGGAACGGCGCCTTTTTCCCTGATGTTTTCACCGATATCCCCCTCTTATCAACCGTCCCTCGTCCTTCGATTTCATCTTCCTCACGATCTCTCTCCGACTTCGACTTCGCCTTACTAATCCGTCCCAAGACCGATCTGACCTCGAAATAAGATTCATAGTTCAATCTCTTCAACACCCTCTTAATAACCGCCCGAGCATCTCCATCATCCAAGATGCCATACTTCTTAGGCAACCCAATAAGATATCCATACTGTCCAAGATATCTCGCCGATAACCCGTGGAACGTCCCCATGACAAGCTTCCTCTGACGAGCCTCCCCAATCATCCCTTTTAACCGTTCACGCATCTCCTTGGCAGCCTTCACTGTGAAAGTAGCCACTAGGATGTTCTGAGGAACATGTTGTTCTGTTGATATCATATAGGCGACTCGAGAAGTAAGTGTATGTGTTTTTCCGCAGCCGGGGCCAGCAAGAATTGCCACCGTCGGGTGCTTCGACGTCACAGCCGCGCATTGAGCGGTATTCAAAGATTCGAGGATTTTATCCGGGTTATCCGACATTTTGGCGTTAATATTGTCGGTAATCGTCAATGATCGATATCGCGAATTTCCCATCAATTAACGCGACTCAAGCGGGGCCACCAGATACGTCGCTCACGCGATGTCACGTGAATATCTCTCTCCCTTCCATCGCACAGACTGACGTCATTCCCGATGCCCTAACCCTACATCTGACCGCCATTAAGCTGTCACTTTTCTAAGCGCCCACTTGAATCCTTTGGAACAACAATCTATCAGCATAATCAATTACCCTCCATGATTAGCCAAAGAGGAAATTCGGTAAGAAAATCTTCATTCAAGTGGACCTCATCCCATCAATGCAGGGGAAAATTCCGTGTCAAACCCGGCCAATCATCCGGGTCTTTCGCCCGATATATATCGCCCATAAAGCATAACGCTCCATCTCTTTAAGCGCCGATATTTTCATTTTCGTGGTACCTTTTCTAAAAAAAACGTAGCTACGTTAGCATCCATGTTGTTTGCCCCACAAAAATCCCGTGGTATCCTGGCCAATCAGCATCCAGGGTGATATGCCACGGCGCTTATGGACTTGATGCTTGGCCAATCATGGACGTCATATGCACAGGACATTGGGAGCTTGCCATGGCATGTGGTGATGTCGATGAGACCTTTCTGTGTATCTGGGTCTTCCACAAGTAGATAGCCGTGAAGAAAGAGAAGTCTTGGCGTTGGAATATACATCAGAACTACTACAATATCCATCGTTTCTTCATCTATATCCAAATATAATCAAAATCATCAACTTAATGTCTTCCAGGCGCTCAATACGACATCATCAAATTCGTCACAAACCAGTCAACCCCTCTCCCCTGACACCTAATTCAAATCCTAGCAACTGAGCAACCGTCGATCTCCCAATCATCCAAATCGCATCCGCCGGCCAATCCCAAAGTGAAACAGTTCTCTTAACCCCCTTCAACCCCACATCAACCATCTTTATCAACCTCTTTTCTTCCACCATCATGTCCTCCGGACCACTTCCTTCCTTTTTCTGCCCTTTCCATCTACCTGTTCGTGCCAGTCTTGCCGTTTGTGCCGTTTCTTTGTTCGTTGATATCTCGCTTGCTTCACCGGTATCTTCGAGACATCAAAAGAACCATCTCTCCCGACGTGACAACCCCGCTACCGACACTTCACAGTTACCGGCTCAGATTGGTGGTATCTTGGGTTCCTATGCGCTTTCCTTGGTTATCGTTGCTTCAATATTACTTCTCCTGAGCAAAAGACGTCGTGAACGTATCGCCGCTCTTGACGCCCCTCCGGATCCAGACGCTTGGGATAAGTTCTACGCAGACAACTTTCAACGTCTCCCTATAGCTCAGCCACAACCTCAACCAGAAACACTTCTCGTTCGCCCACCAGCACTAACTCTCCACACAAGCAACATCCCGCCACCATCTATCGGACCATCTCATAACTCACCACACTCAACTATTCAAAACCAAACGCCTCAAACACCTACCGTTGCCGCCTACCTCCCTACTTCCATCTCACCAGTCTCTTCAAAAGTCGCCTTAGGCGTAGACCTCTCAGTCGACCAAGCCATCGTTGAACACGACAGAATCATGGCTTCCCAGCAACTCGAAGAGATGTACTCCCACGTCTTGGCCTACGATGAGGCCAGACGAACCGGCCAACCTCTTCCGGAAGTCCCGGTTTCCCCGCATCCCCCGGGTCGGACACGGACCAAGCCGGATTCCTTGAACCTCGCTTCCGCTACCCCTGCCGCAGAGAAGCAGTCCGTTACCAGCCGTTTCAAGCAACTCTTGTCTCCTAGAAAGAAGGGGCCTCCCAAGGGTCTTTCGATTTCCTCGCCGATAATGACCCCTCAATCCGCCACTTTCAGTAACAGCATCCATAACCAGCCTTACGGACAAGAACTTAGTTACATCCCACCTCGTTCCTATGCCCCGGCCTCCCCGCCTCCAGTTCCCACTGATCAAGTCCCCTTTGGAAGTAAGATGGGAATGGTGGCGGTTGCCCCGGTTCA
This sequence comes from Huntiella abstrusa, assembly GCA_025685495.1. Lineage (NCBI taxonomy): Eukaryota > Fungi > Ascomycota > Sordariomycetes > Microascales > Ceratocystidaceae > Huntiella > Huntiella abstrusa. Next base: position 2,121 of record JAJNMT010000149.1, on the reverse strand, counting down.
GGTGACTCCTGATGTATCCCCCGTTAGTGTGGAAAGCATCGATGAGAGAATGGCTCGGATTGACATTGCCGTGGAAGAGAACCCAGAGAATTACAACCCCGAGGAAAACCAAGAGGAGGAGGAAGACCAATCTAAAGAACCGACCTCCGCCTCTACCCCCGTCTCTTACACACCCCGGGCTCTTCCTCTCCGCAACTCCACAGTACCCATGGGTCTCCCGTCTTCTCCTCGGTCACCTACTGGGTCCTTCCCCGCCCTCCCTTCATCCCCAAGAGCGTCCCGGTTTTCACCACCTCCGCTCCCTCTCTCTGGAAACTCATCCAACTTCTCTCGTCCGTCACCACCTTCTGCCGTTCGTACCGGTGGTGTTCTTCCCCTTCGTGCCTACGAACCTGCTATGTCGTCTCCCAGAACCTTAGAGACCTCGGTCAAGCAAACAACCTTTGAACGGACGGTTCCGTTTACTCCGATGACGGCGCGGACACCAGGGACGAGCGTACCTTACTCCCCGTATCAGCCATTCACCCCGGTTGTTCCGGTGACGCCGAGTTTGGTGACCAAGAAGGATCGTAAGAGGATGCAGAGATTGCAGCCTAAGACACCTACAGTTGAGATGGTTCGTGGAGAGGATGAGATTTGGTAAATATTGTCTGTGGTGATATGATCTTTTCTTTCGTTATCTTTGATTCTTACCTTCTTTTGGCTGTACTGCGTATAGCTTACTCGTTTATTGGTGGTTTCTTTCTTTTGTTGGTAGTCAGGAGATACCTAGGTAGTTGTGTATACAGATTGTCCTCATGGAACGTGTAGCTATCGTCTGATTACATGTGATTATATCCCATGCACACGTGTATGTAGTCAAGCTTATCATCGGGCCGAACAATAAAGATGTGACATTCCCCGGAGGCTCAACAACAGCCGGTAGTGAAGATTGCTTATTCGGGATAAAGCGGTTGATCGCATGCGTGGGGGAGCCAAAATAATCTTCATTGTCTTTCTGACTAACAATGACATACACGCCCTCTTCGAATCCTAGTCAGCAAACACTGACACGAGTCAGTTCAAACAAAAACAATCTAAATACACGCCCCAAAAGATTCCAAAAACACACCCTCATGATAATCGCCAGACACAAGCCCATCGTGGCACCACCAAAATGGCCAGACCGTGGTATGTTCATGAACCGACTCTAGCCAACAGGTGTTACCAAACCCTTAATCCACCCTAAGCCATAGAACCAGGGTACAAGTTAAATGTCACGTGGCAACGGGTAGAAAACGGGGAGAACCTTGGCTTGTAGTTGGACAAGAAGCTTTCGTTGAAAGCTTCCGCTTCGTGGAAAGCTAGGAAGGCGAAAAAAAAGCATTGACCTGGGTACGCAAGATCCTAGTAACCTTGTTCGTTAGGAGTGCCTGGTCGGCCCATGGTAGGGCGGAATCATACGATTTTGTGGAATTTGTTTGGGATTGGGATTAGGTTGAATGTAGGGAGGAGATGAGGAGACAGAAGAATATGAAGACGAAGAAAAAGAAGAAGAGAAGAAAGAAATAGTCAGAAAAGGGATGGTCATTTGAATGTGAAGCCTTGCCGTAATCTCAGCCTCGTCTTTTCACGGTGAAAATACTTGCTCACATTCATTACTCTCCAAATACACCGACCAGAAACCCCACAATCAGTAAAGCAACAACCCACGCACCACCACAAAAACGTCCCTACCCTGGTACTTTACCTTCTGCAAGAAAAAAAAGCCTGGCCTATTCTCTTCTCTCTCTCTTCACGCCCATTTTGTCACTTGCATCATACGATTCATTTGCTTCTAATCTACATCCCCCCCAAAGCAAATCAATCTCCCCGCCAAATAACATCTTGTCCAAAGTCGTCTGAACAAGAAAAAGCCCTGTTCGTCATCTATCAAGCCACGCGCAAAGAGCTACACCAACAAGACTATGGAGACAATCTCCCGCTAAGGAGTGAGACCGATTATACACACCCCACCCCCGTTTGTCTACTTTGGGAGATCGACCGGTCGCTGGTCGTTGGTATCGCGGGATTTCCAGGAACTTGATAGTCCACTTGTCTTGGGGTAACCCTTTATATTCCTTGATTCTATATCCACCTGAC
>JAJNMT010000148.1:0-156025 GCA_025685495.1 Huntiella abstrusa | reverse complement strand
GGTCTACACATTACATGCGATGGTTCAACTGATCCGTAAATGAACCATGAAAAATTATTAGATCGGCCCCGAGCTGTTAATTTGACACGGCGGTATCGATGCCAGGTCCCGAATTTATCGCTGTCGCAAAGACGCATTCTACTTGCAGTACATCCTCATTGCGGTTGATTACGAACATAGGGTAAGGTCGGATTTCCTATTACGGAAACACTTAAACCCCTGCACATTCAGATCCACTTCCCCAGATTTAATGAACCAACTGCCGTGGCTACCCTAACCAACCCTATAGAACTACATGCTTCGACTAGCCTGGTTCATGACCAGAGGCGTAACACCAAGAATGGAAATTCACTAGTACAAGTGACGATGTCAAGTACAAGGCAATGAATGGAATAACTCAATCCAGCAAAGCGATAACTTATAACGTTACGACGATTTGACGACCGGCAGATGGGTTCAAGGGAGCAAGAAGTTCCGCTGGCGAGAACAGAGTGTGCCACCCGCAGGCCTCCGCAGGTAAACCAGGTGCTAGTATGCGGTATTGTAGGGGTAATTCACTATATCATGAATGGACAACACCAGAGGAACACAGAGAACTTGCTAAACCCATTATGGCCAAGCATGTAGGTAGTTGTGGCAACTTTCCAGGCTAACGCACGTGTCTCGGAGATTCAATGTGTGGGGAATCCTACATAAGAACATGTATATCATATCCAGTGGAGAATGATGTCATTGGAAACGAACTTGTACGCGGAATGTCTCAGGCGGGATTTGCGGGGATTCGTACATGAATTTCAAAAAATATAAAAGGAAGGCGCGGGCGCCAGTTGCAGAAGTTATTTCTCTTGCTCCGAGCTAAGCATTCTTTCCAGCACTGCTTCATCTTAAAAGTTTCCTGTCCTCACACATCTTTTGTGATGGATTAAATTCTTTCCTACAATATCTTCCTTTACAGCCTAACATAACTGCACTATCTTTTATTTCAGCATTCGTTTTATTCATTTGCTTGTTTCCAATTCACACAGCGCCAAAAAGACCACATTGGACAACTTCAAAGTCTAGCGCGACTCTTTAATTCACAACGCCCATAATGTCCGACAACATTCCTACCGCTTCGCTCGCTCGCGCAATGTTTCCATGCTGCGAGCAGGCCTTTTGTTATGAACCGAAGCCACCGTATGTCTACAGACAGGCACCCGCGATGTGGGACTCACGGGGTGCTAAGTGGCTTGGATATCTGGGCCATGTTGAGCCCCGCCTACCCGAGCTGTTTCTTGCGGATACAGTTGACTATGTCGCGGCACAAGACAACCTGATTCCGGATTCTCTTGTGTATGCTGATGTCAACAAAATCCGGTCGATGGAAGTGCGCGAACTTTGGTCACTTTTAGACGATGCGGTTCTATGGAACAACCACATCACAACGGCGTTTCGTAACATGGTCGCCTTGAACCTATTTCTCAGTGAAACTTACGCCCTTCCACGCCCTCGTGACGCCCCACAGTTAACCGACGGCCAACTCGAGTTCATCATGCAGTGCGTTAACGATGCATACGATCTTTCTTTCGACATCTTGAGTTTCCCTCGGTGGTTGAGGGGTTCCATCACCGAGCTTGGGAAGCTCAGGAGCAGTGCCATATTGTCATCGAATATATCGAGGAAGCTCTCCGGGAAATAGATGATGTACCCGACGTCTTGGAAGAGAACATTCGTGTTGTCGTGGCGTCGATGTCAGAACCATGCGAGTACGAAGAGCTCCGCTCCACGACATTAATTTTACGCGATCCATTACCGTTAGCGCCGCTCGATCATTCTGAATCTCATATGCCTCAGGCTGATGAGGTCGAGCATTTCGTTTCTGATGATTCAGGATTTGGAGAAGACGATTTCATCTCAACCCCCGACGAGGGTATTCACCCGAGCCCCAATCTTTCCATGCAATCCTCGGAGTTCACTGACACCGAGACGGCGGATGATCAGCCCATGCGCCAGAGCCACATCGTTTCTCGGCACGTTTGGCGCTCTCCTACACCGGCGCACTTGGTACAGGAGGATGTCTCCGAGCATGAGTCGGATGAGCGCTCGAGTTATTGGCTCTATGACTCAGAAATTGGTGCTCTTGATATTGGCGAGAGCCTGGTTCCTCTGGACACGAAGCCCATGAACTTCAATGGAGGGACGGTCACCATGGGAACGCCTGAGCCTCGTGAGGGATCCGAGTCTCGTCCGGTTGTCATTCTCGACGACGACGATACAGCCAACATTCGCACCGCCTGGAAACCTGACGTTGGTCCCGAAGATGTTCCCGACATTGCGAATATGATGGAGGAGGACAAGAAGCGCGAGGAGGCTAAGAAGCGTCTGCGCCCCAGCTTTTCATCGCGCATGATCGATACTTTTAGTGATTCAAAGCCTGCTCTTTTTAATGCATCGAAGGCTACTCTGATCAAGCCAGTGACTATTGAACGGAAGCGGGGGACAACTGATCAGGAGGGACGGAGCAAGCGGGCTAGATTGTTATAGAGATTACAGAAAGTTACCAGAGGGAGGGGATGATTATCTAGAAGACAAGAGAATACATGTATGGTTAGGATGAAAACTCCAAACTCCTTTCATGTGCTTGTGAATGCATGTATACATGTGTCTCAACTAGAAGTTAACGAAGGTCACAACGAATAATGAACCATGCTACATAGGGCCCCTAATCATATATTAACACACGGGTATATGTATGCAAGCATGTACTTTTGTTTGTACTATTGCTAAGCTGGCATCAACTCTATCATCACCGCACGTAGGACTGCCCCATCACTAACAACTAGACCTACCGTAATGATTAGACAGAGAGATTGACATGTTTACATGCCCAAGAGGCACCACGGCGACGCTTTTGGGCTTTGTGGTGCGAAATTCAAAAGTTAGTGGCGACAAGGCAGCTGCCTGACGAGTAGAAACTGGACCGAAAGTTGCTTCTAGATAATTGCTTCCATTGTCATGAAAGTGCACACTGACACGAAAGGGTACAGGACTAACATGTCACTTTCTATGCTGCTGGCTTCAGGGGCGAGTGTAGAGAGTAAGAATGCATTGCTGGAAAAAGGGTGGCCTATTTGCAAAGGTGCTCCAGGCGGCTCACTGATGGAGAATTGGTCCTGACATACGAATACTGGGCTAACGTTCCTGAAAGTCTGTTATTAAGTAGTCTATTGTGTCAGATAGGTCCCGGGTTGGTGAAATGAACACTGTACTAGTCGCGTAGGTATCGTTGTTAAGACTGCAAGGTACGTCTGTGCCGAGTCACAACTAGGTCACCGCGGAATCAGCCGAGAGAAGTAAGAGAGCGGTGTGTTGTAACTGAGGAAGTGTACAGTAGACAGACTTTCCTTCTAGGGGATACCTCATGTCGACGCTCGTAAGCGCCTGTTACTGCAGTCTTATCATATCTCTGAGGGTCTTGGTGTGGAGGAATTGTCCGTTCGTGTTCAATGATTTCACATTGGAGATGCAGTAGGTTGCTTTGGAACCCGTATATATGCAGGCGGGAAAGGACATCCCAAGCTCTGTGAATGTTTTCTTTCTATGTTAGGGTACACTTAACATCAGCCCACTCGCCTGTGCCATGCGTACATCCCCGGATCTTGCAATATTCTGCCGGCATTTGTCATCATCAAGGATGTGTCTCTCTCGAGATGGTCCGCCAGCCAACCAGAGCAGAGTGTTTACTTGGAGTTGTCCCCTTCTACTGCCGTGGAAACATTGACGCTTTTGGGGCTTCAGTGGGTTTCCCTATAATTACAGAGGAGTCCACTAAACGCCCACTTTCAGAGTTGTCCTGGTCTTTCCTTCTTTCTCTTCTTTCTTTCTCTTCTTTCCTTCTTTTCTTCTTTCTCTTTCTTCTTCAACTGAATCATAAGAAACCGAATAATTCGCATTGCGCAATTACTTATTTCATCTCACATACTTTGTTTCAAACTAGCTTAAACAGCAACAATGACTTACAACAAAAAGCACGCTACCGACAACTACCCCGACTCCTTTCACTCTTTGGGGGGTCGCTTGCTCCTTCCATCGCGGCCTTCAATCCCGTGGTCTCCACAAACTGAGCGTCATCGGATCCAGTCTTACGGCAAGAAACCCGTCCACTTGACGCTTGGGGGAATGGACAACCGATGGGAGTACTCGTTTGCACGTCCCATAGAGTTAGAGGAGAAGGGAAAGGAGGGGTTGAGAGACTTGGTGGCGCGGAAGGCCGAAGGGCTTTGGCACGGATGGTGTGTGGCTCGGCAGAAGGGGGTCATTCGGCAAGTGCAGAAAGTGGAAAGAAAGGGGGGTCTCGTCACGCGAGTGCTTGAACGGGAAGAGATCAAGTTGGATAACATGATGGAGCGGAGACGTTGGTGGAAGGTGCTGAGGGAATATGGGGTAAGTGCCCGAGACGAGGTGTTGGGTGCCATGCACATGCATGCACACACGGAGGCGCTCATCTTACATCAGGAAGTTACTGCGGAAGCGATGCGGGCCGAGCAGAACGCAGAGCCGAAGTGGCATTCGGGGGTGTATTCTTGGGTGGACCGGCATTTAGTCAGAAAGCCCAAGAAGAATCTCGCGGAGGAAGAGGGTTGCGCTACGATGTTTGCTCTTCGGGATGCTGATTTGAAGTGGCGCCAGCGAAAGGGGATCGTTGTCAACACGGAGACCAGCATTCTGAAGAAGACGTCGCTGAATCGGGGTAAGAAGGTGGTCAAGAGTGTAAGATGGGCACCTGACTTGGAGCCCAAGCGGTCTCGGGAGTCCTCTGGGCAAGTGCCTCGGGTCCAAACACCACAGCAACACGGGGTAGTTGTCGATAAGTCGTGCAAGGTCAAGAGTACAAGAAAGGTAAGTGGCAGTGCGAAACAACTGATAACTAACAGATCACGTGCATCTAGTGTAACCTCTCAGTTGGCACCGACGTCGGCTCCGGCTCCGCAAGTAGTCTTCACCGCCACTACGAACGACAACACGCGCTCGCGTATCTCGCTGACTATCCAAGAGTACCCTTGGCTGGAAGAGTACTTTGAAGATGGTCTCGCGAGCCAGCATTCGATGGTGAAGACGAAAGCGGCCGAACCGACGGAAGTGCGGATTGCAGAGAAGGACTTGTGGGAGTTGGGAAGACAGTTGACGAAGAGAAAGATGGAGCGGTGGCAGAAGGAGTGTGAAGAGGCTGCGGCGGCAGAGCGGGAGGCGGAGTTGGAGCGGAGTTTGGCGTTGAAGAGGGAGGAGAAGATGCGGGGACTGGTTCATCGGGACTCGGGGTGTTCTTTGGGTAACCGGGGAACATCCCAGAATCCCGAGGGATCAGGAACGGCGGTTGAGGAGAACCGGACATCGAGGTAAGTCTTCCCCAACCAAAGACAATACTAACCTATCTTCATAGTTTCACACAAGAACAAAACACCAGGTGAGTGCAATAGCGTTTGATTTTACTGATTTGTTTTTAGCGAAGTATTTTTATTCAGCATCATTATTATATACTACAGGTAAGTCACAAAGCCTTGTACTTTCTGGACTGTTTTTAACAATGTATCTACATCCAGTATCTTTATCAGTCTCCAGGTAAGTACAATAGCGTTTGATTTTTTTGTTTTTGTTTTAGCGTTGTCTTTTTATCAGTATCATTATCATATACATCAGGTACGTCATGCATTGTTTGATTTCGAGGACGGGTTTTAACGAAGTATCTTCATTCAGTATCTTTATCATAAACTCCAGGTAAGTCTAATAGCGTTTGATTTGTTTGTTTTTGTTTGTTTTAGCGTTGTTTTTTATCAGTATCATTATCATTATTCTAGGTAAGTCACAGAGCCTTCGTGTCTATGGATTGTTCTAACAAAGTATCGATATTCAGTATCTTTATCAGCCTCCAGGTATGTACAATAGCGTTTGATTTGTTTGTGTTTTTTGTTTTAGCGAAGTATCTTTATTCAGCATCTTTATTATATTTTCTAGGTAAGTCACGGGCCATTTGACTTTATGGATTGTTTTTAACAAAGTATCTTTGTCAGTATCTTTATCAGTCTCCAGGTAGGTCATATAGCGTTTGATTTTATGGGTGGTTGTTTCAGCGGATCAGTCAGTATCTTGATCATCGTCTCTGTAAGTCCCTTCCCCTTCCCCTTCCCGATATCAGCAATAGCATCCCATGACTAGCGGCAAGCATACTCCTAGTGACTATAGTTTCTTGTCCCTTCTGTTGCGCGCCAGTTGGAAACAGGAAACTATAAAATCTAAGTCTCTGCATAACAGCGTCGTCTTATGACGGACAGATTTGTACAACAGTGGGGCTGCCAAGTGGTATACCCCGTGTAGTACATTTCAGACCCGAGGACAATGCCCCCGCTGTTGCCAATGGCATGGGAGCTTTGTTGATATCAAATAACTTCAAGAAGACATACTATCACTTTCTCATAGCGTCATTTCTATTCGGTTTTCCCTCCTTCGGGAGGGTTTTTCCCGAAAAAAAGTAAGTTATTCTCATTCCCCTCAGCTACTCCAATATCAGCTTACTAACTCTTGAACATACCGTCTGTCCCAAGTAACAACAGCAAACTAACCCTCGTGAAGAAAAGTAAGTACACCATTGTATCACTTTCCTTGTAGCATACTAACTCTTCAACATACCATATAGTTCAAGCAACCATAGCGGGTAAACGGTTATGGAAAAAAGTAAGTACATCTTTATATCTGTTTCGTTCACAACATACTAACTCTCCAACACACAATATATTCCAAGCAACTATAGCGGAAACAGGTAAGCACATATCTACGTCTGGTTTGGCTATACTATACTAACTCTTCAACATACCATATGTCCCGAAAGTCCCTCCTTGTCTGTCTGTTAGGAAGAAGGTGGGCACAACGTTGCACCCGCTGCACCATGGGCGTACTGACTCTTTACAACACCATATAGTCCAAGCCCATGACTACTATCAAGCGACAAGTTTTAAAAACTGTGAGTCAATTTCCATGGTTCTATATCACTCGAATACTAACTATTCTACAACCCAAATGTTCCAATAGGCTCCTCTTCAACTCCTTTTGCAAGAAAGGTAACTGAATCTCCACGCTCCTGCCACTGACAGTGTACTAACTCTTCAACATACCCAACACCAGATTGCGCCAAGCCAAAAAAAGATTGCTTAAAATGCCGATCTTCACCATACAGTTAAATCGGCACCAGTGTGCCAACTCTGAGTCGCCTCGTCAATCGCATCAAGCATGCCCTTAACTTGTTGCCCTTGACTTTAGCAAGCTTTCAACCTCTACCAAGTATGATGTCTAACAACTAGCCGGTCCACTTCTCGATATCTAAGAATGTCTGGGGGTGCCGTCTACCTAGTTTCCAATGGAAAATGTGCTAGCAACACGATTTATCTAGTCTCATTTCTGTGTCTCCTTTCTGGCTCTATTGTCTGTCTACTCTTTGGAGAACTTGACAGATCACCGAATAGGCACATGCACAATTCTACTATCACCACTCACAACACTCTAACACTCGAAGCATTACTGGTCGATGTTTACTTAGTGTTAACCAAAAACTGGTTGAAACTGAAGCTAGTGTCTGCCACGCTCTATTAACACTCCGTTGCAGATTCATCCTACAGTTTGTCGTTCCTAAAACAACAACATCAACGCTAGTCGTCTGGTGGCTTAGGAGTATGCTCAGAAGCCAAATACAAGGGTCTGCCAATTGAAAGGAAAGCATCTGTTGCAACGCAAGTTATTACACAGGAGGCAAACCCCTATAGGTCACCCGTTATTGTTGGTCTGAGGTAGACAGCAGAGACGCAAGCTTATTCTCACACCCTACGGAGTACAAGTTGAATGTTTGGAGTACAAGGAGATGCAAACACATCAAGGAATGTGTAAAGAATGTATCTTATTATAGGAGGGCTCTCTACAACCAAAGAGTTCCCAAAGTCACATCCCCAGTTTTCAATCAACAGGCTAGCAGGTTTTTTTTTTCTTCTGTCCGTCACGAGCCCTTCTGGAGTGTCCAAATCGGGACAATGTGAGATAAACCGACTGTTGAACAGGGTTCATTTTTGCCCTGTACGCACAGTGCGACACAATTTGCTCGCACCTTGCCACCCCTCACAGACTCCAGTGAGGATAATGTCAACCGGTCATCTTACTCATGCCTCGTGGGGTGCACTTGTGGTAGTGTCGGAAGAGGCCCCGGCCTTGGTCCAGCACATTCGTTCAGAGGTTACTCTCGAGCCTGCGGGGCAGAGGGACGTTGATGAGGCACCCGATGAAGAGATTGGCGGCGGATGAGAAAAGAGACGGAGGTTGAGGCTCTGTGGAGCTGTGGTGGTATTTCCTTTTTCTTTTTCTTTTTCCTTTGTTTTTGTTTTTGTTCGAGTTTTGGACGGATATCTTCTCACAGTTGTTTGTTTTGCTTTTGCTCTTTCCCGTTTTGTTTCAGAGGTCGAACGAGGGCTATCTTACAAGCAGTCCGATAGTGCGTTGCACTGGGCTTGAGTTCTTTTGGTGTATCTGGAGGTTTCGTATGAGTGGCGCTAAAAAGACAGGTCACGGGCTATTCGGTGGACACAGAACTACTCGGTAACGGGCCGCTGGACTCGAAAACTAGATTTTCTTTGGGTTACAACGAGGAATGAAGACACATCAATCAATGAATCTAACCATGCCTAGGTAGGCCCGACTGAACTTGACCTCGGCCATGTTCGCCACCTCCGGGTCTCTCCATGTCTCGCCCGACGAAAGGATTCCTGTCGCGCCGACGCAGTATTTGAGCAGAAAAGGTGCGACTGCTACCGCATATAAGTCTTGATTCCCGATCTTCAGCGCCGAAGCCAAACTCGCAATTCGGAAACATAACAACACCGTCCCCGAGACACAACGCTCCAATTTCGCCACCTTGGCCAATCCGTTCCCGACAGCTACATGGAGGAACTCTCGCCCAAGGTTATAGCTACCTTTAGCAGTACTATCTGAAGATTAGCAAACGGGTTCGTGATGCCAAAGACATCTTAAGACTAGAATAGATTTACCACTGGTAGGGTTTGCCCGTAGGACAAAGATTGATGAGCCGTGTTCCAGAGTAGTCCGGATTACCATCTCTGAGGTCGATGGAAGAAACTTGGAGAACATGAGAGTAATGAATAAAAAAATAAAAAAGAATTTGGAGAACCCATGAGACGCACTATACCCGAATGAGCGATGAACTGTGGCGAATTTGTCAGTTGCTAAAAGTGTCAGAGATCCAATATATGAACATGGACGCGAATGCTGATGTAGCCACATCAAGTTCATGGCATTTTGGTTGAATATCTGAGGGGAGAACCAATAAACGGTAATGCCTGAATACAGCCATCCAGATGTGCCGCAGCTTCACCACCAGTGATGGTTGGCTTCTAGTGTTTCATTCCCAAAGCATCGTAGATAGTGCGAAATGACGTCATGTAAATTTGGCGCTAATTCACAGACATCTCTCCATGTAGGATTCATAGGTAATCGTAGAAGTCTATAAAGGGCGGGCATTCCCGCCTAAAGAAAACTCTTCTTTGCTCATCTAGATCTTAACTTTTCTCCCACCAATACCACATTTTGAAAGTGTGGTCTTTATATACACCGTTTGACATCGACGAAGGGATTGATTCCTTCAGCATTGGCTCCTTTGTTTTACCTACTTTGAATAGCTACATCGCACCTGACTTCGGCATTTATTCCGCCTATTGTCTAGTCATCGACCTTTCAACAAACAATCCTCCTGTCACTTGTGACTGCGGTTAACCTTGCAAATTTGAACGTCAAGTATCAGCTGTTGTATTATTCACCTACCGTTTCTTCTGTCAGCAATTTGGGCTGTTTACCGGAAAAGATCAACTTGTAAGTTTCATTGTGCCATTGGTTGAGTTGACCCATTTCGAAATTTTCTTCAAGTTCCCCCTAACATATCGCATCAAAAATGTAGAACACATTTCACAAATTCCAAAACCTTGTGCGACCCAACCTCTCTGTTGGTCAAAATGTCCGACAACGTCCCTCCCGGTTCTCAGGGTACTGAACCTGCCTACGCCCTTACCACACATCCCCGCGAGTCGGCACCCGAGATGTGGGCCCCATTCATGATACGGAGAGGGTTCTATGAGAGAGATCTCAAGGGGAACGAACCCGAGCTATGGCTTCCCCGCGCAATCAAAGCTTTTGAAACCGAGCATCTTATTGAAGATACCCCTATGGATGTTGAACCCAACGAGATCTCCCGAATGGAAGTCAGTAAACTTAAGGAGTTCCTGGATGATACAGTTGTATACCACAATCTCATGCATGCCAGATATCGCGAGATTGTTGCAATGAGTCGGCTTCTTCCGGACATTTACGATTCATCTCAAGCCTCTAGCTCTCAGGATAAGACCGCCGCCGAACTTCAATTCATCGAAGAGTACCCAGGTGACTCCGCCTCCCACGATTTCCCCATGGTGGAGTTTCCCCGGCAACTTGATGCCTTCCACCAGCGAGCCTACAAAGCTCAAGCACATTGCCGCCGGATTGTGGAGACCATCAACCAAGTTTTGCCGATGAAGTCTAGTGTCCCGAGCATGAGTGAAGAGCAGATTGACCATCTCCTGGAGGCAATCCCTGAGCCATCGGAGTCTCAGCACAAGGTTGGGACCTACGTCAACGGGACGTTCTTTTTCACGGGTCCATCTGACTCTCCGTATTCTATCGCGGTTGATTACAATGGAGGTGTGCCCCCTGGGGAAGATGATGTGCTTTTTTGGAAGCGGAGTTCAGATACCCTCCGATTCCTATAGCTTTGTGCGGATGTCCTTGGTGTTGATACCTATTGACTATGGGATGCCGGAAGTCGACGGGAAACTTTGATGGTGGGGCCTGATGCCAGTGCGCAGAGGGACACCTGCCCGTGGTGATTCTGACGCCCCTCTGCTCAATGAACTACCAATATATTGAACATATCAATGGACGACGACGTGTAACCCTGAATCACTGACAAGATGGCCAATGTACCATGAGCGAGGGACAAATTACAAAATAGAGTACAAGGAATTTTCCCATGATTGTGAATATTGTGCGATCATTTATGCACGTGCATAAGTCTGGCATAACATCTCACCATTTAGGATCACATCTTGTCAGGCAATGCCCCTCACTTCCCTCGCAAGTAGACTGAAGGATTAATCCAACATGGCCATAGGATTGAGATGGTTAAAAATGGTCTCTTTCATGATGTCACTACACAGCGTGTTTAACAGAGTACATTGAGGCCTAGTCTTTTCGCTGTATTTCGACAATTGGACGGCGCGATCGGAGACGATGTTAGACATAGTAGATATACACTTTGAATCATCATTTAGCATATATGCATTCACTTTCAGCACTACAAATGGAGAGGTAAATTATTCACAAGATGAACTCTTCCGTTAATGATACTAACTATTTTAGCCTCCGCCGGGTGTTCTGCATGTAAAGCCCAACAACCATTCTGGCGAATCATGCGCCGAGTATAAGTCCCGAGCTCTTGCGGAGACAACCGCCGGTCAACACTGGTGCCCGCCATGCGTCGCTACATTCCTCAACTTCACCATCGTAAATGGGTGCAAAGACTGCAAAGATGAGTTTTATCACAGAAATGTCTTGCGCAGCTTCGATGGTGATGGAGATCCCATCTACACTCAAATACAACCTGAAAGTCTCTCTGGAACAGGAGAACTCAAGTGGTGGTTATTCGGGGATCCAGATATTCAACGACTCTACACTGTCCCAAAAGTACCGGACCCGGATGGACTTCACCCGTGGGCTTTATACTCGGATAATACAGACGACAAAGGACTAGAAAAGCTGGGATTGAACCCGGGATGTCCGCTGTGTTTCAACCGCGCACTCTCTCTATTACGGGGGTTACCCAAAATGTATAACATTGAAAGAAAGCTAGCGATCAAGTCGTCTATGCCGAAGATGATATATCGACTTACTCAGAAGTTAGTGGCAGCTCCTACGGGCGGATGTCTAGTCGCTTTTTTGTGGGATTGTTACTTTCAGGGCGAGTCTGATTCAATATGTATACCCAGTGGGCCAGTCGAGATCTTCAAGCCGTATATCCAGGAAAATAGAAATTTCGTGAGTGACCATCTGAAGATCAATCCAGTGTTTTTAAAGAAGGAACTTGACAAAGCGTTCCAAGCGTACCCTTCGGCTAAGTCACTTTGGCAAAAGGAGTCGGGAATTAGTGAGTATCCAATTGCTATGTCAGTAATGCCAAACTAACCTAGTGTATAGTTGTCCCCTCGTCGTTCCGGCTCATTGATGTGAATAGGCGGTGTATAGTGAGAATCGGGAATCATCACGTCAAGTATTCAGCCATCAGTTACCGATGGGATCCCAACGACAAAAACATGTTGACAAAAGAGAACGAGCCTGATTTCCTTAAGCCTGGCTCGTTGTCTCTCAGTAACATGTGTCAGACACTATACGATTGCATGACGTTAGCGCAACAACTAGACATCCCGTATATCTGGATCGATCGATACTGTATTATCCAGAGCCATCATTTTGAAAAGGCTGAGCAGATTGATGCTATGGGAAGCATCTATGCAAACTCCTGGCTGTCGATTATGTGTGCGCTCGAACAAGACATCCACTCCGGAGTTTATGGATACAGTCGAGACTTTGTTCGACATTTTTTCACGCCCGACGCGCGCTCAATCGCGGGCACTTTCTATGAGTGTGGCTATTGTGATTGGGAATATAGCCCTGATTGGGCAACCCGTGGTTGGACATTACAAGAAGAGTACCTTTCGCCTCGGCGTCTGTACCTCACGGATTTCAGTATTGTATGGGACATCAACAATCTAACCACGCCATTCCACATTGCCGCCCTGGGCCTTCCAGTGCTTCCCAAAAGACCCGTCCGCTGGGATACCGCTGGGCCTCTCACGGAGGCACTAACCGCCTACGTCGGCCGATCACTCACTTATCCGGAGGATAGACTCAATGCCATTTCCGGGCTACTGAAAGCCTGGGGGATCGAACATCTTTATGGCATTGGCACACGAAATATCAGACGTAACCTGATGTGGACGGCACGTGAACCGTTGACCGCGGAGTGTAGTCGTGCTGAATACCCTACGTGGTCTTGGGCTCACAAGTTCGAGGAAGCAGGCTGGTCTCGCAGACTCAGTAGTTTTAAGGCTGGGAGGAAATGTCCGGTATTACATTTTCTGACACCCATGGCCAAGCGAGTGTCTCTGGTTCGACGAATGGGATTAACGAGGGAGTTTATGGAGTGTTTGAGTCCAATGCATTTGGTAGTTCTTGCCAGAAGCCCTTCTATCTCACGGCGTAACCAGATGGTTCGTCGTCATGCTGACACCTTGAACCAAGCTCCAAAGTCTTTCTTTATCCGTTTTTCAACGGAAACGTATAACTCTGGGGCAAAGGCGGATATCTTCGATCTTGCTGTTAGACGAATAACTACGGAACAAAGGCTTGCCAATTGCAATGTAGTCCATGTCAAGCGTGTCGGTGCGAGGAATCATGGGGGCGTAGTACAAGATTATCCGTCAGCCCTATACCGTGTTGCATGGCTTCGACCTATGGCTTTGCAGAGTATGACACTGCTTAAGGCCTTTCGTCTTCGGCTCTATTCGAAACGGAAAGGCTATGGGGGTCGTAAGCGACTCAGTAGTCATATTCACGGAGCATATACCAAGGTTATAAGAACCGTCGATCAAGGTCGTGCCTGTACGATGTCCAGCTTGGCTAGCAAGTCGAAAGGTCAGAACATGGGAGTGAAGGCGCGACAGCATGTTGGTGGGGCGTATTACGGTCGCGCTTCCCGGGCGAGTCATCCGTTGTATCAGACTTATGTGATACATTGATTCTAGTTTTTTGAGAGAGAGTGACATCAGACACTAATATATCCCACAAATATTAAACTATTCATCTATCATGATGCAATTATATCTGCGTAGGTATCGGCCTTTGGTGACGTCAGTGCAGGGAAGATATGACGGACTGGGAGGCATCAACATACCACTGCGCCAAAAAGAAGTGGAACCTTTGGACTTTGTTACTGGTGCAGTTGTATCAGGCACTATATAGGAGGCAATTCCTATACAGCGAGATCCGAACGCTTAGCGAGTAGCCATCAGACAGGGCAGAGGCTTACAGAACCCCTCATCAATATAGTACCAAAGTCGCAGTTCAGTCAACTACATTCGTTCATCATGATATCTATACAAACGTAGCACTCAAAGTAGCCTCTAAACTAGACACAGTAGATCTCACTCTCCACCCTCCAAAACGCTCTCCGCAAACTCCACCAACCCAACCCGTTTCGCCACCTCCAAATTCTCTTCAACCCTCAAAGCCCAAAGCGCCTGCAAAAGACAATCCGCCAAATCATCCGTCTTAGTCCCTCTCCTCCTAACGTGGTCAAGTCTCATCTGCATCTGTCTATACTCCTCCTCCACCTTCAAGTCCTTCGCCGACGCCTTCCCCTCTCTAATCCTCTTCCTTCTAAGTTTCGCTTCCTTCTTCGACTCCACTGTCTCCGGATCCACCGGCTCCATCTCTGTAGATTCCTCGGGACTCTCGGGTTCTAACTCCGGGACGAATTGGCCGGCGGCTGGGAGAGCGGCGGGACTGAGATCTATGAGGTTTTTCTCGAGCCAGGTGGTTATGATTTCGATGCGGGTTAGCTTTGTAGCTAGTTTTGTGGC
Organism: Huntiella abstrusa; assembly: GCA_025685495.1. NCBI lineage: Eukaryota > Fungi > Ascomycota > Sordariomycetes > Microascales > Ceratocystidaceae > Huntiella > Huntiella abstrusa. The sequence continues at coordinate 141,272 of JAJNMT010000148.1, read as the reverse complement.
GCCGGCGGCTGCGATGTGGGCGCGGGTGAGGGCCGTGGGATTATCGAGGTCTTTTGCGTCGGAGATTATCTCCTCGAGAGTCTGTTTTCGATTACGTCTCTTTTTTGGGGTTGTAGATTCTTCCTCTTCTGGGTCGAGAGCCTTCTTCTTATTCTTTTCCTTTTGTATCTTGGCAAGTGTATCCTCGTCACTGACCTCGGGCGCTGCAACCTTCGATGGTGGAATACCTTCACTCTCTTTTCTCCTCAGGAACTTCATAGGTCTCCTACGGATAGCCTGTTCCAAGACCTTTTCAAAGTCTCGGACCCAGAAGTTAGATAAATTCGATGAATTCGCCAACACAGTCTCCGGGAGATTCTCCTCTCCGATAATCTTCAGCCCCTGGAGTAACGCGTCAAGCCCGATCTCCAGGGCATTTACATAGATTGTCATCGGGGCAACTAGTTTGCCAGTGCCACTAAATCGTTGATGTTCGATAAGTACCGCTTTAAGTGATGGGCCTTCCTCCTGTATCAACGGCATCAGGATATCCCGAACAACGTGGACAGCGAGGGTTGGAATGGCTTTTATATCCATAGTGAGTGTGACGACGTCTTCTGGCTTAATGTCCTTGGTACTAACAACGCCCTTCTTGGCGTGATTCTCCCTTTCAATCTCTTTAACCAATACACCAAGGTCATACTTGGTCCACATCTTAATCCGTGGTTTCCCACCCCAAAGCGGTCTTTCCACGCTATGGACCGTTTCAACCCCGGCAGATCCGTCATCCGCCACTTCAACCACACAGATACCAAAGTTTCGAATCCCCATATCAATAGATATAACAGAGCGTCTATAGACCTCGGGCTTTTTCCTCTTGCTCTTAGTAACCTCTTTAGGCCTCGCTAATGGCCCGGGAAATACAAGTGCATTTGCAATCTTTGACTGGAGAGCCATCTTAGGTCCCTGTTTATATAAACCTAAATGGAAGGCGATAGTTTCAAGTTGTTCATTTTTCAACTTCAGGATCTCGGGGGGGAGGTCCACGGGTGGTACGGCTGCCTTGGTCGACACAGGCTTCTCCGCAGCAGTCTTCTTTGAAGTAGTCTTTTTAGAGGTAGCCGCTTCCACGGCAGTCTTCCTTGAAGCAGCTTTCTTAGAGGCAGCCGCCTCCACAACAGCCTCAACCACTGTCTTCCTTGAAGTAGCCTTCTTAGAAGCAACCGCCTCAACTGCAGTCTTCGCCATAGCAGCCGCAGTCTTCCTCGAAGTACTCTTCTTCGGAACACCCCCCTCAACCGCACTCTTCGCCACAGCAGCCACAGTCTTCCTCGAAGTCCCCTTCTTAGAACCAGCCACCTCCACAACAGCCTTCACCGCAGCAGCCACAGTCTTCACTTTCGGTGGCATATCGACGTGCGTAGTATAAAGAGCGTGAAAAACGAGTGAATTGCAACCTCTCTTCCAGTCATACAAAACTACCACCCCAAAACAGAAAGCAACCAAGGCTCGAACACACCTCGATATCAACTTCAGACTAATAGCCAAAAAGGCAACCGACCGCGCAGCAAAACAGTGGAAACAAACCTCCACCGAAGGAATAAACCGACAGCAAGGAAAAGACAATGAGGAAGAATTCTAGTGTAACATTACCCCACAATCAGGTGTCAAAACCCTAACGAAGTGGACAATGGCGGTGACATCAATGCAAGGGATGACATGTTCTCCGAATTCAAGTTGAAATACAAGTGTTGATAAAACAAAACCAAAGATGAATATTGAAACGATCCCAAAATATAAAAAGAAAACGCCGACTAATGCTAAAGATTGTACCTAATACAAAGGAAATAGAGAGATTAGAGCTCAATTGACTATAGTCAAAGGCTCAAACTTTTACTCGTAAATGCAAACCCCAAAATGAACGCCAGATGAAAATACAAAAACAGATTTACAGTCACACTTAAACACGGGGAGCGACGTCACTGTAGGTCTCCTCAACCACAGGCTTGACCTGTTCATCGGCAGATACGGAAAGAGGGGTCTTCTCCTGAGGAGCCTGAGTCTCTTCCTCGTCGCCAAGACGGATAGAAGCAGAACCACTCATCCTAGAAACCAAAATCGTTAGTCTACTATTTAAAGATGGAAGAAAAAGAGAAGAGACATACCAGTTAAAGACAGAGGCAAGGGTACCAACAGTAATCATAGAGATACCAAAGCAGCATGAGATCCACAAGACAACGCGAACAACCCAAGGAAGAGATCTCCACGAGGTCACCATATCTTGGACATCAAAACCCTGAGCACAATCGTGGTGCTTCTTGCCATGTGGGTAGTGACCGTGAGGACCACCGCAGTGACGGCTTCCAGCGGGGGTAATAGGATCAGCATAGTGAATCTCATGGGCAGCGGCATTGGCGGCAAAAGCCTTCAAGTACTCGTCGGTAGTCGAGCTGTGGGGCCGATGAACCGGGAACTTGGGAGCTCTATGACCAGTAGGGAATCCGGCGATCTTAGCAGTAACGAGAACCGGAGTGACCTCGGTGACTGAGGCTTCGGGAGTAATGACCTTGACAATGGGGGTCAAAGAAGCGGCGGCGGCAGCGGAAGCGGCTTCTTTCTCTTCCTCGGCGGTAGGGTTCATTTCAACGTCCCAAACATTTGGGTTCTTGTGGAGCCACTCGTCCTTGATGTACTGGGGGATTTCCGGGTTCCGAAGCAGAGACTCTGAGATATCGGAAATGGTGATTGGAGTAGGAGCGGCGGTGGCAACAGCGGCCAAAGTAAGGAGGACCGAAGTGAAACGCATTTTGAATGTTTTATAGGGTAGTTGTGAGTTATGTAAATGAGAATGTAAAGATTAGACTGAAATGCAAGACGCAAAGATGCGAGTAGTTATAGAAGTGATGGTGAAAAGATGCAGAAACCAGTGACAAAATCGAAAAAGGTATGTCGCACTAAATGGACAGTTCGAGATGGATTAAGGTTTTGAGGAAAAAAGTAATACTCGACAGTGGTGGATGGACAAGTAAAAGCTAAACGTCACAGACGAAAGCAAAAATTCAGCTAAAACAAGAGAAATATAGCTGTCGATGATGATGATCGTATGGATTATAAAGAGGCAAAATAAAATGGCAATGCACAGCAAAGGTGGTTCAAGGCAGATTCAAGAATGACTGATGATCAGGAAGTTGAGAAAAAGTATCCAGCACATCACCAAGTCAGTCAGGAAAAGGCGGCCCAATATATACAAAAACCTTTAGAACCCGGACTTCGCTTTGTCGAGTCCGTGACGGCAAGTGCATGAGAAGAAGAGGAAACACCCCCCCTTCCACACAAACCACCACCTTCTACGTCGACCCGCAAACAAGCTTTACTTGGGTGATAAAATGGGCAAGCACCAACGAATGAGGAAATAAAAGTCGCATTAAAATGCTAAAAAAGGTGTACGATAAAACAAGGTCTAAATAGAACCCCTGAAGGAAGGGAAAAAAAACACACAACTACCCATGAGGAACTAACGCTGGTCCAAAACAGGAAGTCTCCGTTCTTTTTTCATAGTCGTGGTCATTGCAAACCAGCCTAGGAGGGTTAGATCACACCCACTAGGACTAAACATAGTTGGACATCACCAAAAATACATTTTGCGCTTCATTAGAGGACTTTGGAGAATTGTGGTGGGTGTGTGTTGTATCTTTGGTGTTGTTTCTAAAGTCAAGACACGTGTATCTACATGCACACAGAGCCTTTTTTTCTCTCTCATTGTTGTAATGTACGTATGTACGTATGTACATATGTACATACATATCTATATACATACACACATATTAGCACTGACGTCCTGGCGTAAAGCCAAAGCTTGAACGTTTTGAGAAGGGAGGGATGTTTGCTTTCGCGAGACTCAAAGGTTTTGCGTATCTAGATGCTTGTTATTCATTCTCGATTAAACTTTCCATTTGAATTTTCAATCACATTCACATGTCCAAACCAACACATGTACTTCTAAACTTTCAAAATGTACTTTGAATCCACAAATCACACGTCAAAGGACAATCCAGGGACTCTATTTCCTTGTCTCCTGTCCTCTCCCTTCCATCGTCTTTCCCTTTTCCCTGGCTCGCCAGTCTGCGCCTCAAAGCCTAGACTACTCTGATTTTTAAGCGGATACGACCTGATCATCCTGGAAATATCCCATGGAACGCCCTTATTCTCATGAACCATTCATCGGGATGTCCACCATGGATTCTCTCTGGGCAAGGCCAATAGAGAAAACAGGGCCACCGTCTGTCTGTCACTCAGCCAGTCAAAATCTGGATAGCCCTGATGGTCAGTCCGTGTGGTGTCAACCCTATAGCCATACATAGATCTATACTCCGACGTGTCCGACTGAAACCCTACATCTGCATATGTATGTACATACATGATGCTACAACATGACATTCGGTATTTCCCATCAGGAACTTTGACAGCCGGGCGACTGGGAAGGATGGATTTACATATGCCTTTGTGATCAGGTTAAATGTATACTTACTGATTCGTACTGCCGTCTCCCTTCCACTGCTTTAGACATCAGGCACAAGTAGTAATATCAGGAACTTGACAGCCACGAAATCTGCAATTAGTAGAACTTTAGCAGTTTGTTTTGTCGCATCCCGCGGGAATTCGGGTAACCGCGGTCCCCCGATTAGTGTTTGCTTTTAATGCAGAAATGGACGATTTCTTGCTTTACAGTTGCATATTGTCTCTTGTCTTTCCCGTTGTCTCCCTTGATCCATACTAGATGTTCCCATAGCCCGTGCAGGTGGAAAGAAGACATATCTTGCTGCCTGTTTCTCGGCCCTATATCATGATGTACGTACATTCACTGCCACAATGAATACGAGTTTTGAAAATGTATACATCTAGAACACCGGCGAGGGAGGCGGGGAAATGCACTCACCGCTCACCTAGGAGATACGAAAGAAGCGGAAAGTGACGATCCATACCAGAAAAAAACCAAGACCTGATAGGTTTTCTGTAGGTTATCAGATAGGGTTAGGTGACATGACTAGGGTATCATACATTTTAGACTCACGATTGCCTGACTAGCACTAGACAAGGCCATCTATTTTAGCCGCTACAAAAAGTGACGCCACACATGTCATAAAGTTCGGGATAAACCATGGGCTGAGTAAAAACAGCCGTCTTACGAAAAAAGATCTGGATGATCGACAGTCAAGTGGTGATCACGGAGTATTAAGAAACAACCGACTAACATAGTCCGACAGTGTGCACCTCACCAGTATAACCGAGGCCGACCATCACCGACAGCGGGACAACCAAACATCCCAGTATAAAACACAATGGCGTAGAAAAGGAAATCTCACGATGGTTACGAAATCTCGATGTTTCGGACGCCCGAGACGGCGCGCCATGATGATTTTCTGCCAGATTTTCCAAAGGTGGACTTGTTTCACGGTATATGGTGACGTTCTCAGGGCTGGTCAACGAGCATCGAAATGATGGATAACAAGACTTGGCGTTTTGAAGATGAAACAGGTGGGTTCTTTGGGCTTCTTGGAGTCATCCAAACCTGATACAGCGGGGAGGTCTGAGGCTGTAGGGTTGGTTTCTTTTTGTTTGGCTAGAGATATACAGGGTTTGTACATACGTATGTAGTGTTTGGTGATTTTTTTGCTTTTGCTTTTGAGAAACGTTTGGCGAGATACAGTTGTTTAGGCGCGTGCGTTGAAATGTATAACATGGTGCTCTGACGTTGAGGGTTACAACTTGTAAATTAGCCATCACAAACAATCACCACGGGCTTTTCCGATAGGACCTGTTTAGTTGACAGTGTCTGTCAAAGAAGACTATATGAATAGGTTCAATGACGATAATGCCACTGAGAATGTTATCTCTCAATAGACAGGTCTTGGCGTTACTCTTAAGTTTCTTTTAGGATTTCTTTGACAACCATTTGAGCAAGTTAGACTTAAAGAGACAACACGTGCTATGATCCGGTTTAATTGATCCAACGAAAACCTCCATCATGCCATGTTTAGAGCATTTTCTTTACCCGGCTAACCTTAAACTACCAACTAAACCCTATTTGTACATTTCCCCGGGAATATGAAGACAAACTTGCATTCCTTATGTCCATAGTTGTCTCGAATCTATTTACCCCACTTGACTAACATCGATTTTCTCACCGGCCACGATCTTCATGTCAGCGCCCCGTGGCGTGTGTCATGGATTTCTTTTTCTTGCCGTTTTTACATGTCATGAGCCCGCCCGACTTGGCTGCCGGCCGGAGACATCTATCTGGGTATTACTTTATGGCCCAAGCAAGAAGGATTAAATCTCACTAATCCGGGCGATCCGTTTACAACCCGACGTCAGCCCTGCATATGTTGTAGGCACCGAGAAATTCAAGGTTTGCAATGACTTTACTGGTAATATCAGAAATCATAATGACTAGTCATTAGACAAACAAAAAAAGTATCAATGCCCGTGTTTAATGGAGAATGCTCTATGGCCAGATGGAGTTCAAAGTAATACTAGGGACCCCAGAAGAGGAAATTATATCATCCACCACTCACCGAAACCCTCACCGATCATGCACTTGACAGCCGCCACCACCTGTCACATCAAGCTAACAATCCAAGCTTAACGACAAGCCTGCCAACAAACACCAAAAACCTCCATCACCACTTTGCGACAAGCCCCGGCCCACCCCCGCACCCCGTCGCATGGCCCCACAACCACTCGACCCGTCATCCGCCCGAATGGCCAACCCGCCCGTCCCCCAACCACCACCGGAATCCCCATCTCTCCCAACATATCCCCCTCCACCACTAACACGATCCTCGACGGCCCCCGGCTTGATTCACGCCCCGGTACCCACCCGGTCGCATTTGTCGCCGGATGACGCGCGCTATGCGCCTGGTGGAGCATTGTTAGAGGTGCGCGCCGCAGAGGAGAAGGGGAGACGGGGGAAGGCTGTTGCGGGAAGGATATTACATCATAGTCGGACGAGAAGGAGGAAGAAGGAACGGAAGTGGAGGAGGTTATTGTGGGTTCAACAATCTTGTGAGTTTGCGTAGACGGGGGAGTGTATATGGCTAATTGCTAACTGATAACTTTGTAGACCCGGATAACTATACCGACCAAGACACCTTCCTCGAGTCCCTTCAACGGAACCCGCGACTTAAGCCCTACGAGTTCTGGCCTTTAATAGCAGACTGTACCGTTATCGTCCAACACGTCTGCACCGTAATAATCTTCATAACCTCCTTCATCGGGATATTCCAAAACCGCTTCTCCCCCTCCCACGTCTTCATAGCCAGCACTCTCGCCACCATAATCGGCTGGCTAATCTGGGAAGGATGGGCCGCCGCCGAGGAACTCGAAGAAGATGCCCTCCTCGCCCAACCAGGCACGACCCCATCCACAGCTCCCACCACCGACCCTACCACCGCCACTCCCGAAAACCAAGAGACCACACCCGCCACCGCAACCGGAACCTCTGGTAAACGTGTCGTCAGTACCCGGAGACGAAGACCCACCATGATTAAAGGAGCGGCGGTGCGGCCTCCCGTCCCGGCTATCAACACGGGTTCTCCCTTGCCAACTACGCCTCTCTCCGTCGCATCTCCATTGACGCCTTCTGTGCCGATATTCTCACCGTTGTCTCCGAATGCGCCGTCGACTCTTCATGGGTCACATCCGCATCTTGGGGCGTTGCATCATGGCGGTGCCCCTGGAGGCGCGGGTAGTGGGTTTCCATTGTCGCCTATGGCTGGGGCTTTTGATGCGCCTGTGCCAATTGAGGAGCCTAGGAGTACACGGCGGATTGCGACCATCAAGTCAGCGATTCTGATTTCGTTTACCTTGCTAGGATTGTCACCTATTTTGAAGTCTTTAACAAGGTCGACTTCCAGTGACAGTATCTGGACCATGTGCTTCTGTCTACTTGCCATCAATGTATTCTCCTTTGACTACTCCGGTGGTCTCGGGACTAAATTCCCCGCCTCGCTTTCTACAAACGCCGCTCTAATGGCGTCTACCGTACTCGCAAGTCGTCTCCCTTCAACCTTTGAAGTATTCTCCCTCACGCTTTTCTCAATCGAGGTATTCGGCCTCTTCCCCGTGTTCCGTATGTACGCCAGACATCGCGCCTGGGGCTATCATGTCGCATTAACAGTAGGTCTTGTTCTTGGAGCTGGGGCATGTGTAGGTATTGTTTCTGGTCGTCCAACGGAGACTGCGTATCATGCGGTTTTGGGGGCGTGGGGTGCTAGTGTGGTTGCGGCCGTCGCCATGGGTGGATGTAGTTGGTGGTTAATTGGGTTACAAAAGTACAAGAATGAGATTTATGGGCCATGGGATCCGGCGAGACCGATTATTATCAATCGGAGATATCTGGGATGAGTTTTTGTATATACGTGTTTAATGAATCTTGTGTTTTTAGAATGAAGCTGCATTTTATACTTGTGATGGTGGGTCTTGGTGTTTTTCCTTATTTGGGAACGTAGCCTTGTCTGGATTAGCTAGCCTTGTTGGTAATGCATAATTCACCGTCACACATGCCATCTAAACCAGCGAAAAAAGAATCCCATCGATTTACATCAATCTAATCCCTAACCCCCCCGAAACCATGTCCGCCGAACCACCAACCAGCACAACCGACGGGCCCCCGGCCATCCCCACCAACGAAACATACGGTGGCTATTCGCGCTTTGAAGTGGAGCTCGAGGTACCGATTTCCCACCCCGCTACCCCCGTATAAATACTAACAAAAAACCCAGTTCGTCCAATCGCTGGCTAACCCCGCCTATCTAAACCACCTCGCGTCACAAAAGTACCTTGAGAAACCTGCGTTCGTGGCATATCTCAAGTATCTTCAGTATTGGTCGCGGCCTCCGTATCTTCAGTATCTTACGTATCCCGGGCCGACGTTGCGGAATCTGGAGTTGTTGCAGACGGAGAGGTTTAGGAGGGATATTTTGGCGCCTTGGTTGGTGGAACCTATGCTTGAGGAGGGAAAGAGAGCGGCGGTTGAGTGGCATAAGAAGGATTAGATTGCGTGGTTGGTATGAGATATGAGATTTTATTTTGGACCCTGGAAACGCCGTGCTATATGTATATGCTTCTTTCTTGAATCAAACCCGTCATCATCTTGATATGTGATTATACCCATTCTAACCCCCCATCGTAGAATCCTCTAGTTTTCTCTCCACCGGTTCCCGCACGCCATACACTATCCTTTCGTTAGCAAGCCATCCGTCTACTCCCCATCGCGATACTTAAAACAAACCTTAAAGAAACTCGTCATAGGCTCATCAGCCGAACGAATCTGCACCTGGAAGAAAGCCGCCTCAACACCATCACAGCCATCCTTGGGACACTGCTTCTCAGTCTTCTGCGCGTGATCCCATGCACCAGGGCCACCAAAGACATCTTCCTTCTCTTGTCTCTCAAACTCGTGACGTGAGTAGACGGGCCGGACAATGGCGTGTACGTATGGGCATGTCCGACATTCAAGACGGTTGCGGCCCTGGACGATGGCCACGGAGAGGATGTTGGCACATTGGGGGCAGACTAGACATGTTAGACACCAGTTTCTCTCAAAATATAAAAAACCACTTACAGACAAGCATTTTGATTGATCTATTATACACCCTTCATTCAACATCAAACTCCCCATTCCAAGCTATCTTCAAATTCTCAAATGTCACCAAACTTATGCCCCACCACGTGCAGGGTTAGGGTCCCCTATATAACAGCCCAATCGGGAAATCCAACATCAACTTCCACGATGTGTGTGACGCCTACACAAAGAGGACAAACCAGAAGAAAACAGAATCGGGTGGAAAAATGCACAAAACAACTGCAACCTTATCGTAAGCATCTGTCAACGCCCAGTGTCTACCCGCCAGCCGTGCCAAGCGCCACAACAGAGCCCTCAATGACGAAGGAATCCCGTATCCGCGAGAATCCCTCTGCCCTCTGGACTCATGTATCACCACCCACCCATAGGGCCGTGGTTACCACCGAAACAGCCCTCCCTCCCTCCGATAAATAACACCAACAAGCGAGCTCGTTTCATCTCCACGGCCTCCTCATCTCACCGTCTCACTCGTCCCAAAATCACCCACTATATCCCCCCGTGAAGCAAAACAAAAGGTCGTTTTCCTCCGCCGCCTGTCAATGGTACTATCCCTCGGAGAAATTCCTTGTGCTTGTGTCCCACGTGTGCACCTTCCTTCTCTCTGTTTCCCCATCTACCTATCGCTCAGAGACCAGACGGAAGTCACCAAGGCAGGCAGACCACCGTAGCATTATTATAAACAGAAGGCATAACACCTAACGTGATTCCGCCTGTTTGTCTACCTAAGTTTGACCCGTGAGAGAAACAACACACGCAAGTCAACAACCCAACCCAACAGAACAGCCCAAAAAAATCTTGCGCCTTCTTTTCATTCCGTTTTGGTTTGCTTATGAAGTAGTTTGAGTGTTTTGTATTTTGCAGAGTCAGACTAGACGGAACATCAGCCTTGTTTTGTTTTCCTGTTTCTTTCCAAACCACTGAGGATATTTTCTTCTTCGTTCTTTTTCTGTTTTTCCACCCTTTTCTTACTTGTCAGATCCATCACGAGTGACAAAATGAAGATTTCTACTGCTGTTATTGTTGCCGTTGCCACGACTGTTATTGCTGGTCGTTGGGATGGCGTCCCCCAGTGCGGTGTAAGTAACGATGACGACGCTAATAGACAAAGTACCTAACTAATATCATCATGACAGGTCCAATGCATCACTTCCGGCGTCGAACGCATTGGCTGCGATATCAACGATAGAGAATGCCCCTGCACGGAAGACAACCAATCCAAGCTAGCCTCGGACCTTGAAATGGTAACTCACCACAAATACATATCCCAAGCTACTCTCAAAACTAACGTCATCATGCATTAAACAGGTAAACTGTCTCACCTACGCCTGCAACCCCACCGACATCTCCGACACCATCTCTGCCGGTAACAAGCTCTGTGCCTCGGTAAGCGGGTCCACCAGCACCAGCACCACCAAGTCTGTCAGTGGCACTGCTGCTAGCTCTGCCGGCTTGGCCACTGGGACTGGCTCGTCCAGCGGAAACGGTGTCCAGGGAACTGAGGTTAGCGGGGCCGTCAAGGTTGGTGCTGAGCTTGCCATTGGTGCTGCTATTTCCCTTATGGGTTTTTTGTGGTAGACGGTCACTTCGACTGGGATGAGAATGATTATGAGACGGGACTTGTCGTGTGGGATAGTTAGACCTCAATATACGTAACAGGTTACGTCTGATTATTGTGTATTATATATAGTGCTTAAACATCAAAGACGTCACCGAGACCAACAACACCCTTTCTAATATCAACCAGATCCAATCTCCAGCCTTCCCAGTTCTTCAACCCCCGCTTAAGGTCTCTGACTCTCTCCAATCTAGCCTTTGCCTCTTCCTCTCTCGCCCTTCTAAACTCTTCTTCATCAAACGCCATATCACCATCATCACTCAACAAACTATCATCATCATCCGCCCCTCCCGCAATGGCACTAAACCCACTCGCCAAAAGATCTCCCAACCCAGTCCCCGTAATCTTCCTCGCATGTCCTCTACCCCCCGCACTTCCCAAATCCACGTCACTCCAAGCAGCCCCGCCCTCCACAATACTCTTCTTCCTCTCCTTCCAAATACCCCTCTTCAAATCCGAATTCTCCGCCTCCAAAGCCTGAATCCGCTCCTGGAACGCCGCCCGGTCACGGGCGAGCAGGTCGTCAATGGAGTCGTTACTGCTTGTTGATAAGGGGATCTGCGAGGAGGATAGAATGGGGTTCTCGAGACGGGCTTGGAGGGATTCTTTTTCGGATTGCAGGGTGTCTTTCTCGTGGGAGAGGGATTGGATGCGGGATTCGAGGGATTTGACGAGGGCGGTTTGCGTGGTGAGTTTGCGGGTGAGGTCGGCGGTGGTGGATTCTAGAGTGCTGTTTGTTGAGCGGAGGGTGGATATTTCGGATTGTAGAGTGGTTAGTGTTTCTGCGGTGTTGGCGTCAGTGGAGGAGGCTAACGCCTCGGTAAGGTTCTTTTCCGCCGTGGCCAGAGAGGACTGTAACCTCTCAACCTCGGACGTCTTCGCCGCCAACTCCGCAATAGACACCCCATGTACCTCCTTGGAAACGGTACTTTCCTCAACCTCCGCCAACTTAGCCTGTAACGTCGACAACTCACTCTCCAGACCCTCCAACGTTGCCGTCTTAGCTTTCAACTCCTCCTGCAGTAACTCTGTCCCCACGCCGGCCGACAAACTAACCGAGGCACTGTTATGTCTTCTAGCCGTAGCTTTCAAAGTCTTCACCTCCCTCTTCAACGCCTCATTCTCCTCCTTCAACTCGCCACTGCCCTCACCCTCCCTCAACACCTCCAACTCACCCTCCACCTTCCCGCGCACCCGTCTCTCCTCATCCCTCTCCTTCACCGCCTCTTTCAACGCCCCTTCCAACTCCTCAATCCTCGCCAACTGCTTCTTATAGATTTCCCGCACCCCATCCGCCTCTTCATCAGCCGTGGCATCAGCCGAGCCGGTGCGGAAACTCAAGGAGCGCATTTTACTTTTCTCGGCTGGCGAGAGGGTTCCGGATTCGGGAGAGCCTGAGTCAGCTTCTACCTCGTCGGGCTTGTCCTCGCTGGTGGGCGGGTCCTCTTCTGACTTGGTTTCCTCCACGGGTTTCTCTGGCTCTGGCGTTTCGGCTTCGGCTTCAGCTTCCTCCTTGGCCTTCTTCTCTCTCTTTTCCTTCTTGGCTTTCAGCGCTTGCGCCTATATGTTTGATAACACGTTAGTATTTATACTTGGTTGGTAATTGAGAACATAGAAACTAACCTTCTTGCGCATGGCAGCAAGCTTCTCGGCTCTCTCTTTGTCTTCCATTGTGCTTAATTAACCGTATTTGGGTTGATATAAAGTTGATATAAACTGACTTCACCAGACGACAATCACAAGCTCCAAGCTCAATACAAGGTGGTAACATCCAACTAACCCTACTAAGCTTCAATAGATCTACCCTAATCCATCAAACTTAGGGTCCGTAGTGGCGGAGCCCAAAGTGCAATTATGCGTCATAGCCACTCCACACGTTAATCCACACGGCCATCACGAAATTCACGAGTAACATCAAAACACTCTCGATAACCAAAGATATATTATAAAGTCCATAGAAGAACAGAAAAGACCACTACCTTATACCAAGATCACAAAAGCAAAACAACCAGGTCTTGCCCTCAGGCTAGTAACAGTCATCGACTTTCCGCAGGGATTCCACCGCGTTGAAAGAAACCGACCACCATCACAACCAAAGCCACACGCTCAAAAAACACATGCAACCGCCCAAGGGCTTCCCTAGCCGTCCCCAACGACCGGCCTGGCCGCCAGCAAACACCCATACAACAGCAAGGCTGTATACAGATAGCTTACATAAACGTTGATCGCCACGGCCGGCTAGCCGCTTACCGGGCGCTTAGAAACCGTGGATCTTGATGGTGTTGGGGTCCAGCTCCAAGCCGTCAGTCTTGTCAATCAAGAAGCTGCGGACATCGTTACGCTGGTCGCCCTGCAGCTGGATGACGTCGCCCATCTCCTCATCGTGGACGATGGTTCCGTTGCAGGCGAACTTCTTCTTGATGACCTTGAGGATCTTCTTGCGGTCGAATTGCGAGGGGAGGCCCTGAACCGTGGTCAACGTCTTGCGGCCATTGCGTTCTGTTGGTGGCGAGAATTTCGTTGGTTAGTTTTGGGGTTTTCTTTTCTTCTTCTTTCTCGGGGAAACGCAAGGCTGTGCCATGTGTAGTTCTTGGTGGGGGAAATCACGTACGCTGGATTCTGATGTGAATGTAATTCTGGGTCGCCTTGGTCTCACCAGTGTCTTCGTCGGCTTCGGCGAAGGGGTCTATTTTGAGTTAGCTATTGGTATTCATCATTGAGATCAACAAGGCTCTGTCCAGCCTTCCTCTTCCTCAAAACGTACCGTAGGACTTGAGATTTTCGATAGACATAAACTCGGGTGTTTGGGGGTGATATTGGGAGCGAAGGTATTTAATTAACAAAAAGCAGCGACAGACAAAGGCAAGTCTCGCTAGAAGAAATCAATTGAAATACGTGATGGTTAAACCAAGAAAAAAAAGGAAAAAAAAAAGACTAAAAGTAACAGAATCAAGGAAAATCGTAAAACAAAGTAGATTGTCCGCAACCCACTGTACCTACCTCCTCTAGACGGCCCCTCCCCCCTCGGCAACAGCAGGAACCACCCAGAACCACTTCTTTCTTCCTTCCTTCCTTCCTACTTGCCTTCTTGCCTTCCTTCTTCTTATGCCAGCGAGCCGCTGCCAAGTGGCGGCAGCGTGAGCCACCCAGCCTAGGCGGGGTCCCTAATCCACCGGCTTCCAGGGGATCCCATGGACGACTAGGGTTTGAGTGGTCCGGACTGGACGATGGTGATTGGGTGGGTGGGTGAGGGGATATAGTGGTGTCACGTGAGCGGGTGGATCGCACCGATGATGGACCCTAGTATGACGTCGGCGGGGAATATGCCGGTGATGATGGAGGGCGCCCGGCGGGAGATTGAGTAAACTTGTAGTAAGCAACAAGATGGCCGAGGGATATAGTGAAGGGCACCAACCGGTGCTCATAGACACAGCATGGCCAGACCCAGTTGAAACTGGAGAAACCCCGCCAGTTTGGACGCCTACGTTACACCAACCATGTTCATTCACGGCCGACATCTTTCTCCGGGTAATGAACAACTTCATCAGCAACCCCAACATTAACACCTCATGGCTCTTCCGGGCGGACATATTACACGAGCAGACTGCTGCTCCGTTCACCACGCCGCCGGTTCTTCCCGGGGCAAAAAAGCCTTCGGTGGAACATATCCCACAATTTGATGGCTTTCAAATCACCCGGGTGGTTGTGAGGAGGTTGATTCCCCGGAATACCCTACGAGATGACCCCATGGAACAAACGGTTCTCTGGTATGAGAAGGACGACGGCTCCCAACTTATCATGTACATCCCCCACGGAGAAAAAGATGCTCTCCCATTCTACCATCCCAATCTCCGCGCCCTATCGCACCTATACACGCCCACGCCCACCACCTCATCCCCCGATCTCGCCCGCCTATCCATCCACTATCTCCACTGGCACCCCAGCTACACCTCCGACAACAAGCTCCAACGCACCGCCCTCTCCCTTCTCGCCGGGCTCGCCAAGCACGGAAAAGGCCAAGCGGCGGGCTACAAGAAACGGGTTCACCACGACTTAATAATCCCCCAACAGCGGACACAAAACCGCTACGCCGAGCTGAAAACCAAGTATGCCGCCCGCCTAGTTAAAGGCTGGCTTGAGAAGACTGATCCGACCAAACACGTCTTCGAGGATCTTGGTATTGCCGCGTTTTTAATCGAGTTGTGGGAGGACATGTATACGGCCAAGGGACTTCCATTCCCTGGATTCATTGACATTGGGTGTGGAAATGGACTGTTAGTTTACATCCTCCGGAATGAAGGGTATCAAGGAAGCGGCTTTGACGCCCGATCGCGTGCCTCGTGGATTCCATACAGTGACCCGCCAAGCGACTCACCGCCTCTCACCGCACAAATCCTCTTACCCACAAACCTCCTCTCCATGGAGGAACCGGCCACGGAAACGCCAACACACTCTGGTATCTTCCCCAAAGGAACATTCATCATCTCAAACCACGCCGATGAACTTACACCGTGGACGCCCCTTTTGGCAGAACAATCACAGTGTCCGTGGATATCTATCCCGTGCTGCAGTCATAACCTCTCTGGTGATAAGTGGCGAGCGAATCCGCCTAGGGATAAGTCCAAGGGACACTCTGCTTATGCCTCGTTGGTAGATTGGGTTGCGCAGATTGCCGAGGCATGTGGAAGTGTCGTTGAGATTGAGATGTTGAGAATACCGAGCACCAGAAATGTAGCTTTACTTGGACGGAGACATAATGAGCACTGGAAAACCGAGGACGAGTTACGAGATATCATTACAGAATTTGGAGGTGCCAGTGGCTACGAACAAAATGTCATGCAGCTGTTAAAAGGAGGGCCAAAGGGTCACTAACATAAAAAGGGAGCACTAAAACGGACACTATAGACTAGATTTGTAACAATATAATGTAAGACTAGAATAACCACTATTGGGAAGCCACTGGGAAGTCACCACTATGAATGGGACGTCACGGCAAAAGCTAGTGAACGGTGACTAGCAAGCAGAGAGCCGGAAGAGCAGAAGCAGTAGTTGTACCAGCAAAGGCATTGGCTCTCGTATGGGCCTCGCCTAGAAAAGCCGCCGGACGGACTAGCACTCGGCATCCTCCAACGGGCTAATAATGGCACGGCGTAGCAGACTTGTTGGAACAGGACGCAGCCGTAGATAGCTCAAAACACACTGACAGCTGAAAGAAAGCTGCAAGAGCGTAACCTCATCAAAATATCCTTCGCCAAATCACTCCTTCCCGCGCTTATCACTAGGTCTCCGCCCAGAATAAGTTCCCTTCCCCTTAGACGAAGATCCACCACGAGAATCACCAATCTGACTCTGGAAGGCCGTGCTAATACTCTGGGCATCATCCTCCATCGAACGTCCATTGTTTCCCATGCGACCACCACTCTGTACATAGCGATGGAACCGGTCTCTCTGCGTATTGTTGACGTTCTGCTGGTGCATGTGGCTGGCATGACCATGGAAACCTCCGGGGCCACCCATGTTCAGACTGACACCACCCTGACCAACTCCGTGGCCGCCGACAACCGAAGTGGCATCAGTAAATTCAGAAACGACGTCACTCTCGCCAGCAACACTGTCAGCAGGACGAACATGATGACGGGCGCGGGGGACAGCAGGAACACCGGGGAGACCAGGCCACATCTCAGGGGCAAGTCCAGCTAACAGGTTGTTGTTGAATTTGAGGTTCATACTGGTGCCACTGTAAATAGAGCCCTGGAGAGAAACATCATCGGGAATGTATGACATCATCGAGCCCGTGTCAAAGTCCGAGTTGGTTCCGTAACGAGCAATCCCACCCTGGGCGTGAGTACCACTGGCACCACGAGATCCGTACATTCCATTGTTGGGAGCTGGTCCATTGTTGCGGGGACGGAAAGAAGGGCGAGGGCGGCTAAATTGCGTGTAAGAGATACGCAAGTTCGACAGAGGACCCTCCACCAGGCAGTTCTTGTCCTTGTAGTGGCTCAGCAGACTATGCCAAAGTTCATTCTTGGTAAGGACCGAAGCATTTCCGATAATGACGAGACCGTATTTGGCACGAGTGAGAGCAACGTTGAGACGGCGGGGATCAGACAAGAAACCAATACCTTGGTTGTCGTTGGAACGGACACAGGACAAAACGATCCAATCCTTCTCACGACCTTGGAAAGCATCCACCGAGGCGACCTCAACACGCTTATAAAGCTCCTTGTTGCAAGTACCAGTCGTCTGCATGGTAGTAACCAAGAAACTGCGCTGACCCTCGTACGGGGTGATGACACCAATGTCTTGGGGCCGAACACCCTCCTTCAAGAAACGAGTCACAACCTTCTCGACGTTGGAAGCTTCAGTACGGTTGAGGTACGAGGTACCGGAAGCGGAAATCTCCTCATTACCACGGTTGACCCAGAACATCATGGGAGACTCCTTATCAGGCCAAGGGAAGTCAATGTCAGGACGAATGCGGGACTGGAAAGTGATACCGTTATGAAGATCACCATCATAGAACATATTCGACGGGAAATCGGAAAGACAAGGGTGCATACGATACTGGATGTTGAGACGAATCGGGTTCATGCCAAGGTGAACAAGACGCTCAAATAGCGACTGGTTAAGACCGGCACGAGCAGCCATCTTGTTCATAATAACAGGACCCAACTGCTTGTGGTCACCGACAAGAACGACCTGCGTAGCTCCGTGAACGATGGGAATCAAGCACTCGGGCTCGGCAGACTGAGTAGACTCGTCAATAAGAACGTGACGGAATTTCTTCTTAAGCAACCGGGGATCGCCAGCACCGACGCACGTGCAGCAAATAACCTCGGCGTTGTTGAGGAATTCCTTTTCGGCCTTGCGCATCAACTTGCGGAACTTCTTTTCATCTTCACTGGTCAGTTCACCAATCTCAGTCTTGAGCTGCAAAAGACGAGCAAGATCAGAGTTGGTTTGGCCCTGGCGAATCTGCTCGTGCAGAGACAGGTGGCTAACTGACGACTGAACATCCTCGCGAGACTTGGCTGTCAAACGAACAACCTTGAGACCAGTCAGACTGATACGCTCACACAGCTGGTCAACAGCAACGTTAGAAGGAGCGCAAACAAGTACCGGCTCTCCCTCCGAGGCCTTGGCCATGTTGTAAATAATTGTGGCCGAAGTGACAGTCTTTCCGGTACCGGGAGGTCCCTGGATCAAACTCAGAGGCTGCTGTAAAACAGTGCGCACAGCATTTCCTTGGCTGTCGTTCAACACGGGCAAACCGGGGGCGTGGATTTTACGAGTAAAGGTGTGGCGGTTGCGCTCCTTGGGCTTAGTGACGTCGTGACCCAACAGCTTATGGAAAATGTAACCGTGGATCGAATTTTCGTCTGTTTGGAACGTCTTGAGAGCCCACAGCATGCGGTCGTACGACGTGGCTTTCCAAACATAGTCTGCTGTGAAGCCACGGTCAATGTTCGTGGGAACAGGCTTGTCGTTTCCTGTCTTGCGGAGTTCTAGAGTAACGGTGTCTGACTCATTGTTGGGAATCTTGATAACGTAACCGACACCCTCCCACGAGTTGCGGCCCTTGCCCATGGGCAGGCGAAGACGCATTTCATCACCAACAGCCAACTTGACATCACCAAGTTCGATCTTCTGCAGGCGGAACAAAGCATGAGTCTTGAGGTTGAGACCCTGGTCCCACTGCACAACCAAGTTGTCTTCGCTTTGAGCCTCCTTGAGTTCCTTGTCGTACTCACTCTCCATCGTCACGAGGGGGCCAAAAACATTGTAGTAGTTGTAAGGATCGTCATAGGTTAGCGCGACCGGCAGAGGCTCGTCCTCTTGAACATCGGGGTTGTCAAGGTCCGTTACATCAGAGTTGGGGTTGGTCTTCCAAATCTGCTCAAGCTTAGCCATCTGTTCACTTGTAATATGGCGTGAGCGCATCTTCTCCTCCTCAGAGGGGACATTGACAAGCCACTTAAGGAAGGTCCGCTCAGAAATCAGGGACTGCCACTTCGCAATGTCCCAGGTAGCCTCCTTCTTGGACGGATCCGAAGCACACGGGCTCCGACACAACAAAACAACCACGGAATCAGCCTTAGCAGGAATGAAACCAAGCAGGAAAACGTTTTTGATACCGCAGACGTAGCATTCGAGAGTCGTTTCGCCAAGGGTCGAATCAGGGTGCAGGGAAACCTCCTTGTGGCGAGAGCGGACAAGATGGTTGATGATGTGGGCAGAGCGGCCCTTGGTGCGGCCGTTGCAGAACCATTTGTTGCAGACCAGGCACTTGACAACACAGCTAGGGTTGTGAATACCGCAGTAGGCGCACGAATGGGCAGGCAAGGCGAGTTCCTCCGGGTTCTGGAGAGTCAATTGGTCGACACCATCACGCGTAAGACTCAGTAAACTATCGTTGTCGTCATTTTCGTCGTCATGAACATCGTCATCGTCTTCTTCAGATTCCGACTCCGAATCGGCAATCACATTGTCGTCGTCATTAGCGCGACGACGGTTGCGAAAACCAGAGAACAAAATGGTTCCTTCATTATCAGGGTCTGCGACAGACTGTGAATCACTAGGGATATTCTTGACGCTGACGCCAGTCGAGTCGGCCATGATATTGTGAAGCTTTTACGCAGGGGAGCGGCCGACAGATGGTGAGGGTTGTAAAGGCAGACACGGCGATTTCTGCATGCAGAGAAAAGGTCAGAAAAGATGAGCCATGAAATTTTAGGCGGCACAAGCAAACAAGAATGCAGACAACAGAAAAGGGCGGAAAGCCACTGATTTGTTTTGTTGGCTCTTTTGATTATGGCATCGAATTTTCCACAAACCCGGGAGCAGAGCAAATGTCAATATGCACCAAAGCAGGCTAACAGTGCCTGTGGGGTTGAAATCCAGACCAGCACGGCCTCGTCAATTGCAAAAGCCTGTTTTGGTGATTTTGAGAATTGGAGGGACAGCTGAACCAGGGCTGAGTCAACAGCAGCGTTTACAAAACTTACCAATGAAGTTAACAAAACAATAGCGATGGCAGTATTTCAGCCTCGTACGAGGTTATCCAGAACAAAGGACAGACCTCTGGCTCACAACAAAAACAAAGGCCCAAATACAAGTAACAACAGTTACAAGTTTATCGAGAAGCGGGGACTCTTTAGAAATTCAATAAAGGTAGGTAGAAATTCAGCATGAAAAAAATCAATCTCAATAAAGTCAGTAGAAAAAATGCCGAGAGGAACAAGAGAATCACATCCTAACGGCTCTGTCCTTGCATTTGAAAAGAGATTGCTGAGAGCGATGGCGATATAGGAAGGCAGCCAACTTTATGAAGAAGTTATTTGAAATTGATTCGATATAGAATTGTGCGACGGCTGAGCGAATGACCCATGATGACGATTGTTGTGGAGGGCAGCTACGGAACATCGTGAGGTGTGTACAGTTTGTACACTGTACTTGCTGGTGGGTTATAGTATAGTTACAGTGTATATTAGTTGATTTCAGCACGGCCTCCGGTAGAACATCGGGCCCCTGCGATAAGGCCGATAAGAAGCAATCCTGTAAACTTTTTTGAAGCCATCGCAAGAGCAAGGCCCGCGATAACACCACTGTAGTACATATTTTCCATATTTTCCAATCTCACCCACACACAATCATGATTCGCAAACAAGCCCGTGAGCGGAGAGATTGTAAGCCGTCTCCAATCTGACTTACCCATGCCTCCGTACTAACAATCCGTCCTACCAGATCTCTACCGCCGCGCCCTCACCCTCCGCGACGCTGAAATCTCAGAAAAGCGCGCCAAGCTTAAGGCTTCCCTGGCCTCCGGAAAGCCTCTCGACCCCACAATCGCCAAGGACAAGGCCCTCCGCAAAGATCTTCCCTACGACGAATCCGCTCCCGACCTGACAGTCAATGAGCGTCTGGACCTTGACGATGAATATGCTGAGCTCTCTGGTATTGTAGAGCCCCGTGTATTAGTCACTACTTCAAGAGACCCCTCGACTAGACTGGCGGCTTTTTCAAAGGAGATTAGATTGTTGTTTCCTACTGCGATTCGGTTGAACCGTGGTAACCTGATTCTGCCTGAGCTGGTTCACACGAGTAAGGCGAACGGGTTGACGGATATGGTACTGCTTCACGAGCACCGTGGTACTCCTACTGCCATTTCCATCTCTCACATGCCTCACGGCCCAACTCTGTATGTCTTTTTTTTCTTACAGCTACCTTTAGCCACGCAACTAACAAATCTTAGCTCTTGCTCCCTTCACAACGTCGTCCTCCGTCACGATATTCCCGGTTCGGTCCGCGGTACCGTCAGCGAAGCCTTCCCCCATCTCATCTTCGACGGCTTCACTACCCCTCTCGGCAAGCGTGTTGAGAAGATCCTCAAACACCTGTTCCCTCCACGTGATCCTCTGACTAGCAAGTCCAAGCTTGGTAGCCGTGTGGTAACCTTCAAGAACATTGATGATAGCATCGAGGTCCGTCACCATGTTTTTGTCCGGACAGGTCATGAGAGCGTGGAGTTGGCCGAGGTTGGCCCACGCATGACAATGAAGGTGTTCGAGATCCGGAACAGCACGTTGGAGAACAAGGATGGCGATGTTGAGTGGCACCTTTCACAGTACACTCGTACCGGTCGCAAGAAGAATTATCTGTAGGGTTGAAGTATGGTATCTATTTGCATTGGCGTTTGGGAGCAAAAAGGAATGATTTTTGGTATCTATGTAGAATTTCTGGGAATACATGTATAATTGAAGTTTGACAATGTCGTCATCGACAGGGTTATGTGAAATAGATTAGGGTTCATCGAGTTCGCCAAGACAGCCAATTAACGGGTCAACTAACAGATGATCGATATGCAGGATATAGCCACCAGCGCTTCGGAGACTTCACGTCATCAAGCGAAGGTCAGCAGCTCTGGTGCACGGATGTGGGCTTATGCTCGGGTGATTTGCCATGCATAGCAATGCCCTTCAACAGACAACACATTTGTAAAAGGAAACCCGAGTTCTCTTTGTCTTACTTGGGCCGGAATGGAGCTGCGAGCCGGGACTAAGCCGAATTCGAGCAGTAAAGTTCCAGTTCCCATTTCCAGATGCAGTATGAGGTAGAATCGATCAGGCTACAGTTTGGGCTTGTAGAAGGATGGAGGGACAGAAGCAAAAATTACAAGATTGGGGTATCTTTTTTTTCTGTCTGACATTGGGAATAGTTTGTGGCGGTTATTTCTTTCTTTCTTTAAATCTTCTTTTTTTTACTGCCGCCTGGTACGGGATACTCCGTTATATTTCATCTTTTATTTGCTTTTCCAATTGATTTGTATCGAGTCCAGTAAGGGTCTTCATACATCAAGTTTCCCCGCACAAGAGAACCAAGCTACTCATTAAAAGGGTTGAACCCACGACAGCGACAACTACAGCGGAAATGGCGAACCAGTATTCCGGCTACGGGGGGAACCCGTATGGGGATTCCACTGCAAATGCGACAAACAATGATGGCTACGGCAGTCGCTATGAAGAGACGGCAAACAACAATTATGAAATGCAAGGCTACGGCAGCCAGCAACAAGCAGCACCAGCAGCTCAGGCCCCAACTAACACCGAGGGTCTAACCCCTCTCAGCATGGCCGATTTCCTCCGTGAAACCTCCACTCAACGGTCCGAACTGCAATCTCTCAACTCCGAAATCGACGCGCTCGCCTCTCTGCACGACCGGGCTCTCAGTTCCGTCGACGGGAGTCTCTCGCAAGCCGCCGAGGGTGCTGTCCATGGAGCGCAACAGCATGCGGCGTTGCTTACCGAGGATCTCGCCAGGCTGGAAAGAGACATTGCAGTGACACCTCAGAGTCAGGCGCAGAATAAGATTGCGCAGTTTAATGCGCTGAAGAGCGCTTTGCAGACGGCGGTGCGCAGATTGATGGTTACTGAACAGAGTTACCAGACGCAGTACCGGGCGAATATTGCGCGCCAGTATCGGGTTGCTAACCCCGATGCGACGGATGAGGAGGTTGCAGAGGCGACTGATAGGGATTGGAGTAATGATGGTGTTTTCCAGAGTGCAGTGAGTTTTCCATGTGTCTATATGACATGTAATGTTCATACTAACCAAGACAGATCCGTCACGCCCGTCAACGTAACGCCCAATCCGCTTACAACGCCGTTCGCGCCCGTCACATCGACCTCCAAAACATCGAGAAAACCATCCAAGAGCTGGCAGTTCTCTTTGGTCAACTGGACCAGCTGGTTGCGACTCAAGGCGCCGTCATTGCTGCGGCCGACCATAAAGCCGTGGAGGTTGTCGACAATGTAGAGTCTGGGAACCACGAGGTGGACGTTGCGACGAAGCATGCGCGGAAAGTGCGCCGGATGAAGTGGTGGTGTTTCTGGATTGTATTGCTTATTTTGTGTGCTTTGGGGTTGATTCTGGGGCTGGTCTTTGGATTGAAGAATTAGATTCTGCATATATGTATATGTAGGCTGGGTTATGTACATATGTAGGTAGTCTTTTATCAAAGATGTTTGGATCTACAACAGACTATATCTATCTCGACAGAATAGCTTGGACGTTGAATTGTGGCGTGGTCTTGAATGTTTGAGGTGTTTGCAAATCACAGGGCTTTCCGTTTCGATACTTTAGAACCTTGGTAGAACCCTGTTTGGAGGCACAGGCTTTAAATATCCCTTGCAAGGCTAAAATGCGCCTTTAAGCCGGATTTTACTGGGAAACCCCTCTGTCAATTGCTCTAAGCATATTACACAATCACCGTCTGGTCGTATCGCCCGGTCTGTGTGCCGTCTCATTGTGTGAGCACAAAGGAAGAAAAGGTACTACATAGATATATAGGTAGTCGTGTTTCCTTTCTTCTCTTGTGTAGATAACTTTCATCTTTGATAGATTGCATTTTAATCTATCCATTCATTCACCAGCTAAACAAACATCTTGATCACCAGTTCGTGCACAGTCTCTCGTCCCATTGTTCGCTAAACAAGACAGCAAACAAACAACTATTGTCAAAAACATGGGAACACCTCGCCGAACCCGCGTGGTCATTGTCATCACAGCCTGTTTAGCAACGTACTTCTTTCTACCTTTAATACTCCTTCCTTCAGCCGACGACCATAACTCACCATCAGGCTACCGGCAAAATCTTAACCTCGACAGACCAGCCCCACCACGGCCGATAACCTACCAAGTCGATGGCGTCCCATTTCGAAAGTCTTCTAAAGATTGGTCTACGGCGCATAGATTCTGGCCCGTCTCAACCCATAAGGTTCCACCAAGTGGACCTGTTCAAAGTTTCCCACAGGTTCAATATGCGTTCCCCGAACATGGAAGCCCAGAGGATGTCTCCAGTGGCCACGCGAAGGCCCGCCCGGTGAATGAGCGACGACAGACCGCCGTAAGGAATATGTTTAAACGGGATTGGAACATGTATAGAAGAGGAGCATGGGGCCACGATGAATTAGACCCTGTCACCGGACAACCTAAAGATCCATTTTGTGGATGGGCAGCGACAATGGTTGATGCGATGGATACCCTTTGGATCATGGGCCTAGAAGGCGAATTCGAAGAAGCTGTCCGAGCAGCTGCATTGTTAGACTGGGGGGAGACAAAAGACTCCAGTCTTAACGTTTTCGAGACAACGATTCGCCATTTGGGAGGTCTTCTTTCAGCGTATACCCTCTCTGGAAATAGAGCGTTACTTGCCAAGGCAGAGGAACTCGGCGACTTGCTTTACATGGCATTTGACACACCGAATCAGATGCCGCCATTTTGGCTTGTCTTTCGTGATGCTACACTAGGAAAACAACGGCCTGGAATTGTGGATTCTTCTGCGGCTATAGGAACACTTAGTATGGAGTTCAGTGAGCTGTCACGACTTACTGGGAATGCCAAGTACTATGACGCAATTGACAGGGTTCGCGCATTCTTTGAAAGCACTCAGAACTCGACTATGTTGCCGGGTATGTGGCCATTGAACATTGATGTTTTGCATATGAAAGCCCAGTCGAATACATTTACACTAGGTGGCGGTGCTGACTCGTTGTATGAGTATCTACCCAAAATGGATATTCTGCTTGGCGGACGGGATGAAAGTTGGCGGAAGATGGCGACTTATGCATTAGACACAGCCATGGCAACTCTCGTTTTCAGACCTATGACGGACAGCGGGGTTGACGTATTATTCTCTGGTGGTGCCACAGTAGATGGCAAGTCTCTCGAAGTTTTCCACTCCGCAGAAACAGAACATCTAACTTGCTTCGTTGGAGGCATGTACATGATGAGCGGCAAACTCTACTCTCGTCCCGACTATCTCAACGTAGGAAAACGTCTAGCCGACGGCTGTGCCTGGGCCTACCATCAGTTTCCATCCGGCGTAATGCCCGAATCCGCCACCCTCCTATCCTGTCCCCCCGGCAACTCTCCCACCTTCCCCGCCTGCGCCTACGACGAAACCCAACGCAGCAGCACACGAAAGATGCCTGACGGGTTCCTCCACATGACTGACTCTCGCTACATCATGCGGCCGGAAGCCATCGAAAGCATCTTCTACGCCTATCGGATAACCGGCGACGAGTCGTACCGGGACACGGCGTGGGAAATGTGGGTTTCTATTGAGAGGTTGACGTCGGTGGATTTCGGACATTCCGGGGTCCGGGATATCTCAGCGACACCGGGGAATCCCGAGGGCTACTTGGGGAGTATGGAGAGTTTCTGGTTTGCGGAGACGTTGAAGTATTTTTACTTGATTTTTAGTGATCCGGGTCTAATTAGCTTAGAAGAGTACGTATTAAATACCGAGGCTCACCCATTCAGGAGACCTCAAGCCGATGACGTTCCCAAAGCGGCGCCGATGGCGGGGGAGTAAGTTCATAGTAGACTAGTTCGAGTCCATAGTAAACACCTATTTTACATAGAAGCGAGGTAATATGCCATTACCCGCCCAAATACCAAAGCCAACACCGAGCCTCCGTTCTCGCAAACCATTGCAAATCTTTCCTCCTAATCCAGGGGTACCAAGGCGGCTCAGCTGCAAGTGCGTGTTAGTCGGGACGCCAATTCCTTATCAATCAGTAGAGTGTCGTGGATATCGTGAGGAGAGCTCCTATTTGACAACTCTATTTTGGAGAAACCGGGGTCTTTGGTGTCCTGATTGGGTGGGGGTATTGGTGAGGTACATACATACCAGGATGAGGAGGATGAATTGCATACTTGATCTATGTATAAATACTCATGAAGAAGTCACTTATCAGATCTTGTTATTAGATTTCTCGCTACATACTTCACTCTCACACCATATCAATCAAACATGCCTCCCAAAATCCCCATTCCCCCCCGTTTCCGCCTTCCACTAACCCGCTCCTTCTCTACAAACCCCTCCTTCCCAAAAACACACTACACTCTCCTCCAAGTACCCCGCGACGCATCCCCCCCAACCATCAAGAAAGCCTTCCTCTCCCTCGCCAAAAAGACCCACCCCGATCTCCACCCCGGCGACTCCTCAGCCCCCGCCCGCTTCCGCGAGCTTCTCTCCGCATACACCATCCTCTCAACCCCAGCAAAGAGAGCTGCATATGACAGGACACTTCCCGGGTTCAAGCCTCCAGCGTCATATTCGTCTGCCTCCGGACCAGCGGGTGGAAGACCGGCGACAGGCTTGTCGAAACGGAGAGGGCCGGTTATGGGCGGGGTGCAGGGGGTTCGGAGGGTTATAAGGGAGAATCCGTTGGGACATTTCGATTCGGTTAGTCATACAAAGACGCATTTTCGACAGCAGGAGTTACGGAGTATCAGACAGGCTATTAATAGGACGAGATATGAAGTTAACAAGGCGGAGGATATGGATAGAGAACCTGTTAGTACCGGAGCGGAATTTGTGGCGTTGATGGGAATGGTTCTTTTAGGATTCGTTTTGACTCCGTTTGCTATTAAACTGTGGCGAGACAGTGATCCACAAGCTCAACGCCATCAAAAAATGGAGGTGTAAGTTTCTTAAGTAGAAGACATATAGACAGGACCCAGACCTGGTGGATACTCAAGTACACGGAGAATTACATGTATTGTTTTCGTTTTCCTTTCATACCCTTTACATTATACAGTACAAAGATCAAACAAGCGCTACAAAACCAACACGCCCATTATTTAGACCATTGGTCATATTTACGAGGAGAAAGTGAACGAAGTGCCAATCTTGTGGGTGGCCTGGTCCAGCTTCTGGGTGTCAATGGAGGCACCGAGACCCAGGGTAACACCGTCACGGAGAAGGACGTTGTAGGAAAGAGCAGCGATACCGCGGTCGTTGATCTTGGCCTATATTGAAAAAGAAAAACAGTAGTTAGTAAGTTTGATCGATTTCTTCAAGTCGGAATTCTACCGTCAACTCACCTTGGCGAACGAGACGGGGTCAATGCGGTACTTGGAGGCAATCTCCAGACCAACGGCAGAGCCAGTCTTGGAGTTCCACGAAGCCTTGCAACCAGCCTCAACCTGCGAGTTCACCTTCTGGTAGAAGGAAGCAGAGAAGACGGAAAGGTTGTCAGTGGCAGTGATAGCAGCCGAGTAAGCGGGGGCAGAGAAGCCAACAGCAGCGTTGTATGAGGTGATGGCAGCCTTGGCGACATCGTAACCGGCAGAGGCACCAGCAAGGAAACCCTCGTGGCCAACAACAGCGTCAATGGCGGCAGTGGGGCCGGAAAGAAGGTTGAAGAAGGCGCGGCCGTGGAAGTTGGACTGCTTGAAGTACAGGTTGAACTTGGCACCCTTCTTCTGCGAGGCGGGGAGGAAGGTGAAGAGACCCTCGGCCTTGAGGCCCTTGGCGAGGGAGTCGGAAAGCTCAAGCTTGGTGTCGAGAGCGTTGGCGGTGTTCCAGGTCTGGGTCAGGGTGAGGCCTATCAAATGGGGTCAGAGAATTGGCCACATGCGGAGAAGTCAATTGGGCATACCGGAAGGCTTGTCGGTGTACTTTCCCTCAAGCTATTATGGGGTAAGAAAGTCGGTTAGTTGGCTGCTTGAGTGTCTTTGTATGTCGAGAATATACGTACGGCACCGCTAGTGACCTTGTCGTGAGTCGACTTGCCAGTGACACGGAAAGCAACGTTGTTGGGGGTGTTGCTCTTGAACTCGAAGGTCGAGGCAGCAGCGTGGTAGAAGTCCCGGTTGAGGAGCTATCAAACGTAGATCTAGTCAGTAATCTGTCCAATGGCCCAACGGACATTAGGTGACGCGTCGGAGCTGAGATAACATGGCTAGCAGGCGAATAGAATCGGAGAACATCCGGGATTGACGTAGACAAATGGATATCACAGAAACTGTGTAAAATCCACAATCAACCACATTTCTCATTCATCCATCCATAACCACCATGCCAAATCGTCAATCTCCCGCCAAAAAAAAAACCCAATGACTCCGTCCATTCCAATTCCTCAAAAAACGCACATCGTTAGCCGGCTTGGCGATATCGGTGAAAGCGGGGACAGCCATTGTGAAAGATAGACTTTTGAAAAAAGCGTGATGAACAAAACAAACGTAAAAAAAAAAAGAAAGAAGAAAAAAAAGAAAAGAAAACTGCAGAAATAAGAAAGCTCGAAATTAGTTTTTCACGCTCACAAGTGGAGAGGTTCCCTTTCTGCCCAGAAAAATGGGGTTAACTGTTCCCTACTATATCTAGCACTTTTTATACTTTCCCCTCCTTTCCTTTCCTGTAGGTAGCCTTCCGCCCTGAAAAAGAAACCACCCGAAACGCCCGGACCCGCTGGGTTATACAATGGGAACTACATGCGTGAGTCGTTTATTGACTTTGATTTCATACACCGAGCAATGTATTCACCGCTCTGTTCTGCACATTTGTTGCACAAGTTGATGTGAATTCTATAAAATCCCGGCTATCACGACATCGTCAGGGAAGCGGACGAGAGGAACAAAATAAATCCTATCTATACTTCCCTCCTGTGTCCAAAAGAAAACCATGGAACCTATCGACCCAACAACCCCGCCAAGAAAGTCAACAAACCCGGCGCAATGACCATTTGGTCCCTCACTATACAAGTCCACTATACAAGTCCACTATACAAGTCCACTATAGAAACTCACCAGTGAGTCTCAACGCCCATGAATGAAAACACTCCCAACCTTTTCACATCACATTATAGAACATCCCGCCCTTCGTCCGACCAGTTTATTCCCTTCAGTTTCCCCACGTGTCCGCTTAATCTTCCCTCAGTCGCCGTTTCATGAACCCCCGTAACCGTGGACAATCCCCTTCATCTAATCCGTTAAATCCATCGTCTGCACTTTTTACAGGTCTGTTCTGTTTATGCCATTAAAGCCAGTCTGTCAGAAGCATAGCAACCCCCCAAAAACTCCTTTATGCACCCAGACTTTATCCCACTCCCGGGCCATTCCGAATCCAGTATCCCATTGGCATGCCAGCGAAACTATTTACACCAGGGGGCTTAAGCGCTGCTTGGTGACACATTCACGAACCCTACACCCTTGAACGTCATACACTTGTGATATCACGCTTATGCTTCATGTTTTGTAACCCATTGAAATGCTCTATAAGAAAATCCCGCAACCAAGTAACCTAACAAATGTAAAAAAACAACAAGCATTCCCCCTTTTTAACAAAACAAACTACTGAGCCAAAACACTTTACTCAGCGTCCTTGTACTTGTCCTGGTGGATCGAAATAGCACGACCAGAGGGGTCAGTCTGCTTCGACCACTTAGGCGTCCACCGCATGACAGTGGAGGCGCAAGTCTGGGGGAACAACTCGTCGAACATGCACCGGTACCAGTACGCCTCCTTGGTATCAGGAATGTCAGTACCCCACTCAGGCTTGGGGTTCTTCATCATCTCGTCCGTCACGTGCAACTCGGCGTTGTCCTTGAGGGCGTCAATCCATCCGTACCCAACACCATCAGAGAACTGCTCCTTCTGGCGCCAAAGAATCTCATCAGGAAGGTAGGGCTTGTCCTTGGTGTCAAAGGCCTTGCGGAGAATGTACTTCTCAATGTGCTCCTTGGTGATCATCTTCTCCTTGGGGTCAATGTTCATGCAAGTCTCAAGGAACTCCTTGTCCAGGAAGGGCACACGAGCCTCAAGACCCCAGGCGGAGGTGGACTTGTTGGCACGCAGGCAGTCAGCAAGGTGGAGGTTGCGGACACGCGAGACGGTCTCCTCGTGGAAGGCATCGGCAGAGGGAGCGGCGTGGAAGTAGAGGTAACCACCGAAGATCTCGTCGGAACCCTCACCGGAGAGAACCATCTTGATACCCATAGCCTTGATCTTGCGAGAAAGAAGGTACATGGGGGTAG
Organism: Huntiella abstrusa; assembly: GCA_025685495.1. Classification (NCBI taxonomy): domain Eukaryota; kingdom Fungi; phylum Ascomycota; class Sordariomycetes; order Microascales; family Ceratocystidaceae; genus Huntiella; species Huntiella abstrusa. The sequence continues at coordinate 110,710 of JAJNMT010000148.1, read as the reverse complement.
AGGCACGAATAGTGGTGACATCGTAGGTCTCGAGGTGGTAGATGACATCAGACAGGGCGTTAAGACCATCCTCAATGGTGAAAGTCATGACGTGGTGCTTGGTACCAAGGAACTTGGCAACCTTCAGGGCAGCTTCGTTATCAGGAGAGCCGGGAAGACCGATCGAGAACGAGTTAAGCTGGGGAAGGTAGGTGACAGTGTCCAGGTGGTTCTCATCATCGATACCGACCAGACCGCCGGTCTCAGTCTCAGGGACCTGGCCGCCGTTAGCAGCCAAAGCAGCCTCCTTGAGTCTGAGAGTCTCGCGCTGGGCAATCGCGGCAACCAGGGACGAATCCAGACCACCAGACAGCAGAACACCGTAGGGGACCTCGGCCATCAGACGCTTGCGAACAGACTTCTCGAGGGACTCCCGGATAGCAGTGAGGTCCAGGGGGTTGTGAGGAACCCGGGTAGGCTCCCACCACGAAGGGTTGAAGTAGCGAGTGCGCTCGCCGGTAGCAGAGTCGTAGACGTGGCCGGGAGGGAAAGCCTCAATCTTGTCGCAGACGGGGGCCAGGCACTTGAGCTCAGAGGCGAAGTAGACGGCCTCAGGCTCCTTGGAGGACCAACCCTGGTAAAGAGTGGTAATACCGATGGGGTCGCGGGCGGCAATGGTTCTATCCTTCTTCTTGTCGTACAAGACGAAGGAGAACATACCGTCCAAGTGGTTGGGGGCATCAGTGTCGTACTTCTCGTAGAGAGGAATGACGACCTCGCAATCAGAGGTGGTCTTGAAGGGGTAGTTGGGGGCAATGTTCTTGCGGATCAAACGGTGGTTGTAGATCTCACCGTTGACAGCCAGAATGATGGTGTCATCGGCGTTGGTGAGGGGCTGAGCACCAGACTCGACACCGACAATGGAGAGACGCTCATGGCAGAGAACTACAGTGTCGTTAGTGATTTTGGTCTACGTCTGACCGGAGATGAAAATGACATACTAGTGTGGTTGGAGGTAACGCTACCGCCTAGATTTTGATACTCTGGTTAGCGATACGGCCGTTAAGGGTTACACCACTTCCGGATCTCCCGATCCCGCCAAATCCAGCAATTCTGACTGGTTGATGGTCTCCGCATTCTGTAGTATCGACCCTAACCCGAGTCCAGCGACCAACCGTCGTCATAGGCTTATCGAGCCTATCGGCGCAACCCCTGCAAATTCTTTGCGCAAAAAAAAATCAATTAGACCGATTTGAGCGCCGATTCTGCTGAAACCTTGCCGTGACTCAGCCGGGTTGATAAAGCCGTAGTTCTGACGATGTACCGTAAATGCGTGATATAAACAAACAAATGGGTATACTCGGGTCGGGTCGAAAACGTAGGGAAATCCAGGAAGTCGGTTTTAAGGAATCTACTCACTCCAATCGGGACCACGGTGACGGATCCTAAGCGTAACGATTGTTAGTCAAAGCCCACGATAAAAGCATCCACAAATGCGATAAAGCCAACGGACAACAGTGGACGAGGGATTTCAAGTAAGCAGTTTGGGCCTGTCAACCCCGCGTACTCTTCCTGTTCCCTTGCTAGTCAATACGCTCACAAGCGGTGGGTCCGCGAGCGCCACTAGTTGATTGCAGTAGATTACACATGGAACCGGATCACCGTCAGGGCGGACCGGGCAAGTGCCGCAGATGGGCGGAAATCGAGTTTGAGGATTTTGGTGGGGCTGGGAGACTTACAGCTTGGAAAGCTTCAGGGCCGTGGGCTTGAAGGCCTGGACGTCGGGGTGACTATCGTGAAAGTCAGTAGGCTGGTCATTGCTGAGATGTCGTAGTCATATGAGCAGTAGCAGCACAGCATTACATCGCATTATTCGTCCGGTATATCGTCTTCATCCGCTGGTTGTGTTCGGCCTGACCTTCCCCGTAGTACAAGATGGCAGATCTCGTGGGTTTGTAGTGGACTTGTGGGGATACCCTCAAATAGAACAGGGTAATGGCCGGTGGGCGTAGGCGTAGGCGAGGGCGTGCGCTTTACATTTGGCTCTATAAACGGATTTAAGAGACGTGGGGCCAAATCACCTGGCGAGGCGGAATGGTTTTAGCCCCTCCATTGATAGCAAGGGCGACGGCAATCCCACTGGCGGGGCTCCATTCGACGACACAAAGCGGTTATCAATGGATATCGAGGCGGCGTATCAAAGGGCTCTTTGAGTTGAGGCTATTTGCTCAGGACAATGCTTGGAAAATGTGTGAAGAATTCTGTCGTGAAATTTTGAAGATATGTGACTGGTGACCAAAATTCGACAACCAATGGTGGAAAAAAGACTTGCTGTGAAATACCGAGGGTCGTTTATAATGCGATTGCTGTGTTATGTTGTACTGCTGTTACAACTACCACGTGAGAAAGAAACATACCGGTGACACGCGAAAATGCCACACATGATGACTTGTGATGTGCGGGTTGTATGAAGAAAAAGGTGAAAAGATTGAAGGGTATCAAGAAGACCAACAAGATAGAAGAAAAGATCCAATCAATGAATTTCAGTAGATAATTGAAGAACAAGAGTGATAAAGACAAGAAGAAAGAAGAAGAAGAAAAAGAAAAGATACAACTAAATCCAAGAGAGGAGGCAACCTCGGGTTAATGAATGAAGACGGCAGCAAGTGGATCCGGCGAGACTAACTTCCCAAGCCAATTGATAAAGCAAGTCAAGTCACCACGGTCCCTAATCCGGCAACCCGATAACACTTTTTTCCCCGTTGCAAAAGCTACAGCCGCCAATACAGGGCCATCAAGGTCGTGTCTAATTGGCCACAGTCTTAGCCAAGTCAGTAGCCAGACAAAGCCGTTATGGTAATGGATAGCGTCTGTTTTCCTTTTTGGGACGCTTGTCATGAATCTGGCGTGGGTGTGTCCAGGGAGGCCCGGGGATTCTTTTCTGGAGCCGGGTTACATGATGACTCTAATTGCCAAGGTTTTTGAGTAATGAGTCGTGTTTGGTGTAGCAAGGGGATAACTTATGAGTCGACGTTTCATGGCCTTTTTGAGATTCGAGATAACGATTGGGAATGTTGGAACTAGGGGCTTTTGTTTGTAGATTTGACGGTGAAAGGGACTTGATAAGCATTGTCTAACTGCCACGGTATCTCGACCCGGTTACGCAGTGGTTTTGAGCTGGGGCCTCGAGTATACTTGGTATCGGTGTAAGTCGACACGGTATATATGACTAGGCTCTCATACGATAGAGTCTACGTCCGAGAGTCACATGCACCCGGCGTCATAGAGATACAGATCATCAAGGGTCTGTGACACCATTTACAGCGATGGAACAAATGCCATCCATCAGATTACTAACTTTGATGGTAAGTAGTCTAAAGATCCATTCACGTGCTACTATACACAATCGTTACTTCCCTATGGCGTTGTCAGGCCGTCGGCCTGAATCACATCACGGGTAATTTCCAATTCGATATAAACCACCATCTTGTGTTCCCTTCCTTCTCGGGAAAAAAAGCAACCACATGTTGCGTATTCAATCATGATAGTGAACCACCACTTTCCAAATATCAAGAAATCGTCTGAAATAGTAAACCCGCTCCACACGTCTTATTCAACGTTAGTCTATTCTCATATCAACCGAACATTATAATCTCTTTATTCAAACCCATAAACCCAATAGACCCGCCCACCAATAAAGCCACCCCCCAAACCCTCGTCCAACCGTCGCCCCGATTTCGGAATCCGGCGTACACCACCATGCACTTTTTCCGCCCTGTCGATGACATTTTACAGACATAGCAACAATATAAAAGACTGTATCCCCATTGGCCCAGTCTACACTACACCATCCTTCGCCGAGGGCCCGCCTGCAAATATGCGTCGCGGCTTATTGATTCTGGCAGCTTATGTAAACTCGCCCACGTTGCGTTTAATCCATATCTCTGTGTCATGGACTCGTCCAGCAAAGAGTCATCCAAGTGGCCCCTTGAATCACTCACTGACTGACACCAATAGAGGATCCACTGCCGTCAGGGTTCTGGATTTCTATCCACTGGCCCAAGCTATTTCCCCAGACTTGGTTTCTTTTTTTCTGGGTATCAGCGGCTCACTGTTGGTGGGGGTCTATTTTAGCTGGTAAAATCCGGCAATTAGTGATTGCCGGCGGGTACAGATTTTTGCCGGAGGGTTGACGATTATGACGTCTAGGGTTTGCTGGCTGGGACAAGGGTTTTCATGTGGGGTACATGGCTACTCAGAACATCATGAGCCTGTAGATTACAAATATGTGTGTAGGAAACCATGAGAGTCTTCCACATGTGCCAAGTTAATGTCATGACACAAACACGAAAAAGTGACATTAATTCATAACTAAATCATAGCTAGAACAACCCAATCTCAACTGAGGCGGGCAGTAGATACACCGAAATCCCAGCAATGAAACCAGAAAGCAGCAAAAGTAAACGCCCATAGTTCCCACTCTCTACACCAAAACTCCACATTCACACTCTCTCATCCTACGACGCCGGGTTTTGTCTAACCACCTCCTTGACTTTCCGGGTATACTCCACCTTATCTCTCTTGAAAATACTGTAAGCCTCCGCCTGGGCTGGCGAATCCAGGTTGGGCGTGTCGAGAAGTTCCTGGATACCGAGGAGAATTTGCTTCATTGTGATGGCAGGCTTCCAGCCTTCGTCTTCGTTCAGAATGGAGAGACAGACTGTGCCAGAAGGGTACACGTTGGGGTGGAAAAGAGGTGGGTCAAATTTGCCTGTGGTTGGGTTAGTTGACCGTGTGTCTTGTGAGATGCATGAGGGACTTACACTTGGGGGGCTTGGTGGGGTACTCTGTGGTCATGGCCGTTAGCATATGTCTCCTGGCTCGTCGTGATATCTTGATATCAACTTACCATCAGGGAAAATAATCTTCAACTTGAAAAGGCCCTTCTCCCAGATCGTGTCAGGCTTCCCTGGAATACCACACTCCCACGTCTTGATATCCAACTGTCCCTTATCGTTTCTCATAGGACGGGCATAGAACCCAAAAGGATGGTCCTTACGCCATTGCTTGCTACAAAGTCGTCAGTCAAACTATCCATACATATGAAATCTCTCATCATCCATCTTACCGTTCCTCGGAAATACGACCAAGGCAAAGAGCTGCCATTTTGATTAACCAGTGTTGAATTGCACAAGTCCACTATGTGAATATCAAAAACCCCGAAGACAAAAAGATGAATATCGCGTCTACAAAAAATCTTTGAACTCAAAGGTCCTGCGAAAGCCCCACAAATAAGATGAGATATCTGTTTTGTCACGGAAAAAAGTAATGAATGACAATGATGAACGCGTGTTGCCTTTGACAAAGTCACTGGATGAAGGGATCGTGGAGACGAGGCTCTGGATGGCTCTAGCTGCCTCTGAAGCTCTGTTGGGCAAATCCTGAGCCTTGTCGCTTTTTCCCATGCATGCAGCTTTTGGTAGTTACGTAGAATTGGGGTTAGCAGGGCGTGCAGTTTGATAGAGGACCCATATGTTGTGTTTACAGTTGATTTGTAACGTCTAGTGCGAGCTGATTGATTCTCTATGACGCCATTATTTTACAATCGTTAATCCAATAATCAATTCCCATAAATCCCCAATACAACATCTTCATACCTCGTAAATACTCCAATTCCGCATCATCTAATCCCGTTCACCCCACCAAAATCATCCCTGAGCGCTGAGCTAACTGCCCCTCATCAACCCTAAACCGACTGGACTTGGGCAAACCCCCGATTTCCGTGCCCATCCAACTAACGGTATTGCTTGGGCAACTAACTGCGTCACTGAAGCTCGGCAAACCCGTCGCTAGATATCACGGTATCAACCGCGATTATAAATATATTTGATTAATTTAAACGTTATTTCATTCTGCCCACTATGGCTGCTCCCCCGCCCAAGCCCGATTTTGAAAGCGACGATGAAATTGGCGACCCTGATGAGGATGATTTGGATGACCTCGATGGTGAGTTGTCCCCACTGTTGATAATACCCCTTTTGGGTTGACACTAATGACATGTGATAGACATGCTCGATGAGTTTTCGGCTACCACGCTTGGTGGTGCCGCTGCTGCGTCGGTAGCTGCTGCTGCTACGGCAGAGACGGCCGGGGCAGCAGAGGAGGATATGACGGAGGAGGAATTCGCCAAGCATCTCAGTGAAGGCATGGCCAGTTTGCTTAGTGGCATGGGTGCCGATTCAGTAAGTATCCCCGGTTCATAACTATTCCACTCACTTACACCTTTATAGAAGGAAATGCAAGAGCAATTCGCCGACATCTTCAAGCAAGTAACTTCGGAAGCCGCCGCCGCCGCCGCTACCGAATCAGACTCCACATCCACTGCTCCCAACACCACCGCCACTCCCAAAGCCGCCCCTAGCACCCTGCCTAAACCGGCCAATGCTTCCCGTCCGGGAACTGCGCACTCTACCAACGGTGCCGACTTCCAAGACACCATTCGGAAAACCATTGAGCGCATGCAAACCTCAGGCGACCAAGCAACAGCAGCCGCCGCTGCCGACGGCAGTGACGACTTCCTCTCGGAACTCCTCAAGCAAATGGGTAGTGGTGGTGGACTTCCTGGGATGGATGCGGCGGGTGGTGAAGAGGACTTTTCCAAGATGCTTATGGGTATGATGGAGCAACTCACGGATAAGGAGATTCTGTACGAGCCGATGAAAGACTTGGATAAGGCTTTCCCGGAGTGGATGGAGAAGAATAAGGCGACTATCACGGAGGAGGATAAGAAGAGATATGAAGTGCAGCAACAGGTTGTACGGGAAATTGTTGCCAAGTTCGAGGAGCCAAGCTTTTCGGACAAGAAGCCCGAAGACAGACAGTATATCGTTGAGCGTATGCAAAAGGTGAGTTTCGATATGAAACCTATGTCTACTATAACTTCTAACATGATATCCACTTCTAGATGCAAGACGCTGGCTCGCCGCCGCCAGACCTGGTGGGAGATATGCCTTCGGCTCAAGATGCCTTTGGTGCACCCGGCGAGGACGACTGTAACCCCCAATGATGATGCGTACTATAATGACATGTATAATTACTTCCATATGCAGCTGTATATTTCACAAGCGACAATCACATGTAAATTTCTGGTAATAATGACTAATACTGGACAGACTAACTGGAAGTCCTCAAGACTGGATGCTATGTCCATGGAATCTATAAGCAACAAAAACAAATGGGTGATTGAATAGCGTGATTTACATCATCATCTCGTCATCGCCTCCGTTACCTGGTACTCGGGACTCTTCTTGCTTGACCAAATCCAGTAATACGTCATCGTCCATGTCCCATTCTGACATTGGAATCCCATCAACCTGTTGCTCCTCTGACACTCTCATATCGGCCATCATAGCCTCATATTCGATTTCTGCGGCAGTTGGCCCATCAGCAAAGTCCATATATGGTAGTTCTTCTTCTTCATTTGGTTGTTGTGCTGAGATGGCATCTTCGATAAAGGCGTCCATTTCAAAATCGTCTGGTGGGCCAGCTTCACGGGCTTTATGTGCGAGGTATTGTTGGTGTTCTTCGTGCCATGAGCGGACAGCCTAGATTTTTGTTAGTTGGATACTCTCAGAAATCGTGATATTTCAATCTTCAACTTACATGTGCCTCAATCGATCTCTTCTCAAATCTTTTATCATCTGCTCTATCCCGCACATTTCTCATGAATAACCGTCTTCTGGTAGCCTGCTCTTCCTCTCTCTTTCTCCCAACTGGCATCGGCTTTGTTTGTCTGTCTGCAAACCGAGAATATCTATTGGCACCCTGCGGTGGGGACGATTTGGTGTGGCCAACATTAAAAGCTGGAGCAGGTACGGACAAGAACTGGCTCCTATCTGCAGACGCCCTAATGGGTGAACTTTGTGGTGGGGTTCCAGGTGGTGAACTGTTGAAAAAGCCGTTGTTTGTAGTTTGCGATGGTCGTAATGGTGATGATACAGGCGGTTGGTGACACGCCCAGTCGGGGGGCACAAGCGAAGGCATGTTTGGAAGTGTGTACATTATAGAGAGAAATGTAAGGATCAAATGTGGTCTCTCTGAGTTGATATATAACAAACCGGCTCAGACAGGTCGGTATCAGTGTCGCGTTTAATGGGTTTGGTCAGTCACCAATTGGTCGTTTTAACTCGAAATGGGATGAGTATGGCCTGTCAAGTGTAGGCAGAAATGTGACTAGCCGTGAGGAAGGAAGTGCCGAGATTAGAAAGAGGGGGGTTTCTCGAGATATATCGATTTTTTAATGTTTACTTTTTTAGTAAGACTTAAAAAATGGTGAGAAATGTAGTGTAAATGTTTGGGAAAGAGAGTTACAACAAACAATTCCTTCTCACATGTGCTGCAGGTTACCTGCAGGCTAATTAACGCGCTACTGGGAGGACCGTTTAAACCGCCGGCCGCGCTATCACGTGGGTGATGCAGCCTTTAGATCCCTGTATTCAACCCGAAGATGTCAATTATTGAAATAACCCTATCAAATATCCACGCCAATGTGGCAAGCACTCACGTTTTGCAACGAAATGTTACCGGTTCTAACTATTTTTATTGAATCAGTAACTCCATTGTTGCACTGAACATGCTTCTGGAACTTCATTCTTTGTAGAGTTAAGAACGGCCTTGTACAGGATATAGGCATTGTGATTACTTATTTACACAAGCGGTTTCCATCCTCGATGATGTGAAATTTTCCGTGTACACAAGGAATATTTTGGATTGTTTTCTTTCTTCGTTTACATTACCAGTCTACCAAACCTCCATTTGATATCCACGCATCACCATCGATTCTTCAGTGTATTACGTTTTACCGATTTTTCCCTTGGCCACTGGCTTATCTTATTGATCCTGTACCGTTAATTGTTGATTCCGTTGCTGTGTTTGTCGGTCAATTATGCAAGGCACAATGCGCTCATGGGCTCGGCTATCGGCCAGGTTTGGACCGAGAGCTCCGGCTTTTGTTGGACCTGCCGGTCGTTCATTTCATGGCCGGTTCTCCAACGCTGGTAGCCGGTTCTATTCGGCGGGACCAAAGCCACAGACTGGTGGTAATAGGGTTGTTTTGTATGCTTCGGGTACAGCGGCCCTTGCTGGTTCGGCCGTAGTATTTACCGATGAAGTCAAAAATGGAATTGAGACGGCGGAGCGCAGTGGGAGGGTTGGCTACGCACTTCTGGTGTGTGTTAATGAGTAAGTCGGCTTGTAAAGTTTTCGTTGAGTGCTATAGGGACTGATTAAAATATAGCTACCGGACCACATTGAACAAAATCAAGGAGGTTACAGACGCTACAGAGAAGAGTGACTTGCTTCATGCGTGCCACCAAAGATGCGCCAACCGGACATTGAAGGTTCTTGAAAAGAACGGTGGTATCTTTATCAAACTCGGCCAGCATTTGGTAAGTTGGTTGAGACATAAGACTCATGACTCGACACTAACGTTTCTTTAGAGTGCCATGAACTACCTTTTACCCATTGAGTGGACCACTACTTTCATCCCTCTCCAGGACAAATGCCCTGTTTCCTCGTTCGAATCTATTCAGGCTATGTTCCTAAAGGACACAGGCAAGGACCTAATGGAGGTCTTCTCGGAGTTTGACCCTACCCCGATTGGTGCTGCATCTCTTGCGCAGGTTCACATGGCGAGACTTCGGGAAACCGGACAAGAGGTTGCTGTCAAGGTGCAACATCCTACCTTGGATATTTTCTCACCACTGGATATCAAGTTGACCTCATTCACTTTCACCACATTGAAAAAGGTCTTCCCCGACTATGACCTCGAGTGGCTCGCTAGAGAAATGGAGGAATCTCTTCCCAAGGAGCTGGATTTCAGGGAAGAAGCCCGCAATGCTCAGCGGACACAAAAGTACTTTTCTAACTACCCTGAGCTTCCGCTGGTAATCCCAGATATTGTTTGGGCTCGCCGTAGAATCTTGGTGATGGCTGCGGAAAAGGGCCATCGTCTGGATGATCTTGAGTACATGGATAGTGTTGGCATTGACCGGGACGATGTTTCGGCTTCTTTAGCTCGTATTTTCAACGAGATGATCTTTGGTCATAATGCGCCACTCCACTGTGACCCCCATGGCGGAAACTTGGCCATCAGAAAGAACACTAAGCGTCGGGGTCACAACTTTGATGTGATTCTGTACGACCACGGCCTGTACCGTGACATTCCCGAAAACATGCGCCGGTCCTATGCTAAGATGTGGCTTGCAGTGGTTGACGGTGACATGGATCGTATGTGCAAGTACGCCATTGAAGTTGCCAATATTGAAGAGAAGGATTTCCCTCTGTTTGCTTCAGCCATCACTGGCCGTGACTACCGCGTCGTCAAGAAGAGCGGTAGCATCATGCAGAAGCGCACCGAGGCCGAGCAGAAGCGCCTGAGTGGCCTGCTGCAGGACGGTTTGATTGTCGACCTGGTGCATCTGCTTGGTAAGGTGCCGCCCATCATCCTGTTGATTCTCAAGACAAACGATCTTACACGCAGCTTGGACGAGAACTTGCAGACACGTCAAGGGCCTATCCGCTCGTTCATGATCCTCGCTCGCTACTGTGCACGAACTGTCTTCCAAGAAAGTGTAGAGACGTTGAAGAATAAGGGCGGGTCCATGTTGTGGCCGACTACGGCTGTTCATTACGTCGGTGCTTTGTTGACGTTTTGGCGTATAGAGATGAAGCTGAATGTTTTTGAATGGTGGATTTATACCCGGAGAGCACTTGGCTTTGGCTCGGGGTTGGCTAAGCCATTGAGTTTGAGTGGTTCAGGACGGGCTGCTGCCGAAGCTGCCGCAGCTGCGGCCTAACAGGACCTGGTTATGTAAGATTAATAGGTGTTTATAATGTCAAGTTAGTTGGTGATCCACTAAGGAAAAATAGTATAATATTGAATGTCATCATGTCATAACTAAAACCTTGAAAACCTTGAACACCTTAACCCTGTCTATCAAGTTAACCTCGGTCTCTTATTCCCATCTGCATCCTGCTGCCCACCCCCTTGTTGACCCTGTCCCGCCCCATTCTGCCCCGGCGGTCCCATCTGCGCGGCAACCTGATGCTGCAACTGCGGATACTGCGGAGCCCCCCTCTTCATAATCGTAGGCGGTCTATAAGCGCCTCTCTGGCCTCCCGGCCCACCAACACGGCCACCAGGTGCACCTAGCGGTCTATGGCCCGAAGGACTCTGGATCGCAGGTGGTGGCACGGGCAGCTGTTGTTGTTGTTGCGATTGGGAGAGCGGCGGGACGTTTTGAAGAGAGCGGGAAACGGGCTTGGATGAGTTGTGGTCGATGCCGGGGGTTTTGCGGATTGAGGGGGATTCGAGACGTGGGTTGAAGGCGCTGTGGGCGGCGGGGGTTAGAGGGGGCGCGCCGTCGGGGAGGGTGGCGACGGCGCGGGCGGAGAAGAAGCCTATGGGTTCACCGGGGGGTGGACCGGTGGGGAGGCGGGGTTGCGGGTTGGGTGGTTGGTTGGGGAGTTGAGGGGCGTTTGTAGTGGTGGTAGGTGCGGGAGCGGGAAGGGGAACGGGGCCGGGTACGGGGAATTGTCTAGGTTGTGGGGCTTGAGGTTGGCCCTGGGCTTGTGGCCGGGGATTTTGGTTCCCTTGTCCGGGATTCGGGTAACTATTCCGGTTGTTGTTCCCCTGTGGTACACTCTGACCATTTTGTGGACGATTTGCAAAAGTTCCAGAGGCAGCTCGTTGAGCGGGAGGAGCGCCTTGGAAGTGATTTTGTGGCTGTTGTGGTTGGGCGGGGATGACTACTGGTGATGGAACATCTTGAGCTGGTAGGGCAACTTCATCAGGGTGGCCTTCTTCTGCCATGCAGAGGTCTGCATCGTCGATATCTGGTCATTGTTAGTTTACATCAATGTCTAGGATCTCACTGATACATACCATCTAACATCCCGTCAAAGTCGTCATCTACAGACATGTTATCCGGAATAGCAGGCGAAGCAGACCGTGACTTTGGAATATTCCGCCCATTAAGCTGCTGAACCGCCACGGCCCTATTCCCATTACCATTCCCCGGCACATCCCCAACCGGTGTCCCCGCCCTCTTAACGGCGCCGACCTTCCCCGAAACAGGCGCCGACTCCCCCCTCTTCAAACGATTCAAATCGCCATGTCTATACAAATTCACCTCATCGAACTTTTGCGGCAGCGGTTTCACCTTGTTCACCTTTGCAAGGTATTCCTTATCATATATGCAATTTCCCAGGACATTTCCAAAGTTCCTCAGCGCTCTCTTCAACGCATCCGTTGTTCCCTCCTTTTTAGCCTTCTCGAACGCAGCAGCTTTTCCCTTTGCATTTTCGATGTGTCCGTAGCCTACATCCTCATGGAACGTGCCATCACGGAGTGTCACGCGGACAATCACACTTAATCCCAAGCTAACTCTTGCCGTCTGGGCATTTTCATCAACAAAGTCAATCTGGATATTCTGAATTGACGAACTCCACCCATTGAAACCGAGGACTTCATTAGCGAGGTTAATCGCCTTGTCAGCAGCAAGATAATGGACTCTTGAACCGCCAGGACCTTGGCGGTTGGAAATGTACTCTGGGCCTAGTTGCTTGTCGAGACGTGCTTGGAGAATAGCGATTTCGGCGGCTGTATAGTTTGACACGGAGCTTCGGGGTTCCTCGAACGGGTTGGCAATGTCACCCGTATGCTGATCGCCGATTCTATAGAATTCATCAATTAGTCAACCATCCATCAGCACCGTATCTAGCATAGTTACTTACGCCGGCATTTTGTCCAGTGGAGCGGATTCCCAAGAAATAAGAAAATCTCCCCAAACCTATTCCAAACTTCTGGTCCACAATCCAAATTCTTGTCTCCACGTGACTATCCAACCAAGCAAGAACACCAGTCCTCGTTTCGTAGTTTCCCAAAATTCCCAATTGACAGTCTCTACCGTCCGTCGTCAGGTGGTACGCCAGCTGAAGAAATATAAATCAGACACAATCTAGAAATGGCCTAACTATGTACGGAAAGTCAAAATGAACAGACAATGACCATACTAAAACGGCTTTAACAAAACCTTAAAAAAACTACAATATTCACATTCACCTTCATTATGACGCGCGATCCCATGCTATCCGAATAGGCAGCGACGCGCATCAGTGGGGAATCGCTGGACGGGAAGTCACGTGATTATTCCCAAGGCAGCTTAATGGATTTGGAAGACCTGAATCACATTAACCAGGGTTCTATTGGCCGAAGAACCCTTAACTCTTCAGCGGCCGTTTCAAATATCGATCCGTGGATAATTACGGATAAACGCCCGGACATTGATTGCAACGACATCCGACAACAAACTTCATGCATTCACATTTACGCCCACAAGAGAAACAAAGGTTGCAGTCATAAAGATTACCCATGTTATTAAGGTGCCGCAAGTCTTTCCTGCAGTTGTCTATCTATCTATATCCCCCCGCAACTCCGAAAAGACAAAGACCCAAGGCCCACATGAACATGTCGTAGTAACGGCACATGACATGTTCCCGAACAATGAGCTCCAATACAATAATGGTAAATACAAAGTGAAAATGAAATGCACCCAACCGATACCCAATCACAATCCCAAATAAAGACTCCATGCTCCAAAGGCAAATACAAAAAAGGCAACCAAGAACAAAAACTGCAAATCCGTGAACCCAAAACGAAAACCAACAAAGCGAAAGACAAATGAAAAAAGAGAGACACGCAAAAAAATAATAATAACACTCAAGTCAGCCCAGCCCAGTCAAGACTCGTCATTGGACTGCAAGTGTATGCGGGTGCCTTGAAAATCCAACAGCAAGTCCGTGGGACATTTGGCGAATTTGGGCTATTGGTGGCTATGACATGTTCCAGGGAGCGAGTCGAGTGATCAAAGTCCAATAGGACAAGTCGGCCAATTGACCCCCTAACCTGTGTCGAAAAAAAGGGATATAAGAAATGATAGGTGGGAAACGAATGAATGAGGCCAGAAGAAATCGCAAAGTACACATGACAATGTGTGTAAAAAGACCGAGAACGCAGAATGAAGATATGCAGAATGATGTTGCGCTGAAAGAAGACGGTACTCGCGTAGACATAAAAGCCGTTAAAGGAAAACCATAAATGCAGAGGTCAAACGAACAAATGACCAGTGCTGATGCCAGAACGACATCTACTACCAATGGCCGACACTGACACTAGACAGGCCATAGGTGCCTGACATTAACTGGGCTCTAATAGAGTTGCTATCATTAACGCCCGAGCTGGCTGGTGGAACCCAGTTACAGGCCCCCTGAAGTGCTTGAACAGCGGCAGATAATCTACTACCAGACTGTACATTGTGGCGGCTGAGGATTTGCTCCCATCCGCCAGACGAGAGTTGGAAGGCAGAACCGCCACGGTTAGAAGATTCCTTCAGGACTAAAGTCCACGCCTTGCATATTTCGTCGTATGCGTTGTCCTTGAGTTGACTGTGTGATGGTGACTCCCAGTTGGGCAGAGTGTGAATCATCTTGGTAGCACCATCAAGGAACTGAAGAGACGATGATAGTTGGGTTTCGACTGGTGGCAAGAACTGGGCTGTGAAGTCGTTGAGCGCTTCGAAAAAGGCGAGAAGATGTTGCTTAACACGGTTGTAGGCATAATCCGAAGAAGAGTTTCCGTAGGGCATGGCGTCTTTCAATTTGTTCAAATAACCGTTGAGAATATCAAGGGCTGCTCCTGCCGAAGGCTTAGGGGCGGATGCCTGAACCTGCTGACCAATTTCGGGGTTCTGTGCGCAGATATGTTCCAAGACGGTGCGGAGTTGTGCTGAGTCAAGCGTCTCAATCAGACGTGGGATGCTAAGCTGACGTCCAGTAAGTTCGACTTGACGACTACGCTTGATAGAGCGGAGAGGGCGATGGGAAACAGCAGGTGAGGCAGCCGGTGAGCTGCCCATCTCAAGATCGTCGTCATCAGCCTTGCGCTTGCGAGAAGAAGCCACATTGAATGGTGACACTGTAATGATGTTAGCATGTTTTCAGCCATCGCATATACTAAAAAGTCCAAACTTACTTGACCGTTGGGGAGACCGACGTGGCACCTCGTGGTTATGGTGAAAGATAGCAGTCGGGTGAAGGGGCAGAATAGCACTCATGATTATTGTTGGCGACAAGTTTGAATGAGATATAAAGAAGAACAAGAGACGTGATTTGTTGCGGATTTGAAGAACAAAATCAGGTCACTGAAAAAGACAAAATAAGGATATCGAATACACCAAGTAGTTCCGAATGCAAGTATATTCTCAGGCAATTTGTGAAGTACGACGCAAAGCACAACACAAAGTGGAAAATTGGAGAACCAGAGACGGATGTAAGGTCGACCAAGTGAACTAAAGGACGGACCAAATGGCGAGTATTCTGTCGGAAAGAGGTCGACGGATGAGTGCCTTATATGAGAGTTGATCCCAAGACCGATGCGGCACAGAGGCTTCTAGAAGATGAATAGGATATCTACAAGAAAGGCAAAGTGACTAGCAAGTGGACACTAGACAATATGGCCAACAAAGCGAAAAAGGCGGTGTCCACGGCGACTCGGCGAGAATTGACGGGAAATAAACGTTTGAATTGGTGATGGAGAACTGAGGATGTCGATAGCAAAATAGCAATGCTGGCGGCCAACTCAGGATGAGAAAGCGCAGTACTGAGACGGCAGGTTGATGACGATAGTTGACAATAACAGGACAACCGGGAAAGCCCAAAAAAGGTGGCAGTTGCGGTATTAAATAGCTAACAGGTAAAATAAGGCAGAACGAGAAAGAGTGGAAAAGAGGAGAAGAAAGTCAGAATTTGTGATGTTCCTGCCGAAAATCAAAAGGCTTCTTTTAGCAGCAGCTGAGTGGAGGGTAAAAAGAAAGGAGGGAAGGGAGGGAGCACCAGCGCACTGCAGGAAGGCACATCAAATGCAACTAACTTGCAGTACACACACAAATTTCACCTAGCTAGCAGTAAAAGGGAAACTGACCCAAAAAATAGATCAAAACAGACCAACGCTTAAGAGTAAAACCCGAGCAGGAAAAACAAGGACTACAGGACATAAATTGATCAAAGACCAGGTCTGGTATGGGTATAGATTTTGCCATCCTTCCTTTAGGACAGCAAACCTGGGCCTGGGCATATCTATCGGTGTGGGTTTGTGCGTTGAATAAAGCACCTTAGACCAGGGCCGTGGCCGCTATAGTGCTAGCCCCAGGCCAGGACCGCTTTGAATGCAATGTAACAAGCGTAGGTAACAGCCACATCAAACGAGCAACCAAGCCGGGCTCGCCTCAGCTTCCGTCGTTTTCACCCAAGCCTTTTTTTCCCCGATCCTCTTTTTCCTAACGTTTTTTTTCTTTTCAGGCGGCAAGTGTTAGGCTCGCACATTGGCCCGGGAAGGTGCGGCGGATTGAGGAGAAAGAGGGGCGGGAAGAGGCAATCATCAGAACGGGCTACGGCCATGATTGTTGTTGTCAGCAGCCGTGACCTATCAATGGTTGGGCAAATTCCAGTGATGGGAATTTAGGTATGTAGACTGGCGTAGACTGTTGCCGGACCACGGGGGACAGCAAGAATGGGATGGAAAGAACGGGTCAAGGACATCTTGGAAATGTGCACAAATGGGATGCCCGGACGGAGTCACTGACTATTTGCGGAGGAGAAGAGGAAGCTGTGGGGATGGGGTTGATTGGTTTTCGATGGAATTTACCCAATCGGGTAAGCGCAAAAATGGAGGATTTGGACCGGATCTAAAACTTGATCAAATACGGTATCTGACTATGTTTGACAGCATTTGACTGGTTGTAATAAGATCCCCAGTAGCGAGCAAAAAAGGAAATCCGTGTCACAAGCGGAAGGAACGTCAACGACCAGCGACGGGAATATGGTGACGCTATTGTGGGCAACTAGTCTTTGATGATGTTTCTTGTCTAATTCGCGTAAGAGACCGACCGGAAGCAGATAGTTTGCCGAGGTTGACCCAAGTGGCATAACGAAACTGATGTCATCTTGAGGTATTCCCGGGCCACGGCAAACCAATTGCGGGTGATTTTTTTCCATCTTCAATTTTTAGGTTTTTTTTTTCACCGGTGCATCCTTTACGGATGGCCACGGTGCCATGCAACTCTGGCACGGGGCATGGCGTTCCCATTGGTCACGACGCCCAATCAGCCGTCATTTTTGAGGAGCCGCGGGGAGCCTTGCTCGTGGCAAGTTCATTGGAGGCCCGCCTTGGTTAGTCTACAGCCAAAGCCTGGACATCGTCACCGCCAACAAAGCCTTTCTAGCGCCGTGTTGGATACAGGCCAAGTCCCTGATTTGACTAGTAATGAAAAAAGGTAAAATCTTGGGGGAATGTGCGTAGTGACGAGACCAGAGTTCAGGATGACTACATACTTACTCAAGAGTGACTTGGAGGATGACAAGTAGCGTTGCACTGTTAGTATTTGAGCCTAAAGGGGCTCGGCGGATTCGGCGGGATGCAGTGTCTGTGACGGCACGGGTTAGAGCAGGCGGAGGGACAGAGAGACCAAGTACGGGAAAAGGCTCGGATCGGCAACTTGTATGGGCGCGGAGTACATATGTACGGGAAGCATGCAAGCACATGTCTGTATGTATAGACATCCATATTCACTGTCTTGCTGTACATATGCAGTGTATATGTGCCGGCACAACACACTGTTTGAGCCAAACGAGAACAGGGACCGAAACGACCTTGTGCACCCGTATGCCACTGCACCGCGCATATGTGTGTGATGAGAAGACGATCTGTCCTGGCCTTGTACTGCACTCCACTAATCCAAACCGGCCGAGGTGATAACTGGTGGCTGACCACCGGTGTTGCAGCACCAGCCGTTACATTGTAGACATACATATAGAAGCCCGACGGGATGTTTCTGGCCACGGGTTCAGGTTGGGCGCGTGTTCGGCAGGGGCCGATTAAGCCTAAAGACAGCAGGAAGTTGGGTCATGCACACTGTGACAACGCAAGCTGCACGTCAGCAAAGTGACAGTGTACGGGGGCGGGCTAGTATGTATGTACATTCGCACCGTGGAAGCGGGAATTCACGATTCTGGATAAGCCCGCAATATTCGGTGGTAGCCTACGGGGTTCTCCGGGGTTCTACCGCTATTTGCCCCGCTTCTAATTTGCCCCACAGCCCCGCCGATTTGTTGTCATTAGGTCCGTTCCGGAACACAGAATACGTCGGCGAGTGGGGCGAGCCTTGCTTTTGGGCCTTGACCGCAGATTGTGAAGCTGCATGTCTGTGACAAGCCTAGTCAAGCTTTAGTCAAGCTTTATATCTGATGGATGTACAGTCAAGCATCGGTACTTTGGTCCCGATGTCGTCATCAAACGCCAGAGTCGCTCCTTCTTCTCCTTCCAAAGTCCTTTTAAGCCACGCCGTCCAATACATACATGACGCTCCCGATAAACCGACAAACGGCCAGCAAGTGTCTGTGCCCGAAGTTATGCCATGAGGTAAGGGTTGCGGGCGCGGAAGCAAGGGTCCTTGGTCGTCGAGCGGCCCCTGCAGGGCAATCGTCATTGTGGACATGACAAGATGGACATCCCGGACAACGTGAATGCAACCACCTCTAACAAATCCTGTGGTGAACGAGAGGAGAGGGGGATTCCAGCAGGCTATACATACATACGCACGCCTGGCTTGACCAGTGTGGACGACCTGAGTTTGATATATCTCTCATCACAGCCAATGCAATGTGCTCCGGCGCATCAAATTAACCGGGCCATCCTAGTTTCTAGTTCGGCCAATCAACCCCTCACTTCAACAAGTTCACCATGCTACGCAATCCCTCAAAGTCACAAACTACCCCTCCAGTCCAGCCCAGCCAACCCCCCACAAGTCCCCGTCGACAAAATCCCAATAATGACGCCCCCAACTCATGTCCGCATTAGGCTCCACTCATCGCCCGATCCGTCCCGGCCAATCATCGCCTTCGGACGGTCATCTGTCGGTGTGCCCAGTAAGCCATGATAGCCTCATTCAAGCTGCACGTACAAAGGAGCCCACCGCGATGCAGAGTCGGCTCGTAGCCCACGGACGGACGGCGATGAGAAGGGTTATTGCATGCGAAGTGCCGATGGAGCTGCACATGGACTATATGTATGTACATACAATACATGCAGGAATGCTTCCCTTATATTGGGTCCGAAGAAAGGCCTGACGACCCGATGCTCCCCGTCTTGCAACTTGGAATAGTAATCCTGCCTTGCGCTGCGCGCGTGCTTCATCCTGTGCTGTTACAGCGGTCATCCTGCTGGCACATGACGGGCTGTGCGGGGAATGCAGACCATGTCAGCTGGGGCTCTTCTTGCGAAAAAAAGGAAAAAAACCGTTTCAACTTGATAGATTTTATATGGCAGCACAGATCATACCCTACGACAATAGACCCTAAACATGTCGAAGCCATACCCCTGCACCCAATCTCTTATCAATCTGACCGCCCGGCACAAACTTTTTTTTTGTATGCAGTACCAATGTAGTGGCAGAAAGCTGCGATGTCCACGGTATTGCGCCGGCCAGTCTCTTGATTTTGTGCAGTTTCCTGTTTTTGATACCCTTTTTCAAAAGTTTCGTCACATTCGTTTGCTCTATTCACGACATATATAATTCACAATGGGCAAGCGTTCTGAGAAGAAGGCCGCTGAGGAGGCTGTCGCCGCGCCGGTTGAGGCTGTTGAGTCTCCCGTGAAGGTGAAGAAGACGAAGAAGTCTAAGAAGACTGAGGAGCCTGCTACTGAGGCCCCCGTTGCTACTGAGGCCAAGAAGTCTAAGAAGTCTAAGAAGACTGAGGAGACTACCAAAGAGACTACCGAAGAGCCTGCCGCCGAAGCCCCCGTCGATACTGAGTCTAAGAAGTCTAAGAAGTCAAAGAAGACTGAGGAGACCACCGAAGAGCCCGCCGCCGAGGCCACCCCCGTCGAGTCCGCCCCCGTCGACCCCGAACCCACCACCGAACCCACCGAGCCCTCCAAAAAGCGCAAAGCCTCCCTCACCGAAATCGAAGTCGACCTGACCCTCCCGGAACCACCCTCCAAAAAAGCCAAGCGTCTTCTCAAGAAAGGAAAAGACCCGCTTGCTCTCTCCTCCAAGAAAAAGCGTGCCGCCGCCGACGACTCCGATCTCCTCGATGTCGGCCCCGGCGAGACCAAGGAAACCGCGCTCCCAGCGTCCAAGAAGCCCCGGTCGGAACACTGCGTTTGGGTGGGTAACCTGCCTTATAACCTGACGACGAGTGACCTGCGCAAGTGGCTTGTAGATAACTCCGGTGGTGTCATTGAGGAGGCCAATATCACCCGTGTCAAGATGCCCTCGTCGGAAGATAAGGTGACGGGCAAGAGACAAAACCGCGGTTTCGCCTACGTCGACTTCGACACCATCAACGGCAAAGTCGCCGCCATCGCCCTTTCCGAAAACGCCTATGGCTCCCGTAACCTCCTCATCAAAGACTCCACCTCCTTCGACGGCCGTCCCAAGGTGGAAGCTCCCACCCCCGCCACCCCCGCGGCCCCCGCCGTCCCCGAAACCCCCCTCACCAAGGCGGCCCGCGACGCCACCAAGAAGATCTACGTCGGCAACCTTCCCTTCGCCGCTACCGAAGATGACCTGTACCACCTGTTTTCCAAGTGTGGACCTATCGACTGGGTGAAGATTGCCACGTTCGAAGACAGTGGCAAGTGCAAGGGCTACGGCTGGGTCAAGTTCAAGGATGGTGAGGCTGCCGCTGCTGCTGTGAAGGGCTTCACTCTGGTGCCGGCTGATGAGGAGCCTGATGCTACGGAGTTCCAGACTGAGGAGGAGATTGCGGCTGCGGCTGCTGAGGAGGAGCGTTTGGCGGCGGAGGGTAAGGTGAAGAAGCCTAAGAAGATTAAGATGAGAAAGTGGCATGTAAATCGGTTGAAGGGCCGTGAGCTCAAGATTGAGTTGGCTGAGGATAACAAGACGAGATATGACAAGCGGTTCGGCCGCGGATCGAAGAATGCCGGTGGCAAGCGGGAGGATGGTTTCGCTGGTCACGGGGCTCCTGTGGCTGCTGAGCCTATGGATGTTGATGCGTAGGTGGTTTCATAGAATGGAGTGTAAGCAGTAGTTTTTGTGTTTCTTTTTTGTATTCTCATAGCCATCTTGCTATACATGGCCGGGTCTTTGGCGTTTCACGGGTTTTGTACTTGTTCATAAAAATAAAACACTGTCGCAATTTAACAAAACAATCTAAAGTAGAAACTAATAACGTGCGCAGATGAACTGGTTCATCTTTTCCAATGTCATGGGCGCATAAATCCCCACCTCCGTCTTCTTCACCATGATGTAATCGTGTATCAACTGCTCGCTCAATTGCTTGCTAAGTGCAGAACCCTGAAGGGCCTTGAGAGCATCTGGAAGGGTGCGTGGTAATTCCTTGCGCTCTTTCCGAATCACAACACCGTCGATGCTATCGACTGATCCAGTTCTGGTGCTGTCATCGATATCCAAAGGAAGTTTCTCATAATAACCTCTCACTCCCGAAACAAGAATCGCCGCCATGGCGAGGTAAGGGTTGGCCAGTCCATCCATAGTCTTCATCTCCCAGTGAGCCCCATCGATCTTGCGAAGGGCCGCTTCCCGATCCTGAGTACCCCAAGCAACAGTGGTACCACCTGCCCAATACAGGTCCTTCATCCGAAGATACGAAGCTGGCGATGCATATGTGAAAGCTAGAATGGCAGGAAGATCCCGCAAAATTCCAGCATAGAAAGATTCATACTCCGGAATGTCACGGCCATCCTTCTGAACAGACATGTGAACATGGCAACCAGAGCCGCACATTGAAGGCACGAACTTGGGATGAAAAGTGACGATCAAGTTGTTCTTCAAAGCAAGAGCCCTGAGTACCTCGCGAGCATGGAGAAGATTGTCAATGGCTTCCATAACAGGACGGTGGGCAAGAATCAACTCATATTGACTGCTCGCAGCTTCCGCGTGGTACTGTTCGACTTCAATGTTGGACTCTGTCAAAATTTGAATCGCAGGTTCGACTATCTTCTCAGCATAGCCTGTGTCGAGGGCACGACCATATGACCATGAACCTTGGTACTCGGTCTTCAGAGAGCCGTCTTCACTCTTGTTCAGGATCATAAACTCCAACTCAAATCCTATACGGAAGTCGAGGCCAGATCTTTCGATAATCTGACGAAGTTGGGTCCGAGGGCAGACATCACACAAAGATCCATCGTTCTCACGAAATTCACCCTGAACGGAGATGTGGCCTGGACGAGGACCATACCGAAGACTGGCCCAATCTGGAAACAGGAGATATTCACCAGCGGCAGAGTCACCAATGAATGTATCGTTGGGCATCAAGCCTGTCCAAGCCTTGGTGATACCGATACTGAACTCCCCTTTATGAGTCAAGTGATCAATGACTCGTTGAATGGGGAAGACGCGGGCACGGGGGATTGAACTGAGGTCCATCCAATAGATCCGAATGAACTTGATATCGGGATGGGCGGTTCTCAATCCATCGAGGAACAGATGCATGTCCGAACTGGCGGTTGAAACAGGGCGACTCATGTTGCTGAAGCTGATGTTGACTGTATCGAAATAGTGTGCAAGTAAAACAGAACTAATAACTCAAAACAAGAACAAATAGAAAACGGTGAACGGGAAGAATGGAGAGAAAGAAACTCAAGTTGAACGGGGAAATAGAACACTCAAATAGCCTCCCCAGAGGCCCCGCAGATACGGCAAGCACTTGCACATTCTCTGATGAAATTGTCGTGCGGGAAAGAACCTTTGTGTCTGTAGGGGACCGACGCCGATGGACATGGAAGGAACGTGATATCGAAAACAGAAGGCTGAAGAAGGGTAACATGTAAACGCCCGCTGCCCATTATACGTTTGAAAGCGCCCCGATTAGGAAAGAACAATGCAGGATTCTATGTTCATCCGCGTGGATCGACACAAGGCTATCGGGAATTGTGTTTGGCCTGTGGGGAGGTGGTTCATCTTGTGATACATGAACATCGTGGCGGGAGTGTCTCAGGGTAAATTGGCGTGCGCATATGTACATAAACGACTTCAATGTCACAGTATGCGCCGCCATTTCCGTATATCTGGGAACAAAATGATGATAAGTAACATTGAAGGTATTTACCTTGGGATATAATCTATAATCTGCAGCCGGGTCAAGGGAAAGTGCGAACAGCAAAGCCCGTTCGCAAGTCCCCTTCCAGCGGATAGCCGCATTATCTTCCGCCAAACGGCCCACACCAAGTGCTCGTTTGGGTAAGCCTAAGACGAAGGAGGCAGGAAAATACAGTCCATAGTGAATTTCGGTTCCTACTCAAGAAAAGTGACATTTATAGGGCCGACATGTACCGTTATCATGATTGTGGGTGTAACGGGTAAGATCTATCAACCTATTGATCCACATTACGCAAGTGCGGAGCCTTCAGTGGGTAATAGAGCGTCACAACACATGTGACAAAGATACAAACGGGCCGTGTTTGTTATTGCTGATATATCGAATTGTATGGTTCAGGACATACTCTAATGAAAAGACCAAAATAGGAAGGCCTAGGCTCTCTATGCTATTTACAACTTTCAGATACAACAAGCACGTGACTTCGATGCAATGAGGTTACACCCTGAACCGACAAGTCTGATGTATTATTTAAACCTCAGCCGGCTCTGTTCAGGAACTTGTGTTCTCGCATTCGGGAGCCCATCACACTGCGTCACCCGGGTCATCCAGGTGTCTCCAGCCGGCGTGACCAAGGGATATCCCGTGACCGGGGCCCTTCGGTACATATATCCGCGACTCCCGACCTGGGTCGTGTCACTATCGCATGTCGACAGCGCTGATCACCAGATGTAGTTACTACTCCCGCCTTGCATATCAGAGCCCGCAAAATGGGGCCTCATCTTTGGGTGGAGAATGCCGGACACAGTTCGGATGGCTGCAGGTTCTGTGTAGTTGCTTCTGCCAAGGAGCTCGTGGCGGGAGTATTGGCGGGAAAAGACAGCAGGACTAACGCTGATGAGTGATTCTTTTGGAATTACAGACACGAGAATACTCGGGTTTGTTGGGCATGAGGCGAAGGTGATATTGTTTGAGGTTCCGAGGCGACTGATGTGGAATGGATAAGGGATATGGAGCGGGATGGATCACAACAAGGCAAATAAGCAGACCTGAACAGTTATATTAGGAACATAGAAAGTCTGGTCAGCCTCGTGTTGTCAGGGCATTGGAATGGAGAAAGGAGTAGGATTGCATAGCCATGATCGGAGTATGTGGTGATAGAACGCCGTCCGAACAGTGTGTGAACGATAAATTTACATGTAATATTTATATGCACTGTGCATGCGCACTGTTTGTTACGTCTATAACCCTATTGTGTGTTAATGAACCCTATTATTGACCGGTCTGAACAGCATCGCCGGAACCTATGTACCACAGGACCATGATACTCGCGAGTCATCCAAAGGTTGTTAGCGACACTACCCCACAACCAACAGCATCTTCAGCTTCAACAAAAGTATGTACAAGGTCATACCGCCTCCATATTGCCCGCAACATTCCATGAGTGACTACCTTGTCTCCCTTGCAAGACTACCGGGAGAGACCATCGCCGGTTCAAATGTCGTGTTTGTGATATTTACAACCTCAATAAGCTTTCCGGGCGGATTCCCAGGAGTTATACATTCCATTATTGCCTTGGCGAAATGTAAAGAATGAATAAGACGAGACAGAAAATAGAAGTCTAGGGAAAACGATCTTGTATAAAGATGTGATGGGGACCCGGCAGATTGAGAAGAAGAGATTCCAGAAGACACCTCCACATTCATCCTCATTCACATCACAGAAACAACTGACACTCAACTACCCATTAGCCACCAGACATCATTTCCAATTCAAAATGCGTTTCTCTACCTTCCTCTTCGCTCTCCCCGCCGCTCTGGCCGCCCCCGTTTGCGAGTCCGATGGCTCCACCGGCACCGGAACTGTCTACCTAGTCCCCAGCATCGCCAAGAGCTTCCAGCTCATTAACAACGGTGCTAGCTCTACTACTAGCTGCTCTGCCACTGCTAGCATCGCCAACGATGGCACCAACATCTCTACCGAGCTTGAGGGCTTCAACTTTGATACCTCCCTTTCCGGCAAGACTTGCACCCTCGACTTCATCACCAATGGGTTCACTGCCGCCACTTACCCCATCACGCTTCAGATCTTCACCACTCTGGCTGGTAGCCCTCTTGGCTGTGATGATCACTCGCTTAACAACCAGCGTGATCAGAACATCGCGGATGTTACTATTCAGTCTGATGGTTCCATTTCGTGGACTTACCACGTTGATTCCAGCCAATTCTACCTTGCTGGATCGGCTTGCCAGACTTCGGGATCGCAGGGGTTCGAGGTTGTTCCTGGCGGCCAAGTCAGCGCCCAGTGGCCGACGGCCAGCGCGGGCCTGTTGATCAAGGTTTCTTCTTAGATCATTTGATTGATAGTCAACTTGCCTGAGCAAGATACTTCACGGACAAGCCCAGTTCTTACTGGACAGTTCAACCCCTCTGTAGGGTTTATGACAATGGTTATGACAACGATGAATATTGCTAGTTGAATAGTTAGATATTGAGATACATATATTATATATAAATACAGGGTTGGGTGTCACTAAAACCCTTAACTTAACCTACGACTAAATCTGAGACTACATCAAGTGCAGGTACAATTAGAGTCTTAGACTCGGTTAATATCAAGCTTTTTAAGTGACACCGGGGTTCATAACAGTGGTACTTGTATGACAAGAGAAGCGGGTTTCGAGGCAAGCTGATGTTATTTATACAAACACTGGGTTGGGCTGTTATCTGTTTATCCAACGTCACTTTAAACCCGACAAGCGAGCATAAATCTGATCGACCAAAAAGTTTGTTTACATAAAAGTGAGCTACCCGTCATCTATGTACATAGTTCGTAAAGCGGCCCAAGCACCGTAAGCCATCACCACTATAACCGCTGACATATAGCCATGAAATCCCCGCCTCGCTATTTTTTTGCAATGTGAATGGAGCAATGAGCATGAGGGGAAAGCTTGTTTGCTGCGTTAGCTCCGTTGGCCATATGGCTCAAGAATAAGCTTATGACGAGTCACTGCCCACTTACCGCAGAAAGAACTTGCGATTAGCACACAAAGATCATGATTCTTTCGCCCCAAATTGGGGTTGTTTTGCTCGTATTTGATGCATGGAAAAATACACACCAACTTGAATGTGATTACGGGTGTCCATTACCTGCTTTGAATTCCAGTGTCGTCCCTAGCTGCTGTTTAGGTTTCTCATGCTTTCTTTTCTTTGCACATTGTGCTTTTACCTCTATTTTCCGAAATGGAGTGGAAAGAAGGACAGAGAGTCTGACGCCATTCTCGGATGCTGCGTGGCATTGATTTATTTTTATTGTTCCTGATCTATGAACTTGATGTGAGGAACGTTTAGCAGGCCTGGCTCTCAACCACATTTTCTTGTTCTTTTTTTCCTGCATTTTTGCCATTGCATTTTTATTTTGTCTTGATTTGTCTTGCGCACGTTCAACCATCACCCAAGCCGAGCATCAACCCACGCAAACCAAGATTTCACAGACTTTCCTAATCGAAGTGCCTGCTTTTTCTTGGCCTTCGCTACAGATTGTAGCTGCTTGTTGAAGCGCAAGATATTACTTTAGTTCTGCCGGCGTCGGCTTTGCTTCGGAGCTTGCGGCAAACAGGACGCGGAACGACCGGATACATTTTTTCCCGACGAACACAACAGCTGCGGAAATGTGGTCAAATATATGCAGTGTTTTGTTAGCGGCGACAGCCGGTGTCTCGGCGCAGACATTTAGTATAGCTTCCAGTGGTGAGTTCAGATCCTGCGACTGTCTTGTTTGTTGATGTTCCCCTGTGCTAACCGCTTTTGATTTCTGTGTTGTAGATGCGATTAAACAATCAGCGCGCACTTTGGCATACGACACAATGGTCTACTACAAAGGCAATCTTTCAGGCGGAACCCCGGGAATTCTACCCGGTCCACCACCGGCCGGTGATTACTACTGGTGGGAGGGTGGCGCTCTCTGGGGTGCCATGATTGATTATTGGCATTATACCGGTGACGACACATACAATGACGAAGTGAAGCAGGCATTGCTCTTCCAGGTTGGCGAGGGAAAAGACTATATGCCAAAAAACTACACCGCTTCGTTAGGAAACGATGATCAGGGCTTTTGGGGAATGTCAGCCATGTTGGCAGCCGAGACGGGATTTGAAGATCCCGACTCTTCGCAACCGCAGTGGCTTGCGCTGGCTCAGGCCGTCTTCAACACACAAGCAGCTCCTGACAGACACGACTCATACTGTAATGGTGGTTTACGTTGGCAGATTCCCATGACCAATAACGGTTATGATTACAAGAACTGTAAGCTGAAATAAGCGGTGCTATTACTTATGGGCTTGGACTAACTTTAACTCGCAATCAGCCATTGCAAACGGTGTATTTTTCAACCTTGGGGCTCGTCTTGCTCGGTATACCGGAAACTCTACTTACGCAGATTATGCCAACTCCACCTGGCACTGGATAAAAGATACGGTCAAATATATCGACGATGACTACAATATCTACGACGGTGGCCACGTTCAATACAACTGTACTGATATCAATACGGCACAGTTCTCTTATAACAGTGCTGTGTTCCTTCAGGGTGCCGCATATCTTTACAACTTCACCAACGGCTCATCTGAATGGAAGGTTGAAGTCGACAACCTTCTTAACGCTACTCTCCGTAACTTCTTCCCTAACAACACGGCATACGAAATCTCGTGCGAGTCTGACCTTTCATGTACCACGGATATGTGGTCTTTCAAGGGCTACGTTGCGCGGTGGATGGTGAACGTTGCTCAAGTTGCACCTTATACCTATGACACTATCATGCCCGTCCTGCGCAATTCTGCTGAAAAGGCGATCGCCCAATGTACTGGCGGTGACTATGGGCGTCAATGCGGGTTCTCATGGTCATCAGGTGTTTATGATGGCAAAACTGGTGCAGGCCAGGAGATGAATGTTCTAAGTGCGGTGGCTAGTCTTCTCGTTGATGAGGTTTCTCCGCCGCTAACTCACGATACGGGCGGTACCAGTGTGGGCGACCCTAGTGCCGGTGGAGGTGGCGATTCGCTGCTGCCCACGTACACGCCCGTAACGACGGGAGATAAGGCCGGTGCCAGTATATTGACGATGTTTATATTAATCGCCAGTGCTGGATTGATGTTTTGGATGTGTATGGGCAAGTCCTGAGGGAGTAGTGCTCTTTCTACGAATTAATGACCAAAAGGCGTTTGGGGTTTTGTTTTATTTCCTGCTTAATTGTGTAGTTGAGTTTGACTCGCTCATTCTAATTTAATGTCTTTTTACTTCTGAGTGTCCAGGGTTGTTAAGGGTTGATGGACTCACTAACTGACACGCGTGCTTTGATCTTCACAAGATGGAAGGTGTGAAATAACCAACTCCTTGTACTCCTTTCTTGTGTTACCTAAGTATACGACATTCTTACGATATCTACGATTCATTATTTCTCTTTGTTGTTCATCATGTCTTCCTCAGCTAGAG
Source organism: Huntiella abstrusa (assembly GCA_025685495.1). Classification (NCBI taxonomy): domain Eukaryota; kingdom Fungi; phylum Ascomycota; class Sordariomycetes; order Microascales; family Ceratocystidaceae; genus Huntiella; species Huntiella abstrusa. The sequence goes on along the minus strand of JAJNMT010000148.1, from coordinate 82,043 downwards.
ATATTCCCAACTTGACTGACATTGCCTTGTTTCCGGCTTTGCCGGACACGCCTACTCATCCCTCACGACATATCCTGCTAGGTACCTTTCAAGAAAACATGACTATCATGCGACCAACGTATATTCTTGAAGATCTCACCAGGCGCACGTTTGCCGTAACATTTACTGAGGGTATCCTCGGTGGAAAGTTCGAAAAGGGCGAGACCGTCGTGGCCATCTGTGGCATTGGCAAGGAAGTACACGAAGGAGAAAAGAAGGCTAAAGATGGCTTTGTGCGTGTGCCGGCTGGTGATGCGGATAAGGTGATGAATCTGGGGAAGGTTGAGGGCGGAGCGGCGGGCTTGGTTGCGAAGGTTGAGGGGATCCGGGAAGGTGCGGAGGCTTGTGCGGAGTGTGAGAGGCCGGGGAAGAAGTGTGTGGGGTGTGGGTGGGCGAGATATTGTGGGAAGGTGGGTTTGAGTTATAGGTGAGGGATGCGTTGGAATTTTGTGGCTAACGAGTGTGATTATAGGATTGTCAGGCGAAGGGGTGGAAAGATGGTCATAAAAATGACTGTAAGGTGTTCAAGAAGCTTCAATCGGCTATTGATCTTGTTCAAAGCCTTCCGGGTACGCAGGAGTAGGGGGTATCGAGTAAAGGATTTATCTTTACTTATACATTATGTGTATACTCGGGGAACAACGGTTACGGTTCCCGTTGGTTACCTTGTTGCTCCTATAATCCGTCGCCGAATGGGTGGAATCTCGTGACGTCAGTAACCCATACTTCTTTAACCCTACCTATCGATCTATGACCTTCCTAATTTGGTTACAGATGTCGCGGAATATAATGGTGTTTCAGCTATCTTTCGTATCAATCAAATACACGGCTACAAACGGTCTTTTGTCTAATACACTAGCATTGTTCTCAAATACCCCATGTATTATACACACAATACTCAAAGGCCATAACATCTAGACACACCGAAGTGCCTGTGGCGCACCACTCTCGCGTCTACTTTGTCGCACTACACTACACATTGCATTAACCCGACCCAGCCTCACACCAACCGCCTTGTTCCGCGAGATGCTCCCGATTTACAGCATGGTAAATCTCCAATTTTGCGGGATGGGCCTGAGTCCGGGGAAGCTTGAGGTGGGTTGCGCGCCTAAAGGGGAAGGAAGCATGGGTGTGGATTGTATAAGCAAGGAATGGCAGTTGCGATACAGTAGATATGGGAGACGGGACCTTCTGATTTTATTTGTTTCTTGTAGTCATTTACGTACCATTTCTAATTTAAATTCCAGTGTTGTCGTTTTCTGAGTACTTCTTGTTCTACTCTTTTCCTATTAATCCAGTTGTTTGAAAGCATTCTTGGATTCTATCGATTGTCATATACATACAACTTGTTCCCCATAATTCAACCTTCGTTACAAATCTACATAAACCACGTCATGGGCCGCCCCGAAGATATCCAGCTGCCGCAAGCGCAAGCCCGCCCGCAGCCCCGTCGCAGCCTCTTTGCTGCCCTCCGCAGTCGTCCCCAATTGACGCTTCTCGGTGCATTCGCCGGTCTGAATCTCGTCAGCTACTATGAGGGTACGTTGGAATAGTGGAGATTCCTCATGCAAGTCGCGTGACGACCGATGACGTAACGAAGATGGGCGCGTTGACGTCAGATGAACAAATCACTAATTATGGACCTTTTTTTTTCTCTCTAGCCGGCCCATTATTCCAGCGTCCTAGTGCCGTACTTAGTTCCGAAAGCGACGCTTCTGGAGTCTGCTTAACTCCTGCTTGTGTTCACATTGCCTCGGAAATCCTCACCAACTTGTCGCCGAACTACAAGGAGCTCGATCCATGCACTGACTTTGAAGAGCTTGTTTGTGGTGGATGGCGCGATAACCATGACCTCCGCTCCGATCAAGGCGATGTCTTTACTGGTACCTTGATGGCTGAGAAGAGTCAGATGCTTTTGAGACACATCCTTGAGGCGCCATACCCTAGTAAGATGACGCTATCCTCTTCGGATGAGGTCAACTTTGACAAGATGAAGAAGGCATACCAGGCTTGCTCGGATGAGGATACTATCAAGAAGTCTGGTGTTGAGCCCCTTAAGGCTCTTCTTTCCAAGATAGACTCGGCCAAGACTCTCCGCGAGTCTCTTTCACTTCTCACTGAGAATGGTATCGATGGTATTATTTCTGTTGGTACCGGCGCCGATGACACTGACCCAGATACCGTCGTCGTTAGTGTCGGCGCACCGTGGAGTCTGGGTCTTCCGTCCAAGGAGCGCTTCGATGATGAGAAGCTTGTGAGCAAGTACAAGGAGGTGGTTGCTTCAGTTCTTGGTGCTCTCTACCCTCAGACCGACAAAGCCGTTTGGAGCAAACTGGTTGATTTTGAGAAGACCATTGCTGCTGCTACTCCTGATATGCAGAAGCGCCAGGATGTTACTTACACTTACAACCCCATCAAACTTTCGGATGCTGACAAGCTCGTTCCTGATGTTGAGTTGGAAAGTCTGGTGCGCCAGTTTGCGCCCAAGGGTGTTAATGTCGATCGCGTGATTCTTCAGGCACCCGACTACTTCAAGGAGCTCCCTAAGATTCTGGAGGGTGTTGATAAGGAGGTTCTCCAAGCCTACTTTGACTGGCGCATTGTGCGCTCGTACGCGTCCTTTGTGGAGGATGATTCTATCAAGCCTCTTAGCCGGTTCCTCAATGAGCTTTCGGGCAAGGATGCTGATTCTTCCCCCGAGCGTTGGATGACGTGCGTTAACCACGTGGATGACGGTCTTGGTTGGATTCTTTCTCGCTTCTTTGTTGAGACGGCCTTTTCGGCTGCTGCCAAGGAGTTTGGTGATGAAATTGTCAGTGACATTAAGGAGCAGTTCAGCAAGAAGTTGCAGTCTGCTGAGTGGATGGATGATGACACTACCAAGCTTGCCATTGACAAGGTTCACAACATTGTTCAGAAGATTGGTTACCCTACTGCCAGCCCTGATATCACCAACCCTGATGTCCTGGCTCAGTACTATCACACGGTTAAGGTCGGTAGCGACTCGTACTTTGATAACGAGATCTCGATGCGTGGCCTTGCTGTTCATAAGCAGTGGTCGGCTCTCGGTAAGCCAGTTGATCGCGAGGAGTGGGATATGACTGTTCCCACTGTCAATGCCTACTATAACCCTCCTGGTAACGAGATTGTCTTCCCTGCTGGAATCATGCAGTTCCCTGTATTCTCAGTTGATGCTCCTGCATATGTTTCTTATGGTGCCTTTGGCTCGGTCGCCGGTCATGAGCTTTCCCATGCTTTTGACTCGACGGGTCGCCACTATGACCAGAACGGTAACTACACTGATTGGTGGAGCGACAAGACTGTTGAGGCCTTTGAGGAGAAGGCTCAGTGCTTCGTCGACCAGTACTCCAACTTCACGGTCCCTGGCCCCAACGATGAGCCCCTTCATGTCAACGGACGTTTGACTCTGGGTGAGAACATCGCCGATGCTGGTGGTCTGTCTGCTTCGTTCCAGGCGTGGAAGAAGCGTGATATTGAGCAAGGCAAGGGCGGACAGGCTCTTCCTGGTCTTGATCACTTTACTCGTGAACAGCTCTTCTTTGTGACCTACTCGAACTGGTGGTGTGGTAAGTCACGCAAGAACGCGGCTATTAGCAAGATCTACACGGATCCTCACGCCCCCAAGTGGGCTCGGGTTCTTGGAACGATGGCCAACTCTAGAGAGTTTAGAGAGAGCTTCCAATGCCCGGTCAAGGAGCCGACTTGCGAGTTATGGTAGGGTATTACATAGGTTATAGGGTTTGTAGTTTGTTCATTTTATACATACACATATTTACACGAGATGTCAGATGGGGTTTGAAATTAGATGGCCGGTGTGTACGTGGGTCCCTTGTGCCCAACCTCGTTTGACGATGACCTCCTATATGGTGGTTGGGGTGTTTAGAGTGTGTAGAAAATGTATAAATAGTCGAGGATTCCGCCGTGTTTTGTAATGATTTTTCTTCCTTTCTTCTTTAGCTCTCTTTGCCTTTTGGCTAAGATCAAGTGTAGTATCTGTTCTTTTCAGTTTAATCTCTGAAAGTGTTCCAAGGAACACAATCTAGATTATTCCTATTTTTGGCTACGGGGCGATGACCGCTGTGCTTGCACATGTCTTTGCTCATAGTGTCCCTGGTATTACACTGTCTCCAGGTGACGCGAACTTTTCTTCTTTTCTTATCCTTTTTCGTTACGGTACGGACTTGTCCGGATTGTGAGGAAGATGGTGGTGATGTTTGTTAGGGTTGTGGGTTTGCGTTGTACAGCGTGGGGCAAATTTGATGTGGATAGACGTAGACGACATTGTATTGTATATGGAACTTGGGTGAATTGTTTTTATCTTTTTCTTGTTGGATATTTTGGGATATAGGTTTCATGATGGCATCTACTTCGGGGTTCAACGCGACGCAGATTTTCCAGGATCTGAAAGATCGTGTGGAATCTGACACGGCGACGAGAGAGAGGATCCAGACGGCGGTTCAGACGTTGGGAGTGTCTAATGCGGTGACGGCGGGACTTCTTACGCGGGTGCATTCGACGGGCGTGGAGGGGTGGAAGGGGTTGTTGGAGGGGGTTGCGGAGGCGTTGAAGACGGATGTTGCGGGCGTGGAAGGGTTGAAGAGGGCGGTGGACGGGGTGGGGTATTATCGGTTTAATCAGATGTGGGGACGTGTGGTGGAGGGCGTCATTTTTACGGTTGTTATGGCGGGGGTATTGGGGTTTGGAGAGCGGGGGGACGGTGTGGTGGGGAGGGTTTTGGGACCGGAGGAGGTTGCGGGGTTCCTCGGGGGTGAGTATTTTGATTGTTTTTGTTAGGGAGATGAGAAACTAACGAGATAGTCCCGTATAACTCCCCCAACGATGAACTGCACATCACGACGGAGGAATACCTGCTTGCGCTGTGCAGGTTAACGGAGGAGTTGGCCCGGCTGGTACCGAACTGTGTGACGCTTGGGGATCGGGAGATGGCGGTGCGGATGGCGGGGGTGGTGAAGGATGTTTTTGCGGGGTTTCAGGTGTTGAATTTGAAGAATGATCAGATTCGGAAGAGGGCGGATGCGGTTAAGTATCATGTTAAGAGGGTGGAGGATGTTCTTTATGATTTGAGTTTGAGGGGGTTTGGGACGGCGGTGTAGGTGGGTCTTGGGTTGCTGTACATATAGATTTTGGCTGTTTCTATGGGGAAATGTTCAGTGATTTTATGGGGTATGATACGTGTAACATGGAAATTTCAAGCCGATGGTGGATAACGATACTAGGGCTTTATATTCTACAAGTGAGTGTATCATGGACACAGAAACGGCAGCTAGAGGAACCCCGGCCGTGTGTTGGACATGTATGACGTTGGTATTGTACTACGTCGGCTATATCGATGTTCTTGTGGATTGAGAGTGATATGGGAGGGTCCAGGGACACGAATGAAGATTGATATGTCGTGCTTCACGTTGTGATATTCATTGGCTTGAGTGTATAATTGAAGGCAACGAGGCATGCTTTTGAATCAGTTGATTTGGTGTGGATTACTATGTGTTTCTAGGTCAAGTTGTTTAGTATGGACATTGATAAGTCCATTTGCTGGGTTAATGAGTTTGTTTAGGCTGTGGTATTTGGTGTGTAGTATTGTTTATTTCTGTGGATAGGAGCTGTAATAAGTCGGCTCTTATATGAGTAGTTCCGATGCCATACAGGTGTTCAGCATCTTGAATCTTGAGAAGTCTAGTAGACTGAAGAGTTAAATCTCGACCAATATACATTTCAAGAACTTGCGATAGTGACTTGCTGATATCAGGGCAACAAACCTGGTTAGACAATGGCCTCTGGATTTGGAAATTCCGTGGTACATGACGTTGGAATATGACAGGTGTCAAAGACTATGTTATCATCTTGAATCGTCGTATCAGCATGGTATAGTTTACGAAGACAACCGTTCATCTTCAATAGCCCCTTTCTTATGAGTATTATATGAACATTCTGCATTGATCGTCACTCCTTCAACTCGTTTACATCTTCGTAGCCTCAACTTTCTGAACGGGCTACGAACATTCGATCTAATGAACGACTTACGAACATTCACTCTAATAAACGACTTACGAACCTTCGTTCTCACGAACGAGTCAACATGCACCCTCAAAACACTCGCTCTCATAAACGAGTCACCATGACATCCACCACCCAAGTCTCCAAGCCCTCTGATTGGTCAAACTCCCAACATGAATTATATGTAAATCCCCATCCAAAACCCAGTTTCAAAAACCTAGCCATCCATGACGCAAAATGTGCACGCTCCGACCAACCTCCCCGCACTGCACTCCCTTGTTTGCTTTGTTTGTCAGGCGTGACATTATCCTTTACAAGTGCGTCCTTATGACGACAGAGCGGGCGGGGGGGGGGGATCTGGGCAGATGGGCGAGTTTGGGTTAATTGCTCGGGCATTTTTATTCCGCTTTGATTGTACTGAGAACATGGAAAAAACGGACAGAGAAATGTATTGACGCTGACATGTGTATGTACATCAAAAAGTGCACTTTAAAAACGTGAAAACTATGGGTTGCACTGTATGTAAGGGACACTGCATGACCGTGGAACGCGACATCACCACAACGGCAAGAGTAATCGTGGCAAGTTACGGGATTAGGATGGATAGCTGCAGTTCCCTTTTTTTTCTCTTTTATGTTGTTGCTTTTTCCTTAGTCATATAGACTTAGCCGGGTAAACGCACTGATTTTCTGTAGATTATATTCCCTATGGATCCGACACCACTTGCCGACAAACGAGCGAATCAGCCGACAGCCGATCACCGAAATCAGGTTTACGGGGGGGGGGTTATAGCGAATGAACGAACTTTGAACGGTCGGAAATAAGAATTGCTTTAGTTGGTTAGTTAGTTGGATTAATCTAGATCAGGGGGATAACTATCAACTATGGCAGATTCAAAGATCAAAACAGATAGACAGGCACACTTAGCTTATGATTGGTTAGACCAAATAGGGTTATCAAAGACTAGGGTTTATAACAAATCGCTTTTTTCTCTTTACATTGTCACGGCGAAGCGAGCGGGTGGGCGGGCGGTTGGTTGTTGCGACGTCAGCGGATGAAAATGGGCGGGGATGTGATTGCTCTCGGACCTTTAAGGCGATTTTTCTCCAAATCGAATGGTTTATGAAGAGGGGTTTCTTGATTGTATACGATGGAGATAGCCAAAGAAAAGTAAAGAAAAAAGTATCGAAGTCTAGCTCTAGCTCTAGCTATTAGACAAGTCTAATTTCTTGCTGATCCTTGGTTATCCGATGATTGTTATGATTGGCTCTGTGACGACGTGCAGTATATGGACATATGGACATAACATAACCTACGCCCGGGACCGCGGTGTCCGATTTCAGCTGGAATGTGGGAGGAAGGAAATGTATATTTTGGAGTATAGCCCTTCTTTTCCTTGCTTAACGCCGGGTATTTTGAGTGGAGACGGAAATGTATAGCTTTATTATGTCTATTTCCTTGCCTTGCCTTGGAAAAATGTATTGTCTGATGCATCACGTCGGTGGTCTGTTCAACCGCCCAATTGGATTACTGGCGACATGAGTCGTTGCAGGACATGGATGGTGTAATTTCATGTAGCCCGGATTAGCGATATACACCGACAAACACTTATCACGTCTCTATTCCCGTTATTATATCCAAAACACATTGGCGTTGTAAAAGTATACCTCTATGTCTGTACATATTCACACAAAATCATAATCTACAAGCACACACGTCAATACATGTCTCCCAACCCCGTCCCTTCCCTTCCCATTCCATCCATTCTCCACCCAAGCGCCATACCTACTCCACGTCCTGCCCACTCTTTCCCTATCTATCCATCCAACCATCTTAGACGCCGTCATAAACGCTTTCTCTCGCTCGTATGCCGGGGACCAAACGACCAAACGAGGAAGTGGCTAACTCTACATTTCCTAATAAAGCCATCGGTTGTTTGAGGTGGTGGGTCCTTTTTTTTTCTCTCTCTCTCTCTTTCTCCCTTGGTGGCTTGCCCCCCTGCCCTTGTCGGCCGTGGATGGGCCGTTCGTCCTGCTTGCTTGTCAATGAGCGTAGAGTAATACTAGTAGTAGTAGTAAAAAAAATCGGGATTTTCTCCTCCTTGAGGTAGTTGTATTTTTTGGAGCTTTTATCTTTGGGATAATTTGGATTTTGGGGTTTCTTTTACTTGTTTCCTTTTTTTTTTTTTTCTATATCTAAGTCATTATTCCCCTTTGTCTCTTTTTGTTCTTAGTCTTCTTCTTCTTCATAATCTTCATCTTGTGTCACCGAACCTGGATTTGCCACTTTGTTGTCATCTTATTCATTAGCTTGTCAACCTTAATCCTCACTTATTACAAACTTTAAGAAATCAGGAAAAACCCACGCTGACATCACCAATTCCATAACCCCCACTGACATTCTCTAAAAACACACAAAAAAAGAGAATGTCAAGCTCCGCCCCCGTCGCGGAGCCGCGCCGTAGCGCCCGCGTCGCTGCTACCTCCTCAGCAGATGTCTCCGCCGACCTCCACAACCGGAAATCCCACCTCGAGTCCAAGGTGCCCCTCGGCAAGTCGGAGCCTGTCGTCAAGGCCATTGATGGCTGGGTCCCCGGCCAGTCACCCAAGATTGACTATTCTGGCGAGTTCGAGTTTGGTGGTTCGCTTGGGACGTTGTCGCTTATGATTGGTTTCCCGCTTCTTATGTGGTGGATGTGGGCGGGTGCTGTTTACTATGATGGCGGGTTGCCATTGCCTCGTGAGGGCGAGTCGATTGGCGAGTTCGTCGCGCATATCGCGGGCTTGGTGAAGGAGGGTGCGTATCCTACTCTTTGGGCCTGGAAGGTGTATTGGGGTATGTTCTTGTTCGAGGGTGCTCTTTACTGTCTCCTCCCCGGCGTTTGGCAATATGGTAAGCCTTTGCCTCATGAGGGTGGCAAGCAGCTCAAGTACTACTGCAACGCCTACGCCAGTTTCTACTTCACCATGGCCACCGTCTTCGGTCTGCACATGGCCGGACTCTTCCACCTCGAGAGCGTCATTGACAACTTTGGTTCTCTCATGACCGTGGCCATTATCTCTGGTTTCCTCGTCTCTTTTGTCGCCTACTTCTCCGCCCTGTACCGTGGCGCCGAGCACCGTATGACCGGATACCCCATCTATGATTTCTTCATGGGTGCCGAACTCAACCCCCGCATGTTTGGCATTCTCGACTTCAAGATGTTCTTTGAGGTTCGTCTGCCCTGGTACATTCTGTTCCTTCTCACCTCGGCTACTGCCGCGAGACAGTGGGATCGCTACGGCTATGTTTCCGGCGAAGTCTGCTTCCTCCTCATGGCTCACTACCTGTACGCCAACGCCTGCTCTAAGGGCGAGGAACTCATTGTTCCCACCTGGTAAGTCTCCTCTCCCCGTCCGCCTCGTCACATCATAAACTAACCACTCTAACCTCTCCAGGGACATGTACTATGAGAAGTGGGGCTTCATGCTCATCTTCTGGAACCTCGCCGGCGTCCCCTTCTCCTACTGCCACTGCACTCTGTACCTCGCCAACCACCACCCCTCCACCTACGCCTGGTCCAAGCCCGCCCTGATCGCCCTCTTCGCCTCATACATCTTCGTCTACTGGGTCTGGGACTCGTGCAACTCGCAAAAGAACCGATTCCGCGCCATGGAGCGCGGCCAAGCCGTCTTCCGCAAGTCCTTCCCCCAAGTCCCATGGCAAACCATCCACAACCCCAAGACCATCCGCACCGCCGACGGCGGCACTATTCTCGTTGACGGCTGGTACGGTCTTGCTCGTAAGGTCCATTACTCTTGCGATGCCTTCTTTGCTATCTCTTGGGGTTTGATCACCGGCTTTAACTCGCCGTTCCCTTGGTTCTACCCTGTTTTCTTCTGCTGCATGATTGCTCACCGTGCTGCTCGTGATATCCGGAGATGCCGGGCTAAGTATGGTGAGGCCTGGATGGAGTATGAGAGACAGGTTCCTTACCTCTTCATCCCCTATGTCATCTAATTTACCGTGTTATTTGTATGAACATACTTGATACAATCACTATTGGCGGATCATCATGACAGCCTGCCAGACCAACATGAAAACGACGCATATGTTGACGACTTGTGGTGTACACACTATTTATTAATTAATACATTAATTCCTTTTACAAACATTATACCAAAAACATGAACTTGCCCACGTAAAATGAACACACAAATCCTATCAGAGAACTCAATTCCGCAACTACAAAACTAACAAGATCAACCCACCTAGTAAACTACAACATACCACCCCGGAAATCGACGACCAAGACGACACCAAAATAAAACCAAATAAATGTGATATAACGAGAATGCATTTCGAGAGTATAAAGGACAAGAGCGTAAATCGAGAAAACCCCCAAGGCCATCCGGTCTCGCAAGTCATGGGGCAGTAGATAGCGACACAACAATACACCAAAGTCGACCGCCGTTCGCTAACCGTATCGAGAAGAAACCGCGGGGCAATATAAAACGCTGTTTTGTCTTATTGCTTCCGTTTTGGCCGCGGCACTAGATACAACAACATATGTAGGTACACATTGGACGCGCTCGACATTTAGCACTCCGCACCAAGAGTGGCCTTGGAGTTCATGAGCAGAGCGACAATCAGACCGTACAGACCTGAGAGATTGGTTAGCCCACGAAATAACCCCCCAAAAACGAAACCCAGAACAAAACTTACCCAAAACTTCAGCGAAAATGAGAATCAGAATCATACCAACAAACAGACGAGGCTGTTGAGCAGTACCACGAACACCAGCATCACCAACAATACCAATGGCAAAACCAGCGGCAAGACCAGCAAGACCGACCGAGAGACCAGCACCGAATTGGACAAAGGCAGTGTACAGAGGAAGCTGCTGCTTGAGACCGTCGGAAATCAGGACGGAAACGACCAGACCGTAAATACCAATGATACCAGCCATGACGACGGGGATAATGTCTACACAATGTTAGAAATTTGCCGTCAAACACTACAAACAAACGTTATGGAATCATACTCTTGACGATCAGATCAGGGCGGAGGACACCCATGGCAGCGACACCGACACCAGACTTGGCAGTACCGTAAGAGGCACCAAGGCAGGTGAAGACGATGGCGCAGGTGCAGCCCATGGCACCGAAGAAGGGCTGGAGGTGAGTTAGCGCATTGTTAGAGCGAATTATGCCGGCGAACAAGAGTCGAATGAGAGCCAATCCGTAGTCAAGGTGTAATATCACAGGTGTGGCGAGCATGTATATATCGCGCCGATATGATATACACAATGGGCGCATATATATGCACACATGCGATAAACGAAAAATCGCGATGCACGACTTATCGACACATCCCAATCATACCACAATGTAACCCTGATATGTCTCCCTGAGCTACGGGTGACACGGCTCTCATAAATATCGAACTCGAGGGCCGACGATGGTTTAAAGGCGGAAAGTCGCGCTAAAGGATCAACATACCGCATAGACGGGGCTATAACAAGCGGATTTGTGGTTAGCGATGTTTTACTAGTTGAATGGCTGCGATATTGGCCACCGTCGTCATCCCGAGACAAGCGCTATTTTCTCGCAGTCCTGTTGTCACAGTGACTACAAACACGCGGCGAATATGGCAGAAAACGTCCATAAGCTGTTTTCAAGCTGCTCAGATATAAAGTGACGAGAAAAGGCGCATTTCTGGGACAACTAGAACGGCAGACATCACGACAATGGCGTGAACCAAGAAAGCACTCACCAAAGCTCGGTAGGCATTTTGAATGTGGCGACGTGTGTTATAACGAGTGGTTTTGAATCAAATGTTGGCGTAAAATGGAATCGATCGACTGTCGCTAGCAGCAAGAGTAATCGAGTCTCGACAAAAAGAAGATATGGGGAGAAGAAGGAAAAAAAAAAAGAAAAGATTTAATGATTGAGACAGCAAGGAGAGGAAAAGAAGAAGAATAGACGAGTCGTGATGCGTGAGTTTGGGCGTTCCCTTTTAGAGCTGGCAAGGCGGAAAGGCTCCTGGGCAGAGCAATAGTAGCACTACCCCCGGGACGTTACAGCGATAGCCTGTTTATGGAAGTTTGGCAGGAGTTACAGCTGGCAGCGTGGCGCGGTTTCACGGTCGGGTGTGCACTGGAAGGTATTTGGCAGGTGCTGGCAGGTCACGTGTTTTGGTGAATGAGCGATTAGATGTCAAGGCGCGGTATTCATACCGAATACATCGCGAAGGATATGCATATCGCGGCTATTGTATCTCTTTGAGACACTGTGCCATTGGTTTGTCTAAAGTTGTACTCTTACGATATCTATACAGCTACCATCGGTGTCCGGACTTGCGCACCGTTGCCTCCGATCCCCCTCATCTCGTACCCTAACCCTCTCGGTAGCTGCATCCTCACCGCCTACCGAATCCGGTTACAGCATACCCCTGCCTCTATAAACCGGCAAAAAAGTTTGGCCGCAGCCAAATCCAGCCTTGTCGCAAAAAATTTCCATCCCACTTGAAATAGCGCCGCGATACAAGAGACTTTCTTTCCTTCTTTTTCTTCTCGACATCGCATTCACAACTATACCCATTCCCGCTTTTCTTTTTGTTACTTGCTTCTTTCTTTCAAGACAGGGCGAGCCAACGCAGTGAACCCTGAGTTCCATAATTATCTAGTTTCTATTCTCTCGCTTTCTATCAACCCACCCCACCTCCGCCACAATGGATGAGCAGCAGGCTGTCTGGCCCCGTGCCGATGAGGCTCTTGAGCAGGAGCTTTACGATCTTGTTCAGTCTTGCCAGCACGCTCGCCAGCTGAAGAAGGGTGCTAACGAGGTATGAACCATCACGGCGTTTAAGATCAAGACGGGTCCATCATGATGGAATCATTTTCACCATCAACGACACTTGTTTTGATCTCAGCCACTTCAATCTCTTCAACAAACACCAATGCTAACCACACATCCCAACAGGCCACCAAGACCCTCAACCGCTCCGTCTCCGAGCTTATCATTCTCGCCGCCGACACCACCCCTCTGGCCATTCTCCTCCACCTTCCCCTTCTGTGCGAGGACAAGAACGTTCCCTACATCTACGTCGGTAGCAAGACTGCTCTGGGCCGTGCCTGCGGTGTTTCCCGCGCCGTCATTGCCGTTTCTATCACCTCCAACGAGGGTTCGGATCTGGCTGACCGCATTCGTCTTATCAAGGAGAAGGTTGAGCGCCAGGCCATTTAAACGGCTTGTGTGTTTGAAGTTGCGAACTAGTTTCAAATAAAAATGAACATATCTTGTGGAAAAGTCTTTATGTCGTTGTGATGTGTGATTGTATGAATCTTCTGTTCGGGATATCGTGAAGCTGAGTTGATCTAGGCTAGTTTCTTTGTCCTTGGAGATGAAATAGTAGGAATACTCCTAGTCAGCATGTGCTTCAAGCGGGCTGGTGGATATGGCTTTCGCCCTGATATTTCTGGCGTATTGTAGCCAGTTTTCCTTCACAAGAACTATCACTACAAGGAACTATTCTTGAGATCTTGGAGAAACACAGCAAAACATCACTAATTTCGTATCGATTGACATCTAGTACGAATCGGGCGTCTATTTCTACCATGTAAACAGCATTACCCAAATCCTGTCACACAGGATCATACCAAATAATTGTGTAACGTGAGCCTAATTTCAACGCTCACGTAAAGCCATTGTTTGATATTGAGATGCATTCGTGAGTGGTTGGTGGTCACGACTATTACAATCCACGACAATTCTGCTGTCCTAGTGACAGCAAACACGACTGTCCCGGCGCCAAACCTTATTTGATTTTCTGGTCTGAAGACGGTCCAGCTCCCTCCCAGGAAGCGCTTCGGGTTGTCCGCCCGCATCTGAGATGGTATTGAAACCATGGTTATCCTCAAAACCCCACTGAACTCAGAAACCACTGTCAACAGTTTGGTCAAGCATGTCGCCATCGGCGAGGTTACTGATGACAGTAACCGGGACATTTACGTCCGTCCCCGGGCTGCTCCAACCCCCACCGAGCCTAAGCCCGGCCATCTTTTTGACGCTGCTATGACTGAAGCTACTGAAAGGGTCATGGAGAAGGCTTCAGCCACCGTGGCTTCCTCTGATCTTTCCTCAGAGTGGAACCCGCCTTTACCACGATCAACATGGTCGTCAACAACGACTCTACGAAAGTCGGTGATTAGAGTTCTTGCACACAAGAGGCCAAGAAATTGGGTGTGCAAGATCAAAAGTTCTACGTAGCTATGATCCACGAGCTTGTTACGAAGGGGCAGTTCGAAAAGCAAAAGGGTATCGAAAAGAAGCAGGCTGCTAAGGCAAAGAACTGTGAAAGAAAGATGCACGTGAAGGCTACCACTTAGAAGCAACCTCTGCCATCCAAACAGAAAATGGTTCCTGGCCTTCTTCTTAACAACAAGGCTCCTAAGGGACCTGTTGGTGTCAAACATATATCTGTTGTTACCGTTGCTGCCGCCGTCCCCGGTGTGGCCTCGATTGACGTTTTTGTTGACATACCCGCTACAGTCCCTGTTAATGTCAACACGACTCCCTCATATATTCGTTTGACTGGAGTCATGTGGAAGATATTACCAATGTTGACTAGGCCATATCAAGTTAACTTGGCTATCAACCCATTCACAATCTACCCTCTGGTGCATAAATACACAACACAAATGCACTATTCCAAAAGTGAATGGGGAAATCTTGAAAATTGTCAACATACATGAGACCTCTCTCTTATATAAAATGTCGAATTTGCGTATGTATATATGTACATATGATCTCCTTTCCCGGTCTAGTTGTTCAACTGGATTGGGCCGGTTAGCCACTATTACAGAAGCAGTATTCTATAGAACCATATCAACAAATAAAATAAAATAAAATACATACGATTTCTCTTTGCTTTCGTTTCACTCCTTACTTTGGTCTACCGTTTATCCGTCTTGTTTCTTGTCCCGTCCCTACCGGACGAGGTTCGTTTTTATATCTGGTGGCTGTATCACCTTGGAGGGGCATACGCCCATCTCTTCTCTTAAGCTCTAGAGCAACGTAGTGCTCTCAGGCAAAATCCCAGCCAGCGACTTGTTTTTCACTTTCTTTTGGTTTTCCAGTATGTCAACAACCTTTGGGCTGCAGCTTATATGTATGTACACACGATCTCCGCAGTTATGCTCTTGGCCCGTTACGCAACTTTTATGTGGATACCCTAACCCTAGCAAACGCCTGATTTATCGCCACTAATAGTTGATATGCGAGCCGTTGACGTGCCGAAAGCAAGTGGATTCAACGTAACATTAAAATCATATCCACGAGTTGATCAGCATCTCCATGTTGCATTTACAGTGACACTGATATTCCCAACAGTCTCACGAACAACAATTGAGTCGTCATCAATCTCCGATGTTTGGGTCTGTTCTCGCCATCCCGACACATTGAACCCCGCAGTACAGGAAATCACAGACCAGCCAACCAGCTCAGTGATTGACTGGGCATTTTCCTAGAAGAGCCTTTCTTGTCCCCCACTTCAACAGCCAAATTGATATCGTCAAGGGCGGCCCAGGTTGTTGCTGATTGTAGGCTCCTTCCACCTAAACTATTTCACAGAGAAAACGCGAATTGTGAGCCTGAAATTTCAGCTTTTGTTATACGCAAACATTCCTCGACGTTACAATCTCAAGTCCTAGTATATACTCCTCTCCCCAACTTTAACTACGACCTCCTAGACCCTATGAATCTTATTACCGCCAGTGCCCTTCTCAATCAATCTTTCTTTTATCAATCTTGCCTCGACCTAAACTATCTCGCCAGTTCTCCACCTTAAATACCCCCTGAGCTGGCCAGTTCCGCCCCTAACGACGTCATTGCGGATTTCTACCAAATATCTAGGCCGGCTCCGGCGCATTATATGCTGCAGAGTAATATTTCCACCTACAACCCATACAATTTATGTGCAGCATGCCGGGTCTCGCGCGTAAGCTATGCATCTCAGCGACGGCTGATGGCTTACTTATCCAGCCACTGCCGTCCAAGGGACATCGTTCCGCCGCACCTGTAAAAATCCGCTACGGCGAAGCAGCCGTTTCGCGCCCGGGAAGCCGACAGAGCCCGGAACCTGTCGCCAAATCCGTTGCTTCGTTTGAAGCTTTTGGAATCGTTGGTAAGTAGAAGCGACGAGCCAATGGCCCTGTGGAATTTCCCGACTAACACACGCATTGTGTGCGCCAGGCCTGGTCACTGTCTCAAAACTTAGTTTCCTTATCACCATTACTCGCCGAGAAACTGTCGCAACTATTTCGGGATCGCCAATTTACGTTGTTACCGAAGTCGCCATTACTCCTTGTTCGTCTCAACGTGATGCCGAGGATGCGATTGAAAAGACGAAGAAACACTTGGCCCATGGAAACGCCCGTTTAAATAAGCCTGAAGCCGATGCGGATTCAAGCGACTCAGAGTCTGATGATGAATCCTCCGACGGAGCCGTACGACCTGTGGAACTTTCCGAAGAGGAACACGATGATGTGGAAGATGGATTACCCCGTGAATATGATGCCAATGCCATGTCAGGTAGTCCCGCCAAACCGCCTTCGATTGCAGAGAATGTCATAAGCAAAAGAGGGAGTTACGGCCGGTTTGCGCAAAGTTGGTTCAGCAAAGCCGGATGGATGCTCGAACATAAACGCTCTATGGGATTAAGTGAGGGCGAAAGAAACCAATCAGTGAAAGGAGCTGATTCTCGTGTCGATAGTGACGACGAGGATGATGCCGGATTGGCCTATGGAGATTCGGCCTCCCTGCATAACCAGAATATCAACATCAGCTCCACAACTCCTGTGCCATCACTACTACCAAAGTTAATCCGTCAGATGCGTGTTTACTTTGGTACGTCACGAAGCTTCTACTTTTCCTACGACTATGACATCACCAGGAGTTGGTCCACAAAGTTTGCCGAGGGAGCTGCGCATTTTAACAACATGGCAGAGCCTTTATACACACGGGTAGACGAGACTTATTTCTGGAACAGACATTTGGCCCAGCCATTTATTGATGGCGGAGATGAGTCTTTTGTTTTACCTTTGATGCAAGGCTTTGTCGGCCAGACTCCTTTCGTAGTGGATAGTTGCCCACCACAAAAGGACGATGATGCACCACAGGAGGAATCGCTGGAGATGACCATATTGTCAAACCCAGCGTCTCCCATTGGCTCTCCCAAACTTGAAGGCATTACTCTTAGCTCGCCTGAGACTACGCTTGAGGAGACGAAAAAGCCTGATGTGAAGGGAGAAGTTGCTGAAGCAGAGGACAAGAAACTTGAAGAGGAGCATCCTGAGAGCAAAGTAAAAGAAGAAAAGGCCAAGGACGACAAGAGTAAAACCCCAGTCTTGAGACTGACCGAAAAAGAAATGCTCCTGACCTTGATTTCACGAAGATCAGTTAAGCGTGCGGGTTTGCGGTACCTGCGTCGTGGTATTGACGATGAAGGAAATGTTGCCAACTGTGTTGAGACTGAACAAATTTTGTCAACGGCAAATTGGCCGGAAAATGAGCCCGTTTACTCTTTTCTGCAAATACGTGGCAGTATCCCCGTATTCTTTACGCAAACTGCATATTCACTAAAGCCAATTCCGGTATTGCAACATTCTCCAGAAACCAACTTTGCTGCCTTTACCAAACATTTTGACCGTCTTCAAAAGCAATATGGTCGGTTACAACTGGTGAATCTTGTGGAGAAGAAGGGCATCGAGAAGAAAATTGGCGAGACGTATGAGAACTACGTAGCGCAACGGAACAATGCTCTTATGGAGTCAACTGATTCCGGCGAGATCATTCCGTTTGAATGGTTTGACTTCCATCATGCCTGCCGTGGTATGAAGTTTGAGAACGTGTCACAATTGCTCGAGAAGCTCCGTGGTCAATTAGAGGCTCTCGGGTCTACTGTAATTTGCAATGGGAAGATCCAGCAAAAACAGCTGGGTGTTCTTCGCACAAACTGCATGGATTGTTTAGATCGGACAAATGTTTGCCAAAGTTCGTTTGCCAAGCATATGCTTGAACTACAGCTCAAGGAACTGGGATTTGATATGAGTGTACAAGTAGACCAGCAGACAGCATGGTTCAACACTTTGTGGGCAGACAATGGTGATGCCGTATCAAACCAATATGCCTCGACGGCTGCTATGAAGGGTGACTACACCCGCTATAGAAAGCGGGACTACAAGGGCACTCTCAATGATATTGGACTATCTTTGACACGGTTTTACAACGGGTAAGTATGAAGGAATCTATCAAATGTGAACTTTGCTAACATTATGCAAAGGATGGTCAATGACTACTTTAGTCAGGCGGCGATTGACTTTGTTCTTGGAAATGTGACCTCGATGGTGTTTGACGAATTCGAGGCCAACATGATGACCAAGGACCCTGCAATCTCAGTCTCCCGGATGCGTGACCAGGCTATTGAACAATGCCAGAAACGTGTAATTGCTGACGATGGCGAGGAGTTTATTGGTGGGTGGGTACTTTTGTCACCATCTGAGCCTAACTCTCGTCGGGGAGACCCATTCCAAGAGGTTGTTTTGTTACTGACAGATGCTGCATTATACCAATGTCGGTACGACTGGAGTCTTGACAAGGTATCATCATTTGAGCGGGTGGAACTTGCACACGTGGATGGGATTAAAATTGGTGTGTACATTACCAGTACCTTGACAGCTTTGTACATGGACGAGGAGAGAAATGTTGGCTTTGTTGTAAGATACACTCCAGGCCAAGAAGACGTTATCCGCATGAACACTAGAAGTCTCACAGCGGTTGAAGAACTTGCGGCTGGCCCGGAAACACCTTCAGCTAAGACTACGGCTCCCCCATCGCCTAACCCGGCTGCTGTTCCTCTTCCTAACTCTCCAATTCAAGCCATGGCAAGCAACGTGCCATCAAGCTTGGCGTCACTACTTTCTCCGCGTCCGAAGCCACCATCGCAACGCATACTCGCTTTCAAGGCCCTCTACACAGCTTCATCTCCGCAATCGAATGACCCTAGTGGTTCAATGAGCGAGATGAAGCGCATTGAAGGGATTTGTGGTGAGATTGAAAGGCTGGTCCTCATGCATGTACCTAGGGAGGCAGGCGCGGACGAACCTTCGCTAGTTACGAAGGAGGACATTATTGGATTGGAGGAGGCGCGGAGGACAACTGGTATCTTTGACACGTTGGGATATGCACTCAAGAGGATGGTATGGGCTTCATAGATGGTTTGGGTCAGGGTATTCGTTGTACTCAATATATATCCACTCCTATTTTTTAATCACTGGCGTCTTAACAGCCGGCTTGGTTATACGGTACCACATACGTTGGTACCGCATGTTCTCCAGCTGAATCGGGTAGTCTAGACCCTCGGGCAACCGGAACCAAATAGACTCTTCCATTTCCGCCATCTCTTCCCATATCTTCTCCTTGATCACACCCCGCTCTTCCCGTAATAAGATGTGTTCGACGAGGAACCGCATGGGGTATTTCTTACTTTCGTCACCAGCCGCAGTTTGCGAGTATGACCCAGGCGAGTCAATGATGAGTAATTGAGATCCCAATGGTAACACCTCTGTCAAACCAAGTAGCAACATGGTCGTCTTTGCACGAGACACGGCGTACAGTTCGTTCAAGGTGAAGAACAGTGTGACTAACGCAGGCACGGGCTTTGAGTCACCGAAGAGCACAGAGGACAACTTAACGGGGTCATTAGCCACCTCAAGGATATCAGTTTGTGAAACGGATACCGAGAGGAGAGATGCTTGCTCCTCGGTGAGAAAAGGCGTGTTGGCGGCACGAGCTGATGCAGAGGCATATTTGGAGAGGATTGGGGGTGTAGAAAGAGCGGTTTGAAGACGGGCAGTTACCGGCTCCCAAGCAGCTGAGTCGATGAGACGGAGATGAGGGAGGGGCGTAGGGGCGGTGTGGTTGGGATGGCAGAGGAGAGAGCCGTAGGCGGCAAGTTCGGCGGGGCCGCCACCGATGGCGATTATGGAGGACATGGCGGGGTACGAAGGGACTTCCGGACGAGGCTCATCATCCGAGTCACTATCCTCCTCCTCTACAACCTCCGTCTTCTCCTCCAAGACACCCGCCAAGACACCACCATAACATAACGCCCGCGTGGGACTCCACCGCCCCGCATACATAGCCAACATATCATCCCCAAACGCCTCCTTAAAGTCCCGCTCGTACAACGCCTTCTTGACTTCTTGAACGCCCTCTTTAAACTTCTCACCCGACAATTCCTCGGCAAAAGCCGATGCGAAGCATTTCAAAACGCCCTGGTAGTGGGCGACTAGGGCCTGGTCAACGGGGGCTTTGGCCGGGCGGGGGGCCGGTGGGGGGGCGACTTTCTTTTTGGGACGGGGTTGGAAGGCACAGCGGGAGCTGCGACCTTTGACGTGGGCACCCATTTTGAGGACTGGTGGGGGATTTTGAGAGGTTTATTGGTGGATGGGGGAATTGTCATGTATGTGTGATGTGGGGTGTTGGGTGCTACGGGTTTGGTTGAAAATTGAGATAACCCTGGGATGGAAACCCTGGGGAGACCCCGCTGGATTCGGGAGACGCCGATGGGAGGATTGGAGGATTTTCGGGTGTTGAGGTTTGATGGGTTGAGATTATGGTGTGGTGAAGTTGTATATGAACGGTTGCACGAACTACAAGTTGAAAATACTGTGCTAGACAGAACAACTATAGAAAGCGCCTAGCTTCTAGGGCATACTGCTTATCATATATAGAACCATACTTGAACGGCCGAACCGGAAGTATACATAGTCATTTGTGTCTTTAGATGAGTTGAATAGGAAGTATAAGAAATGTACACACTTCTTTCCTAGACACCTGGCGTTCATTTATAGAATCTGCAACCCCGAGTACTTTGTGTGTCACTTGAATTATAGTACATAAGTTGAGATAGCAACCTCTGTAATACCACATGTCCTGACTCCCTCGGTAGAAATAACCACGCCTACGTCACATGAAACACACTAATCTACGAACCCGAACATATCCAAATTGTTTGCTGTTTTCATCAAACCGATATATGGGGCAAACCTTAAGCCTCGTCTTCATACACTTTGTAATCATCCGAATCAAGCAATGCGTTCAACCGTTCCCAGGCTCCGGTAGTTAGCCCGGGTTCGGAAGCCCCACTTGGTAAGTGGAAATGGGACGGTTAGTCCCGGAGAACAATGCTATGCGTTTCAATGCCCAAGTGGCGGCTTTGAATTGCATTATGTCGGTATATAAAGCGGTAGTTGGGTGGCTTTGTAGAGGGTTGTTACGTCTAACGATATCCTTGAAGTCAAGGCTTTGCGTAGATACTGTCGTCGTCAACGACCCAGATGGATCAAATTGCTACAAAGCTATACCTGCATATGCATACATATGTAACATTCGGTTATCAACTCGTATGATACTTTGAAATCTGGGACAAAACCCAGACAATCGAGAATACACTTATTCCCTCTACAAGTTTTCCACCGTCACATTCCAATGAATCCTTCACCCAGGCTAACCCAAAATCAACCACCAACACCACCAAAAACCACAATAGTGCCCCTCGGTGTAGCCGGTGGAAGAAAAAGCCCGGAAAACAAAGAACAGGCAAAATGACACATCTGTCCTAGTATGGTAACATTCAACCATTTTTGAGCATTTAACTCATCAGTAGCATTCGCCTATCCCAGTGCCATGTTCGGCGCATGTGCAAATCAATGGAGCGACGGGATCCAGTCTAAGCAGGGAAAGGACCAGTCGGGAGGAAAAATTTACAGCTGACGCCATGGCGGAGACGAGTGATATTGGGAAATCCTCCGGCCGGATAGGAATTATGGACTGGCGACAGTAATTCGTGTCAAGATACAAAGACAGGCCGAGCCCGGCTATACTTTTCTTTTTTGTCGTGGAAATATCACCTGCTTACCTTGCCTTGCGCTTCATCTTTCCCTGAGGATCCGCTTTGATCCGTTCCATACATACACATAAGCTTGTTTGTATGTACACATGTCCCTCGTGCAAACCAGTCTGATCAACCCCCACGCACGCAACCTTTATTTCTCTTGGCAGTAGTGTTTTGCGACTTGCCTTGATAAGTGCGTATCAGACCCTTGTAAATCGGAAGTTTGGAGAGGAAACAAACTTGTAAACTCCGCTGGGCCCAGTCTAGCTTTGTATTTGCCAACGACTCATCGCCTGTTGTCGGGAATATAAGCCCATACAAGTCACCTCGGACATCACGCTTTCTGTTCTGCAATCACACATCAACACACATTCACCATGGTCGCCTTGGAACCCGTTATCATCGTCGGCGGTGGCCCCGTTGGCCTCACCGCTTCCATTCTTCTTTCTCTTCGGGGAATCCCTCACAAGCTGTTT
The DNA here is from genome assembly GCA_025685495.1 of Huntiella abstrusa. Lineage (NCBI taxonomy): Eukaryota > Fungi > Ascomycota > Sordariomycetes > Microascales > Ceratocystidaceae > Huntiella > Huntiella abstrusa. The sequence continues at coordinate 59,556 of JAJNMT010000148.1, read as the reverse complement.
GAGCGTCATGCCGGTACCTCTATCCATCCCAAGGCATGCGGTATCAACCAACGTACTACCGAAATCTACCGCACCATGGGCATCGCCGACCGGGTCCGCGCCGTTTCCGCCCCAGATAACATCAAGGGCCGCACGGCTTGGTACACATCATTGGGTAAAGGACCTGAGGGTTCCGTATCTGATCCCGTGGATGGTCGTGAAATCTTCTCCCGTGACGCCTGGGGCTGCGGTGAGTATGCAGCTGAATATGCCACTCATGCCCCCACGCGATATGAGATCCTCCCGCAGATCCGTCTCGAACCTATCCTTCTTGCTCGGGCCCGTGAGCTCAACCCCGATGGAATCTTCTATGGCAAGGAGGTCACCGACCTGGAGATGGAGCATGACCGTGTCTATGTCCATGTGAAGCCTGCCAAAGACCTGTCCGTTGAAGCTGAGGTTCATGAATCGCGTTTCGTTATTGCTGCTGATGGTGGCCGTTCTATCACCTCCAAGCTTGGCGTTAAGTGGGAGGGCGAGACAGATATTCTTCAGATGGTGTCCATTCACTTCCGGGCAAACCTCCGTCAACATCACCCCGACCCCCGCAACTTCATCACATGGTTCACCCACCCGGCCAAGGGCGGATCTATCGCCACCGGCTTCCTCTATCAAATCGGACCTTGGCCATTGGACGGCGCCGAGGCTAAGGCTGGAGAAGAGTGGGTGTTTGCCTGTGGTCGCGGTCCAAACGAAACTCTAGACGAGCCCGCCATGGTCGCCCGTCTTCGCGACACCCTCAAGATTAAGGACGACAAGCTTCCCATTGATATCATCAGTTTAAGTCCCTGGTCTGTCAACGCCATCAGTGCCGAGCAATACAGTAAGGACCGTGTCTTCTTCGTCGGTGATGCTGCCCACAGAATTCCCCCATGGGGTGCTCTGGGTATGAACTCGGGTGCCCAAGATGTGCAAAACTTGGTGTGGAAGCTAGAGCTTGCTCTCCAAAACGAAGCTCGCTTCAAGCCACTATTAGCTTCATATGACACCGAACGTCGCCCCATTGGCCGTCGCGTTGGCCTTTCCAGTTTGAGCAACCTCCGCAATCACGGTCTTTCCATGGATGCGGCTCTGAACATGAGCTTCCTCAAATCACAGTCCGAGAATGAGGCGGGCATTGCTTCCTTCTTCGACACCAAGCACCCCAAACATGAAGCCACAGTGGCTGCCGTGAAAAATGCCCAATTGGGTCTCGGGTCTGAGTTCAAGGCCCCAGGTGCCGAGGTTGGCTGGTTCTACCCCGGACTTGACACTACCGGTGAGGCAGAGACCACTAACCACGACGGCCAAGTCGATTCCGAGGGTAACCTTATCTATTCCCGCTATGTTCCCACAACCCTCCCTGGACACCACCTGCCTCACGTCTGGGTAGCGCGCACCGGCACAAAGGTCGCCGCCGATGACCAAACAACGGCTCTCCGGGACCTCATTCCATTGAGTAAATTGCTGCTTCTTGCTAAGGATAGTCGGTGGAGAACACTAGAGTCGGAATACGTTCATGTCCAAACTCTGGGAGGTGGTGATGCGGACTGGCAAGATCTCACTGGTCGCTGGAGTGGAATCATTGGTGATGTTGACGCATTACTAGTGCGACCAGATGGAATTATCGCGTGGAGAGGAAAGTGGGAATCGGGGATTTCGCAGAAGTGGTCGTCGATTGTCGATAGAGCGTTGTTCGTCTCTTCTTAGAGGATGATTTTGAGGTGGAATTGAAATTGCAAAGGCCAATAAAGAAGCCTGAAGAGCGAGAATGTCAAATTGAGGAGGAAAATATTTTTGTTGCGGTGAAGTCTCCAACGACTGGGCTTTGTGCCACCAAGATTGCTTTGCGTAAGTACTTGTGGGTTATTGGATACTCCATCGGATGTATAAGATGCGATGACATACGTTGCCCGTCATAGGGCACTAGGCTATGGAAGATGCCGATGTTCTACTTGTTTTTGTTTTTGTTTTGTTTGATTTAATATCTATTCAACTATGATATGTACCAGTTTCCTTTTTCTCTTACGATATATATACCCTCATCGGTTAATCTATTTATATTGCACTAATATTCAAGATCGTGATCATTCTCTAAATCTTCAAATGCCGATACCCGTGACTTGAGAAATGCAACCCTACAACCCTATTGCGGATAGTACTATCCGAAAATTCCGTGTTGAACTTCTCGTTATTACGAGCTTTCACACCCTGGCCCCAGGTGAGAATGAATATGCACTTTCATGGGTTGTTGAGTTGAGCCTCCCGGCTAAAAGGCGAACATGGGACAAAGCGGTGGGTCAGCATGTGCATACGAAAGCGCCAGTAAAGGAAAGCTTCACCAGCCATGGATGCTACAGTTGCATTAAATAGCTGTCCAGGCCTATTTGTTTCATGAACAAACCGGCTGTTTACAGAGGCGGGGCAGATATGCGCAAAGAAGAAAGAGCACGCGGATTCATATAAGTAAGCATGTATGCGCTATTAGATAGGTGCGGTTAGAGAGACGGAGAAGGATTTGCAAATGGTGGTGTTGTGGATGCTAAGCTTCTTCTTTTGGATTGGCTTACTGACAGATGACCAACTCGATATCTCTGGTGTGCCGCAACATTTGTCATGTTCGGCCCGTTAGACGGCGGACTTTGTAAAACCAGGCTTTGCACGAGGTCCCCCGCCGTAGCTTCAACAGATAGAAAATCAGCCAGGTCATCAGCCAGGCACAATGGTGCACGGTGGTTCTCTGCCCCACTTGCGTCATCATGTTGATCTCCTTAAGCCTTCGGCAGGACTACACCAGGAAACAAGATCAAAGTCCCAAACTTGTAACCGCGTGTGAAAGGAACTCATGCGGGACACATGTATGTACCTATATACCAGACCTCGGAGTCTTTCTATCCGGTCATCTATCGGCATGTCTACACATGCTGTCTCATACAAACACACATACACATATACTGCAGGCCAACAAGAAATATCGGTGGCTATAATACTCGGGGTCCGAGACCCCTCAATCCCTTTCATATCGCAGCGACAAAGATGCTGCCGATAGCTCGGCCCTTTGTAGCCCTGGCGTCTCTGCCCCCTCCTGACATCACAAGAGGCCCCGCCACTCTTTATCCGCCGGTCGCATAGAGCTGATTGATACAGAAACACATCAAATTAAAGCCTGGAGCGGTTTAGTCCCGCCAAACAGGCATATAACGGACAAGGGGGCGCGTCCCGGAGACGTCGCAGACCTCGGAGTTCGTCATGGGGTGTCCTCGGGCTTGTCATACACTGGCACCTAATCTATGTGAGGTAGCTGCCGTGTGGCAAAGACAAATTCCAGTAGGCCTCTTAATTAGTCTTGACTACACAAACTTAATACCGGCGATGGTGGCGACTCTTCACTTTAGTACGCCCGTATATCCAAATTAGCCGTCCAAAGTGTAGTCTTGAATGTCTTGTTGAGATGTAGAATCCCCATCTCTCTTCTCTTGAGCCCCGCTCTATTTTCTATACCCTCGTGTCCCTGCAATATGAGCCCCGCCAGTATGACCCCCCGGGCTTTGTTGTAGCACCTGGGTTGCCCCACTAATTCATACCACCACAGCATATCCGATACAGCAAAAACCACTGAACGGGACCCTGAACGGGGGGTAGTAACAGAAGCTTTCGCCGGTCTCGCCTTGGCCTAGCCAATGACACGTCTGAACGCCACCCCGTCGGCCCTCCATCCTACGATTGGCTATTTCTAACGTCTTCATTAAGCTCAGAGAATCTCTCGATCTTGTTTTTTCTCTTCTTCTTCTTTCTGTTCGACAAACCCTTTTACCTTTTCTTTTTATAGCCTTTTTCTGTTGTTCAAATCAGTCAAAATGGCTTACACCGACCTTGATACCCTCGCCATCAACTCGATCAGAGTTCTTGCCGTGAGTGCTTTCCTAAATTTTACGGGCCAGCCGTTGCTGCAAGTTGAGACTTGAACTTCGCGATATCCAGCAAGTCAGTCATATGCGACTACGGCTTTGCTTCATAGATATTTGTTGGGCATTATATTTGTTTTACGCTTGTTTTAGTGCTGGACATTGGCGGCTACACTTACCCCGCCATTTCTATCGCTAATACAGGCTCAACAAAAAAAGTCGAACCTTATAGCTTTAGAAGTTTCTATGTCTCACCATGCAGCCACCGCAAGCCCGTACAGGCAATTTTAGCCGCCAAAAAGTAGAAACATCAACTAACATTTGCCTCTTTATATGCAATAGATCGATGCTGTGGCTACCAGCAACTCCGGTCACCCTGGTGCTCCCATGGGCATGGCTCCCGTTGCCCACGTCCTCTGGAACAAGTTCATGAGATTCAACCCCAAGAACCCCAAGTGGTTGAACCGTGATCGCTTCGTTCTCTCCAACGGTCACGGCTGCATGCTCCAGTATGCTCTTCTCCACCTCTTCGGCTACGACCTCAGCATTGATGACATCAAGAACTTCCGCGTAAGTTTCACCTCGATTTCTGTACTCGTAATTCGTGGCTAACTGAAGCTTTTTTCTCCGCCTACAGAAGATCGGCTCCAAGACCCCCGGTCACCCCGAGGCCCACGACACCCCCGGTATCGAGGTCACCACCGGTCCCCTTGGTCAGGGTATCTGCAACGCCGTCGGTCTCGCCATGGCCCAGGCTCACACCGCCGCTGTCTTCAACAAGGAGGGTTTCCCCATTGTCGACAACTACACCTACTGCTTCCTCGGTGATGGCTGCTTGATGGAGGGTGTTTCCGGTGAGGCTTCTTCCCTGGCTGGTCACCTTGAGCTCGGCAACCTGATCTGCATCTACGACGACAACCACATTTCCATTGACGGTGACACCAACGTTGCCTTCACTGAGGACGTTGTCAAGCGCTATGAGTCCTACGGCTGGCACGTTGTTGTCGTCGATGACGGTGACCACGACCTCGCCGGCATTGAGGCTGCCATCAAGGAGTGCCAGTCTGTCAAGAACAAGCCCTCTATCATCAAGCTCCGCACCACCATCGGTTACGGCTCCCTTCTCCAGGGCACCCACTCCGTCCACGGTGCTCCCCTTAAGGCCGACGACATCAAGCAGTTCAAGGCCAAGAGCGGCTTCAACCCCGACCAGGCTTTCGGTATCCCCCAGGAGGTCTACGACCTGTACGCCAAGCACTCTGCCGAGGGTGCCGCCGCTGAGGCTGAGTGGAACGCTCTCCTCGCCAAGTACGCCGAGGCTTACCCCGCTGAGCACGCTGACCTCATCCGTCGCCAGACTGGTGAGCTTCCCGCTGGCTGGGAGAAGGCCCTCCCCACCTACACCCCCGCCGATGCCGCCGTCGCTTCCCGCAAGCTTTCCGAGATTGTCCTGTCTAAGGTTGAGGGTGTCATCCCCGAGCTTGTCGGTGGTTCCGCCGATCTGACTGGCTCCAACCTTACCCGCTGGAAGGAGGCTGTTGACTTCCAGGCCCCCTCCACTGGCCTCGGTAACTACAGCGGTCGCTACATCCGCTACGGTGTCCGTGAGCACGGTATGGGTGCTATCATGAACGGTCTCTCCGCCTACGGTACTATCCTCCCCTACGGTGGTACTTTCCTCAACTTCGTCTCTTACTCTGCTGGTTCCATCCGTCTGTCGGCTCTGTCCCGCGTCCGCAACATCTGGGTTGCCACCCACGACTCCATTGGTCTGGGTGAGGATGGTCCCACTCACCAGCCTATTGAGACTCTTGCCCACTTCCGTGCCCTCCCCAACTGCATGGTCTGGCGCCCTGCTGACGGTAACGAGACCTCTGGTGCCTACTACGTCGCTCTGTCGACCAAGGAGACCCCCTCCATTATCGCTCTGTCCCGCCAGAACCTTCCTCAGCTCGAGGGCTCCACCATCGAGAAGGCCGCCAAGGGTGGTTACGTTCTGTCGGAGGTTGAGGGTGCCGACCTCACCATTGTCTCTACCGGTTCCGAGGTCAACATCTGCGTTGACGCCATCAAGGTCCTGGCCGAGCAGGGCATCAAGGCCCGCATGGTCTCCATGCCCTGCTGCGAGGTCTTTGACCAGCAGTCTAAGGAGTACAAGCTCTCCGTTCTTCCCGACGGTATCCCCGCTCTGTCTGTTGAGCCCATGGCCACCCTGGGTTGGGAGCGTTACGCTCACGAGCAGTTCGGCCTGAACCGCTTCGGTGCTTCAGGTCCCGTTAAGGATGTCTACGCCAAGTTCGAGTTTACCCCTGAGGGTATTGCCAAGCGTGCCGCCGCTACTGTGGCGTTCTGGAAGGGTGTGCCTGTCCGCTCCACCATCAACCGTGCCTTTGAGCAGCTCCAGTAAATTGGGAGTTAGTGTGGTGGTTTTAGGGTGAGTGGTACAGGAACATGTGCATAGAATAGTAAAACTCGAATGATGAAAAAAATTGAGAAACTAAAATCAAATGGTATATTATGTTTTTGCAGTAACGTGTCTTTGTAATGTATGTGTAAGTGTGGGTGTCATTTGAGGGTGTTCTCGATGTCTCTGTACCTGCGCGGCTTATTCATCACCATGGTAGTCAAGACTTGAGGCCGCCGCTGCTCGTCTCTCCTCTTCGGCCCATTCCTTTTGCAGCTCAACAGCCACTCTCTCCAACCTCCCTAACGCCTTTCGCGCCTCAGGCGCATCTCCGCTGGACCCTCCCACAACCGTAGCCACCATAGTCGGGGGCTCCTCGATAGGGCCAGCCGGCGGATCATCATGGTCCCCGACACCAGGCGGGTGAATAAACGAGTGAAAAATAAGCGGGCCCGTCGGCTTCAGTGGCTCCGACACAAGCGGTCTAACGGGGCGAATAACGGGGGTAGGTTCGCTGTCGGAATCGGAATCGGTCGGGTCGTGAAGGGGGATGACGGGGATGATGGGGGCGGGCTTGGCGGTTGCTGGGGCGTATTCGACGAGGAGGCGGAGGGGTTGGCCGAGGGAGAGGTGGGAGAGGGTGGTGCGGGCGGCTTCGGATTTGGAGGTTAAGGTTGTGAGAGATTGGAGGGTTGTGGGAGAGGTGGAGGTGGTTAGGATGGGGTTTAGAGAGGGGTCGGATAGGTGCTGGTTTAGGGATGGGGCTGGGTGGAGGAGGGATGACATTTTGGCGTTTTGGGGGAAGATTTTCTTTTTGATGGGGGTTTGATGCGGATGTTGATGATGATGATGAAGGTGTGGTTGTGATGAGGGTTAGCCTTGTCGTCGAGTCGTTATGATGGATCCATATATAGGTTGTATTCTAACATATTCGTCACGACGTTGTAGAGTGCCTGGAGACCTGTGGGAAGCAGGTTGTGCGAGATGAAGATCAAGATTGCATTCAATGTGATAAATTGGCACAACACTTTCTCGTTAATTTATCCTCACTCACTCGTCTACAACACTATCGAAACAATCACCAACAAAAGCATTGTCTTGAATCTCTCATTCCGATACTATAAAGCCCCCCAACGTCGTACATACGGCCCCACAAAATTCCCGAATAGGCAAACAGCATTCTTGTATGTACTCATCACGATCCAGCTGAGACTCTGACCATAACCCACCAAACAACCTACATTGTACATATGTTCCTTAAAATCCCGACAGCCCAGTTCCCTCCCCCCCCTTCTCGATACAGCCCATGCATAGACTAATCGGCCCCATCATGCAGGCAGCATTGTCTTTCCCCTCTTTCTTCCTACAAATGTACACATATCCACGTCTTTTGACTCCCCGCCGTCACACAGCACCAGTCGATTTTTGCGTCAGCGACTTAGCACCAGGTGTTATTGACAAGTAAGAGCGACGTAGTCGTGTGGCAAGGTATGGACACACATGGCGTGTGTAGATGGGTGGACACATGAGCGTCGTACAGAAGGCGGTTCACTGCGCAGCCGGCGGCATTGGCTGCAGCGCGGCGTTGAGCGGGTGTTGGCCGGCGAGGAGCCTTCCATAGGTACACATATTGCGTCGCATGCTATGCATAGAATCTATGGAGTAGCCATGTTACATGACAAGCCAATAGTAAAGTGTAACAATGGTCGCATCATCCGTACATATGTACAGTCGTACGGATAGCTAAGTCACCCGGTCACTCAAGTCAAGTTCAAGCTGCGGCCACCAATGAAGCCCTTGCAATGTTACCTACAACATATTTCTCACACCAAGGCACTTTCCGCTGTCTTCCCCCAAGACCCCTCATATCAACCATAAAATTCAACAAATTGTCTTCAACAGCGTGTCAAAGCAAGACTACAGCAGCCATAATAGTCTGATACTAACAATCCCTAACAAAATGTTCGCCGCCAAGTGCATGTCTGAGGCTGTGAAAGATTGTGGCGGCGCGCCACGAAACAATCACTCCATGTATTAGTACATTTCCCCGTATATTCGCAGTCTTGTGTTGTCTACCCCACGCAATACCCACGGCATCGGGCAGCCGGTTTCTCCGGTTCATCGGCGATTCGGGACGCCGTTTCCTGTTCTTAGAGGCGTTATCCAGCATTGTTTCGTCGCCTCCTCCTGCGTCATGCAAGGCAAGTGTTGGACGACAACGACGACGCGTAAGAGACATTCATTAATTGTTGCCCTGTTTTTTGCCTCCCTTTCATGGTATTATTACGGCTCGTCATTTTGGACACAACCAGACACAAAAAAAACTCCAATAAACCTTAGCCAACCTATTACATCTGGGCTTCAAGGTACACAAAAGGGGTCATGTTCAAGCTCTCTGCACAATTGGTGAACAGACGGGACAAAAGTTTCGAGGTCTCGTGACAGTGGAGCGGTGTGGTTGGAGGAAAGATGGGCAAGGAAATAACGGTTGGGTGGTAAGAGCCGGCCGGTACAATGGATTTTATGGTTGAGTTGGGCGTGCATATACAGGTTGCTTTTTGGAGTTGGCAAATGAATGGGCTGGGCTATCCCTTGGCAGGCGGTTCGCTGATCCAAACGGCAATATCATGCAGCCAGCATCAGCTAGTTTCAACTGAGCCGGATAGATTCCTGGTTTTTAGATTTCAAGTTGTGTGGTGTGAACGGCAAGCCACATTTCCACGCACATCTTGCCCTCTTTCGATATATTACCAACCTACATAGGAATCTTGCCAACGTTTACCAAGAATATACACTCACGGAATGTTGTGTTAGTCAATACACTAACTGCGGCTAGAATCCACGTAACCTTTCTTCGCGGCTCCTAACATTCCGCTAGTTTGTTTCGCCCTTATCATCACCTCCGCAACTCCGTTGAAACATTCATCATTACCTCAGCTATGATTCACAAACTGCCTCATGTGGCGATATTCGATAGGGTTAGGGTCATTTGTATCAGACCGACGCATGGCGTTCCTCAAGCTGTGCCTGGGGGGCTTTTTGGGGGATTTTGGGGAAACGGAAGAGAAGAGAAGTGGACCCGAAGGGCCGAGGAAATGTGCATGGCTGAGATGGACACGTGATGTAGCCTTTGTTTGAGCGGCATTTGCTGCAGACTTTCTCCAAAGGGAGGTGAGAATAAGCGAGGGGGGACGAGAAGAGGGGGCTGTATCGCGTTAGGCCGCAAGCGGGCATCGTCCATTTGGGTGTCTGTACATAGATGTTCAAGTCGTTGCTGTTTTGCCCAGTTGACCGGATCTGGCGAGGTGCTTTGAACAAGCTGGCCAGCCTGATTTGTCTGGGCTTGGGTCGGCTGATGAGCGGATTTCGTCGCTTCTGCAATAGACGTAGGTTCTCCCAGCAGATACATACCACAATGTCCAAGTAGAGCACTCAGAGACAAAGCTGGGTGCCCCCCACAACTTGCAACAGCCACATTCCGTTTCTTGTGCATGCTTACTTACAGACAGGCGTTCCACCCACTGACGTCAAAGCAAGCTCCGCTCTGTCAGAACAGTTATCGACCCCGCCCCACCCCATGGCGAATGAGACCAAATGGCCCGCCCGTCCGTCATTCCCCGCAGACGGTCTCGACCTGCATCCATGCTCCACGTCAATACCCTGGCTGGTACTCTAATAAGCCGGTAGGCTGTGGGTTGGGGTTCGAAGCTTTGTGGAGCTGTGACGACGAGCTTGACAGTCAGCTTGGTGGACGACGACATTTAGACTATATGTATGCACATGTAGAGATGTATGTATGTACATACGTACATATGTACACATCCTATGTATGTACGTAGAGTAGAACAGAACAACACACCGTCATGGCAGACGGAAACGGGGAGCTGCGTTAGCCGATGAGAGGCGTGTTTGGGGTGGCGTTCGGCGGTATGTTGGTTGACGAGAAACGAAAGACTGGAAACGGTAAATTTCAACTTCGGGTCAAGTAACCATCATAATGATAAATGACGGGTATAACTATTCCCTTTGTTATGTGCTGCCCACCACACTCACTTTAGAAACCTGAACACTCCCGTCTTTTGGAGTGCCAGCTTGTCTTCCCCTCCTTTCTCTTGGTTGAATTCTTCCGTTCTGCCATTTACCCCGTCTCCAAGCCCTCCCTCCATCTTCGCGTTGCACATTGTCTTGCCATGCTTCACGCCATACTCGTTGCTCATCATCTCAATATATTGATCAAGATGACACCGCCAAAATGGTACTGGCGAAACCACTCTAAACATGGAAGGAGCGCTTATCGCGAGCAATGATGGCAGGGGATCGACTTTCCTACGTTGGAGCTAAAACCTGGAGGAACAGAACGTCGCTTTGTTGTTTATAGAGAGTGGGGCTTGACTTACCTTTTAGCGCATTTGGCGATTGGGGCTTATCATGAGCTAAAAGGACATCAACCGCATAAGACTATTCTTTCTGGATCCAGCTGGGGGGGAGGCAAACTAATTTTCCAAGATAATTATGAGAGAAGCACTTTCTCGGTTTGGGCAATGTGACGGCGGCTTGGAGTAGCTACAACATGATTGGTTGGCAGCTTGCATGCGGGATTGTGACCAGCATACATGGCTTGTGTGTTGGCGCCCGCAGATAGGTCCTTCAGTTAGTTACTGGACGCTGTTTGGTGCTCAGAGCCCAGGAGAGGAAGGAATCGGCATTTTTGAGAGTTTTGAGTATAGTCAGAAGATGCTCAAAAAGCAGAGACAAACACGCGGTCAAAAGACATTGAAACCCATAAACGACGCCGCTCTCGTCATTGTAGATCAATAGCGTATTTTAAACAAAAAATGCGGCGAATCTCGGTACCCGTAAACACCGTCCTTACGCCCCAAAAAAATCCCGTACTTGGTCAACGTCAGGACCAAGACAAACCCGCGACGAGCCTGGCTACAACGTCATCGCTGCCAAAGTACACTGAGACTCCTTCCTACCCTGGTACTTAATCCATGGTATTCACATAAGTTTGTATGGGGCAGCCCTGGGATTCCTTCCTAATCGCTCCAATCTTGCCTAATCCATCCCGACCTGCCCATCATCTTGTTTCCTATTTGAACTCACTTGTCGCCTACTTCCGTGACTGAACTCACTCTTGCGTTTTTGTTCTTTCTTACTTCCTCATTGTATTTTTCAACATCTCGACTTTATAGGTCATTTATTCTGACTCCACCTGCTAGGTCAACAACAAAATAGCGCACTGCCAACTGAAATAGTCCTTATCGCGCCTACCTAAATTATTTACCAAACACATCACCGACGTCATCGTCTTCTTGTTACAGTCAAGACTTTCATTTTTTTTGCAGCGTGTTTACAAATCAAAGGCCCTTACTCTGCCCAACCTGCTTGTCTATTTATTCCGTAGATCCAGACCTCTATCTTCATTCTCCTTTTATCCTCCTCTCTTCTTCCACACAACTCGCGGTTACTTTTCTGTCACTCAATCTGTACGCATTGCAGGACAAAATCACCTTTGTTTAACTTGCTAGCCGTCTCGCATTCTGTCGCCTTACATTAAAAGCCTTGTGTCACGCACACGATTGACGCCTCTGCCGTTTTTTTCTGTCACCTACATTTCTGGGCTTGTTTTTGTTGGTTCCGTTGCCTGCTGCTTACCTGTTTCCAAACGCCGCCCATCAAGGCATTCGTCCTAGTTGTCTCACTTCAATCCTGTTATCTAACAGACGCCTGATTGGGTCTGTTTATTTATTAAATCAAACTGTCAAAATTGGGCTTGCGCCATTGTTCTTTGCAAGGCCCATCAACCGAGCACCATCGCTGCTGTCTTCTTTGATCGTTAATAGGTATTAACTATTTTCATCATGGAATCAGCTGCTGCTCCCTCTCGCCCTTCGCGACTTGCCGTTGTCGTGTTTAAGGTGTCTGTCGATGGCACCACTACCCGCATCGGTCTCCCTCTTTCTCGGTGCAACAGAGCTGAGATTGAGCACATGGTCAGTATTGTTGACATTCTTTGTTGACGTAATCATTTACTAACAATTGCTGTCCAGGTTAACACCATTTTCCCTACCGCTACCCCCAATACTCGCGTTATTCAGAGATACTCTGACTCGTCCGCTACCTACATCACGCTGGACTCTGAGCACAGCTTCAAACAGCTTTACCGTGCGGCCAAGGCTAAGAACAAGGTCAAGCTTCGCATTGTGGAGCTTACTGAGCCTGAAGCTGCCAACACTAGCCGGCCCCTTGAGGAGCCTGTCCAGGAGCCTGTCCAGGGGTCGTCCCAAGTAGCCGCTGAGGTCGTCGAGCATCAGCCTGAGCATCTTGAGACCGTCTCAGATGTCCAGACCATCACTGACTCTGCCGAGACATTAACCCTCTCGGAGGTCGTCACCCAGATTCTCGCTGATGATCAAACCGAGGAAGTCTTTGAGGAGTCTTCTGAGCAGTTGGATTCTACCACTACCACTGCTATCCCTGAAGACGCCCAGCCTACCGTCTATGAGGGCGAGCCGGAGGTTTCGGATGAGTTGTCACCTGAGACTAACGAACTGGAGGAACTCACCTCTCCTGTATCCGAGGAAGAAGCTCGTATTGCCCTTGCCAAGTTCCGCAGGGCTACGGTGGAAGCCATTGCAGCCAAGAACAATATCTGCTACCCTAATGGGCAGCTCCCCACCATTATTTACCCAGCCTCAGGCCCCGCATACCAAGTTCGCTGCAACATTTGCAATACCCATCTCATGGACAAGCATTGGCATTGCAATCTTTGCAGCGGTAATGATTTTGACATCTGCGAGGCTTGTGTCGACAAGGGCGCTCGCTGCCTTGATCAGTGCCATGTTCTCAGATGGCGTGAGGTCATCGATAACGCAATCGTTGTTGGCATTGGCAAAATTTTGTCTTCGGATACCACCCCGGAGCCTGTCATATCTGTCCCCGACGAGACTGCCCACTCTGCCCAAGCTCCCGATGTTACAACACAAGTCAAGGAGAAGCCCAATGTTTCGCCCCCCTCCATTGCTGAATCGGTTGTCTCGGAGAGCTCTGTCGAAACTTCTCAGACTCCCCCCGCGGCGACCACATGGAAGCCAGCCATGTCGCGCATCTGCAACAATTGCGTTCGTGAATTCTCTGAGGTTCTGATTGTGCACTGTAACCAGTGTAGAGACTTTGATCTCTGCTTCCAGTGCGCTATCCAGGCAGAGCATGGCCACCACCCCGAACATAAGTTCTCCACTTTGGACGGCTCGAAGTTGCCTGCGCAGGTTGACAAGGCTCTGTGCATGTACGGTGCTCGTCCAGTAAACCGTACCAAGCACGCCGCAGTCTGTGATGGTTGTGAGTGCTTTATCTTTGGCGTCCGGTACAAGTGCCTCGAGTGTCCGGACTTTGACTACTGCGGCACCTGTCACCCTCTTTCGGGCAGTAGACATCCCCACCATAAGTTTGTTGCTGTTCACGAGCCCTCTCAGATCAAGGGTGGCTATCTCCGTGCCAAGCCGGCTCACATTGGCGTTTACTGCGACGGAGAGCTTTGTGTCAAGCGCCACGGTTACATCAAGGGTGACCGCTACAAGTGCACAGTCTGCTACGACTTCGACCTCTGCGCTTCTTGCGAGGCTCACCCCCTGTCCAAGCACAGCGCAAACCACCCGATGATCAAAATCCGGACTCCTCTCCGGGAGTGTACCGTCGTTAGTGCTGATGCCACCGGTCCTCTGGCTTCCCAGCTTCCGGCTTACAGTCCGCTCGCTGGCCGGGGCTGTCCCAGACTGAACATGGCCCATCGGATGGGTTATGGAGAACGCAATTTGGACAACTCAGTGACTGACAACTCAGTGACCGCCCCGTCTGCCCAAAATGCCGAGACTATGGACTGCAATATCCGTGGCGTCGACTGTGTAGCCGTGGAGGACTCGCCGTCTGAGGAGATTGTGACGAAGGCTGAGCAGGAGGCCCCCCAGGAAGAAGAGGCTGATGGGGGTTCCAGCGATGCCAGCGCCTCTAGCTCGATGGTATTCCCCGTTGCCTCTACTGAGCTTCCCCCCTCACCCATTCAGGAGAACCAGACTGCTGATGTGAGCAGTGTGGCAGTGAGCCCCTCGGAGGTTAGCTCTCTGTCGGACTACATTGCTGCTGACAACTGGGAGGGCGAGGAGAGCTTTGAGTCTATTGACTCGGATGACGAGTTCGAGTTTGTGGAGAATGATGAGGTGATGTAAGTTGTCGTTTGGCGACATCACCGGTGATGCGATATGATTAGCTTGGGTTTCGGTTTTTTGATTAGCTTTAAGTTGTTGTGTTTTATTAGTATCTATTTTGCTTACTCCATTTATCTTTGATCGAAATTGCGTTCACATCCTATGTCGTGTATCATGTTCAGTCAGTCACACTACTGTTTGTTGCCATGATTTTTGATCTTGTATGAGGCTGTATTGACTCTACGAGTGGATAACCCTTATAGACAAGTGTCAATCGGGTTTCGATTAGGGGATAGTTATAGAACAAACCGTTTACCAGCCGGTCGAAAAATGGTCTATTAACCTTTGAAGTCTTGTAACGTGTTGCGGCTTAGTCTTACTCTCAAATATTGGCTATTATGCTGCACCATGAGTAGTAAGTTAGTCACTACGTCTCCCTCTCCAACCACCATCAGTATTTGTACACGCTTTCATGTTTATTGCAGATTGTTTTTGTAAGTTACGGGGAGAGGACGGAATATTGTTAAACCTGGTACCCTCTTAATATCATACTACGCACTCAGATGCGCTCCTGAGTGGGAATTAGACGTCTTGAGGTTTATGTCTGCCATTGGATGTTATCAATATGTCTAACTTAGATGAGGTTGTTTGTTGCGAAGACCTGCGGTATATTGGTCGTTTTTACTATAGACTTATGGTAATACTAGAGTAGTGTCGGACTATGAAGGAGTCTTGATATCATGATATGCAGAGCATTTACCGTTAGCCCACACTTACATGAAGTTTTGTTCTATCTGGGGTACTTTTATCCCGTAGCTGCCATGGATGTTTTCACCATCACATGTACCACTGTGGGCCGTTACTAACTAGAATCATGACAACTTTCCCACTAGCACCAGTAAGTTTAGAACGACGGGGAATGAACACCCTGTGTAGTATATTTACAGAACCTAGCTCATGTTACGGGTATCAATGTCCATTATCATGACTACCAACGAAGCGATTCGTTTACAAGATGATTCACGTGCTAATGCATATAAGTGGTTCTGCCAATCAATTTACTCCACTGATACATTGCAACTCCCAAAAAGGAAATTTTGTAACGTGGCATGTCGGTGCTTTCGTTAAGTTGACAGAAAAAATGGAGATGGATGGGACATGGTTTTATGGTGGGTGTATGTTGTGACTATAGCTGGTTCTCGGAGTAAGAAAGTTTTGAAAGAGACTGACACATGCTTTCGTAGAGGATTTCATTGTCTTGGGACTAGTTTAGTTGTAACACCTAACTACTATGATAACCGTGACCTGACACAATCCGTTTAATAGGTGGTAGTTGACCGTCTAGGGTAGTGTCAAGGACAATAACGGACAAGCAAACTACTCTGATGATGAGATGGGGTTGAATATTTCGCTTTGTTCACTTGCAGTTGTCGTGATTCGGAGTCTAATATGCCTTAGTTATTCGATAGTTCGGTGACCTTACCAATGTGTCTTGCGTTATTCGTGATTTCACAAAGCGGTTATCTTCGTTCACATTGCACTTCTGTTTCATCGATATTACAATACTAAGCTGCCAATGATGTAACTCAATGGGTCTCACTCCAACCGTCCGATGTGGTTGGTATTAATGACTTTCCTGTGTATAAGGCCAAGCGATTATTAAAGTGGATTAACCGCAAGGTAGAAGGCCAAACATATAGGAGTTCAGTCTAAAATGGTATCCTGTTCCACTGGAATGCCCAAAGTTCTAGTTTGAATAGAAGAAGACTACGGTGGCGACGGATGTAAGCACCTTATCTTCACAATGTCTTCTCGGAGTTAACGCAGGTACGCTGATTCCGCTAAATTTCAACATAGATACGAAACTTGACTTTAGTCAATGGACCAAGGTGGATGGACAAAAGTTCGATGAGTTAGACTTGGTGTTAGTAAGGTGCTTTACAGGTGGTTTGCAAGAGTTACTTGTCCAACCTATCGTGCTTAATTCTGAATGGTATGTCGTTGGAGACTTCTATCACACTTCATGGCATGTTAGAAAGTGAGGATCAAAAGTAAAAGGCGACCCTTCGACTTCACATATGCATATAGTGACATGTACGCAACTTGATTCCTAGTGAATCAAGTCAGAATACATATGTAGAGATCGCCTTTTCGGCGGTTAATTGATCATCCCGTGGTTGTAGTTCGAAACTTCACAATAGCCGTCATAGCTAGACCAGTAACCAAGTTAGACATTTACACGAAACAACTTCAACTAAATCCCTTACCGTATTATCCCTTTTTCTTCAATTATATCCCCAACCAGTGATGTCATTCCCACATGTCGTCGCATCGCAACAGTGCACGCGCCCTATCCGCACTCCACACTGTGTGGATCCCACAGCGTGTCCTCTAAGCCCAGGGCGCTTCCTTGTCCAACGGGCCGACGAATTGGAATAGGGAAGCTACAGCGAAATGTGAAGAAAGCGATCCATAGATTGACATCAGCAACACTCTCCAACGTCAGCGCAAGTTCGACAAAGACGAGGTATCGCTTTTTTTCCCTTTTCCTTTGTTGTTTCTGTCCCCTGGTTTCCTGTGACGACGGGTGTTGATAAATCGCAACCGGTGGAGACTATTTTGCACATGCAGCCGGTCTTTGAGCAGGTTTATTGAGCGCGACGTTTCCGCTTAGAGTGGCCTTTTTTATCTCTTTTTGTGCGATATAGTGCTGTTGATCGGCGCATTTCAAATATAGGATTGTCAAGATGATGGACGGATATGACGGATATGGGGAGAAGAAACAGGAGCTAGACGAAGATGCGTTTGGGGCGAAGTCGGGGAGCATCGTGAGTGCCTTTGATGCGTTTCGTGAGTTTCCTTGGTTAATCTACGACGTTGTGTATCCCCGGGCCTACGACTAACTCTAAGAACCCCCTCCTAGCAAAATCGAAACCTCAATACGTAACCCAGACGGACGGTGGTGGCAAATGGACTGTCACTCTCATTATAATTTCGGTCCTCTTGGCTCTAAGCGAGACTGCCCGCTGGTGGCGCGGCGCCGAAACCCACACCTTCTCAGTAGAACAAGGCATCGGCCACGACCTACAAGTCAATCTCGATATTGTCGTGAAGATGTCCTGCCCAGACGTCTTCATTGATGTGCGCGACGCCGCTGCCGACTGGATCCACGTGTCGCGGACACTCAAGAAGGAGCCGACTTTGTGGAGCCATTGGGTGGATGGCAAGGGTATGCATAAGCTGGGTCGGGACGAGTATGGCCGGGTGGATACGGGCGATGGCTATGTCGAGGACGAGGGTTTCGGCGAGGAGCATGTCCATGATATTGTGCGATTGGCCGGGAAGAGAGCGAAATGGACGAAAACCCCGCGCTTATGGGGAAAGCAGCCTGATTCTTGCCGCATTTTCGGAAGTATGACGTTGAATAAGGTCCATGGTGATTTACATATCACAGCCAAGGGATATGGTTACATGTCCCGGACAGGCCGGCCAGACCCCAACAGTAAGTCCCCTGGAGAATACCTACCCTTGTCAACCTCACTAACAACCTCTTTTCTTTTGTAGCGCTCAACTTCTCGCACATTATCTCTGAACTTTCTTTTGGTCCCTTCCACCCTTCTCTCGAAAACCCTCTCGATCACACCGTCAACGAAGCTCGCATGCCCTTCAGCAAATTTCAATACTTTCTCTCGGTTGTCCCTACCGAATACTCGGTTGGTGCTGGTACGCCCGCGCAACTGGTAACTAACCAGTACGCTGTTACTGAGCAGTCTCGCGAGATGCCCCACGGTGGCGGTGTTCCAGGTATCTTCGTCAAGTATGATATTGCGCCCTTACTGTTGCGGGTGGTAGAGGAGCGCGAGGGTATACTCATGTTTGTTGCCAAGATTATCAATGTTGTTAGTGGTGTTATGGTTGCAGGACACTGGGCTTTTAGATTGAATGACTGGGTTAAGGAGGTGCTGGGTAAGCGTAGACGTTCAAGTGGTGGTTTTGGTGTCATTGGTAACAAGCTGATGGCGCAGTAGGGAGTTACAGTAGACAGTGTTGTACATATAAAGTCTTGGTGGTACATAAATATATCGAAATCCATGTAACCACTTGAACTGGATCCATCTGGATACCCTACTTAGAACCCTAACAGGACAATCCGCCATTTGCGATTCCGACAACCGGAGTGGCAAGCAGCAATCCGAGCGCTTTCATTGGTCAAATATCTGGAGAACGCACCCTCTTTAAGAGGTGCCGACGGGAATCGATGACAGATGAAGGAACGAATGAGTGAGTAAGTTGCTCAGTTTAGGGACGTCATTTCTGGGGAATTTATTTTTTTTTGCTGGGGGCACGGAGGAATCAATGAAGATAAGAAAAGTGTTTTAGATTTCTTTTTACAATTTAATTTTTTTATTTTCCTAGTTTTTGTTTTGTTGTTTGTTTTTTTATATAAAACAGATTTCAAAATGTCTGGTCTCACACTGGCTTCCAGATTGGCCGGTAGAAGGGTAAGTTAATCTTATGTCACACAACTCAACTCAACTTCCTTCTTCGGCATGACTTGCCTCTTCTTACGTTCACACGCTTCCACGGACCATGTAGTCATCCATTCCGCTAACATCACCCCTCCCCCCACGTTAGCTAGCCACGCCGACCCGTCTCTCTTCGGCCGTCCGTCTTCCCGGTTCTACCGCCGCTTACTCGACCACCGAGGCTCTCCCCGCCACCTATGAGCGTCTGTACACTAAGTACACGGAAGTGCGTCGTGCGCTTGGTGCGCAGCGCTTGACGCTCGCTGAGAAGATCCTCTATTCGCATTTGGATAAGCCTGAGGAGAACCTTCTTACCGATACCAACAATGGGCGCAACATCCGTGGCGCTGTTAACTTGCGGTTGAAACCTGATCGCGTGAACATGCAGGATGCTTCCGCGCAGATGGCCCTTCTCCAGTTCATGAGTTGCAACTTGGAGAGACCTGCGATTCCCGCCTCCATCCACTGCGATCACTTGATTGTTGGAGAGTTTGGCGCTGCTGATGACTTGAGCAAGGGTATCGCCATGAACAAGGAGGTCTTCGACTTCCTTGAGTCTGCTGCTAAGAAGTACGGTATGCACTTCTGGCCTCCAGGCGCTGGTATCATCCACCAGACTGTTCTCGAGAACTACGCCGTTCCTGGTCTCATGATGCTGGGTACTGATTCGCACTCTCCCAACGCTGGTGGTCTCTGCACTATCACCATTGGTGTCGGTGGTGCCGATGCCGTCGAGGCTCTCGTTGGTGCTCCTTGGGAGCTTAAGGCCCCCAAGATTCTCGGTGTCAAGCTTACTGGCCGCCTTAGTGACTGGGTTTCTCCCAAGGATGTCATTCTTCACCTTGCTGGCAAGTTGACCGTTCGTGGTGGTACTGGTTACATCATCGAGTACTTTGGCGAGGGTGTTGAGACTCTCTCGCTCACCGGTATGGCTACCATGACTAACATGGGTGCTGAGGTTGGTGCCACTACCTCTATCTTCCCCTATACCGCCGCTTCTGCTCGCTACCTTCACGCTACCCGTCGCGCGCAAGCCGCCGCCAACGCCGCCAACCTGCAGTCTTTCCCCGCCGGTGCTTCGGGCGATAACGTTTTCCAGTTCCGTGCCGACGAGGGCGCTGAATACGACCAGGTCATCGAGATTAACCTGTCCGAGCTCGAACCCCACATCAACGGTCCCTTCACTCCCGATCTGGCCACTCCCCTCTCCAAGTTCAAGGAGACTGTCCAGAAGCAGGGCTGGCCGCAGGGTCTCTCTGCCGGTCTGATCGGTTCTTGCACCAACTCTTCATACGAAGACATGACCAAGGCCGAGTCTCTCCTCAAGCAGGCCAAGGCTGCGGGTCTTAAGCCCGTTGCCGACTTCTACATTACTCCCGGTTCTGAGGCTATTCGCGCTACTCTTGAGCGTGATGGTACTCTGGAGACCTTCAACGATGCCGGTGGTATTGTCCTGTCCAACGCCTGCGGTCCTTGCATTGGTCAATGGAAGCGCCAGGACGGTGTTGGCAAGGGCACCCCCAACGCCATTCTCACTTCGTACAACCGTAACTTCCGCGGTCGTAACGATGGAAACCCCGAGACTCTTAACTTCCTCGCTGCCCCCGAAATCGTCACTGCTATGGCTTTCGCTGGTAGCACTACCTTCAACCCCATGACCGATACTCTTCAGACTCCTGACGGCAAGTCCTTCAAGTTCTCTGCGCCAAGGGGTCTTGAGGGTCCCGCTACTCCTTTCGTTGAGGGCCGTGAGGACCTTGGTGTTCTGTCACAGGAGGCTGACCCATCTGTGCCAATTGCCATTTCTCCTACCTCCGAGCGCCTGGCGCTTCTTGACCCTTTCCCTGAGTTCACCCCCGGTGAGATCAAGAACCTTAAGGTTCTTGTCAAGATCACCGGCAAGTGCACCACCGATACCATTTCCGCCGCCGGCCCATGGCTTAAGTACAAGGGTCACCTGCCTAACATCTCTACCAACACCCTGAACACCGCTGTCAACGGTGAGACTGGTGAGGTCAACGCCGCCTATGACCTTGACGGTACCAAGATGACCATCCCCGAGCTGGGTGCTAAGTGGAAGGAGCGTGGCCAGGAGTGGATTGTGGTGGCTGAACACAACTACGGTGAGGGTTCCGCCCGTGAGCACGCTGCTCTGCAACCTAGATATCTTGGTGGTCGTGTAGTCCTCGTCAAGTCCTTTGCTCGTATCCACGAGACCAACCTGAAGAAGCAGGGTGTTGTCCCTCTGACCTTCAAGAACGAGGCCGACTACGATTTGATTTCCGCTGGTGACTCTGTCGAGACCGTTGGCCTGTACGAGATGCTCGTGAACAAGGGCAAGGGTGATGTTGCCATTAAGGTGACTAAGAAGGATGGTACCACCCACCTTATCGAGACTACGCACGCTGTCTCCAAGGATCAAGCAGGCTTCATTCTCGCTGGCAGTGCCCTCAACATGTTGTCCAAGATGGCACATGCCTAGTTTTTCTTTGCACTATTCAAAAATTTGTCGTTTTTTTGTTTTGATAGAATACCAATTTGTACAATATGAACCCTAAACCCTACTTATATAAGAGCACGTGATGTGACACTTGACGTTCAACTTGTAGAACCCCTGTCGATAGCTACTAAAGCTTCGACCAAAAGCTTCGACCCTGACTGAACTACGACTTAAGGGGTTCAGCAAAGACACCCCGCCCCCGCCCCCGCTACGCCCCCGCCCTGCCCTGTTTGCCGCTGTACGGGCCTGTGATTGTGATTGTGAATACGACCGAGTGACCAGAATTGGTACTATAATAGAATCCCTAGGTATGTGAGAAGTAGCAACCAGGTGGCGGGGTCTCTATAGATATAGACGGACTTGACTAGTTTGGACCAACTAACTAACGATATCATCGGCAGCTCCCTCCACTACACATACATACCCTAATCCCCTCCGACCTCCGATATCAACACCCACATGGCCGACTCACTCCATAACGCGCCGATCGTCCTTGACAACGGCTCCGGTACCATCCGTGCTGGTTTCGCCGGCGATGACCTCCCCAAGTGCTACTTCCCCTCGTTTGTAGGCCGGCCTAAGCATCTGCGGGTGTTGGCTGGTGCTCTTGAGGGAGAGGTCTTCATTGGACAGAAGGCGGCTACGGAGTATCGTGGTTTACTCAAGATTCGGTATCCCCTGGAACACGGGATCGTCACGGATTGGGATGATATGGAGAAGATTTGGGAACATGTGTATGGAGAGGGTTTGAAGACGTTGAGTGAGGAGGTTAGTTTTGGTGATGGTTTGTAGCTTTTTTGAAGTGGCGTGACTAACGAGACTACAGCACCCTGTTCTTCTCACCGAACCCCCTCTCAACCCCCGCTCCAACCGCGACACCGCCGCCCAAATCCTCTTTGAAACCTTCAACGTTCCCGCCCTGTACACGTCCATCCAGGCCGTTCTCTCTCTGTACGCCTCCGGCAGAACAACCGGTATTGTTCTCGACTCCGGCGACGGTGTCTCGCACGCTGTGCCCGTCTACGAAGGCTTTGCCATGCCGGCGTCCATACGACGAATCGATGTGGCTGGTAGAGATGTCACAGAGCATCTGCAGATGTTACTTCGCAAGACGGGATATGTCTTCCACACCAGTGCTGAGAAGGAGATTGTGCGCTTGATTAAAGAGAACGTTTGTTATATTGCGGCGGATCCTAAGAGAGAAGAAAAGGAATGGGCGGGTGGTAAGACAGATGCGGCGAAAACATCGGAATACGTCTTGCCAGACGGCAGTAAACTCAAGGTACCTCCAACCCCCTCTTCACCCTCCCCAAAAAAAACACAAAAGCTAACCCCTCCAGCTCGGCACCGAACGTTTCCGCGCCCCCGAAATCCTCTTCTCCCCCGAAATCATCGGCCTCGAATACCCCGGCGTGCACCAAATAATCGTCGAATCCATCTCACGCACCGACATGGACCTCCGCAAGTCTCTGTACAGCAACATTGTGCTGTCGGGCGGTAGCACTCTTACCCGCGGATTCGGCGACCGCCTCCTCTCCGAAGTCCAGAAACTCGCTGTCAGAGACATGCGTATTAAGATTTTTGCGCCGCCGGAAAGAAAGTATAGTACTTGGATTGGTGGGAGTATTTTGGCGGGATTGAGTACCTTTAGGAAGGTTAGTATTTTTTGTTTTGGAGGGTTTTTGGTTGGAGTTTGTTTGCTAACTACGATTATAGATGTGGGTGTCTATTGATGACTGGCATGAGAACCCAGACATCATTCACACCAAGTTTACTTAGAAGAAAAGAACGCTTTTCTATTCATGCCACGCCACGTTACGCCACGCACCCAAAATACTAGCAGCAAACAAGATTGACGTCTTTTTGTATTAATTCTATTGCTCTTTTTGATGATATTTGTACAGTTCACTTCACTTGTGTATATGGGGACCATGATTAAAAGACAATGTATCAATTCATTACAATGAGTGCAACGCAAGTAACAACTTGGAAGTCAACTCCAAAAGAAAACAGAACAGTTATGAACAAGAGCAAAAAAACAACACAATATCCTCGCAGCAAAACCCAGAAAAAAACAAAAAACCAAAATGCAAAAAAGTAAGCAAGCAGTAAAGCAATCGATCACCAACAAGTGATCTTTTCCCTCATCCGTCTATGAACCCAGCCCAACCAATCTATGCAACCCTCCTAAAAAGTATCCGTATCATCAGCTGTGAGCTGGCTCGTCCGGCTAGCCACACTTCCAAAGGTATTCCGGTTCCGTCTGCGCTCCTCTCTAGCCTCCTCACTTGGACTCTTGGGAGTCATTGCTCTAGGGCCAGATGGTCTCCGTGTAGGCATGCCCGCCAAGCGTTCGACATCGCGGCTGCGGGGGCTACCGTTGTATGCTGCCCCATATGTGTTTTCGAAACGGCCAGAACGGGGCGTGCCGGTGGTGTTGTCAAGAGGCTCCTTGGGTGGGCGAGCGGGAGCTTCCGAGTTCTGAGTGTTCTGAGAGGCGGAGGCCGGGTTGTAGTGGTTGAGAGAGGTTACCGAGTTACCCCAGTCGGTGGACCGAGGAGTGTTGATGTTCTCGTAGTTGTGTGCTTGAGACTCAAGGTTGTTTCTGAAACGCTCGGTGTTGCCCTGGCGTGGCTGAGGGTGCTGTAAGTTGAGGGAGTTGCGGTGAACGTGGTACTTGGGGTGATCGGGTGTCATGTAAGTAGCAGCTGGTGGGGGAGTACTAGCCATCTGAGGAGAGGGTGTCCGGTTCGCAGCCTGGAACTCATCGTTATGGCAGCGCGCACTGGGATATGGGGCAGTGCGAGGACGAGTAGAGGGCTCAGGGTAAGTACCGAAGTCAGAACCTGAACGAGAGCGGGCATCCTGTTGATTTGGGTACGTCTGTTCCTTGGAGGAGGATCCGCCGCTAGACCGGAAACGCTTCGTGATGGTAGACGCCGTTTCAGACCAGCGGGAGAAACGAGCTCCCATAGAAGACCCAGACTTATGTTTGCGAGACTTCTCAGACTTGGCGTTGGACTTGGGAGAGGAAGCAACGACATCCGGAGTAGTGATAGCACGGGTCATGGCAGGCTCAGGGATAGGAGACGGCACACTAATGGGCTCAGCACGGGGAGCATTGTCCTGAACGAGAGACGGCGATACGACATTGCGCTCATCGAGGGGGCTGTACACGCGAGTAGGGTCCTCTTCCTCGCCCTCGACAACAGTACTGACACGGTGGTCTTGATACTTGCGCTCGTTCTTGTCAAGACGGCTAGAGCTGTGTTGAGCGTAAGAACTGTGGCTAGCAACAGAGGTTCCAGCGTGGCCCTCTGGATCGTAACCATCGCGAGTGTCGTTATCACCACCATATTGCGAATAAGTTCCGTCAGACTGACCGACAGGCTGTCCCTGCTGACCCTTGAGTTCCATAACCTCATCGAGCAGCTGGTGCAGCATGACTTCAATCCGAGAAAGATCTTTAGCGCCGGTGACATTGAGACCGTTGAGAGCGCGACGCAGGAAGTTGCCCTTCTTGGCAGCAAGACCGATATCCGGACCGACAGAAGAGTTGTTCGTGTTCGTAGTGCCAGTGCCAGTGCCGGGCAGAGAGCGAGAAACATTAGGAATAGGGAAAGGACGGGGTCCGTTAATAGCTTTGATCACCATCTTCTCCGAATCCTGCACCTCGTCGATGATGACATCCTCAGCCTGCTTGATACGATCCTCAACTGAACTAAAGTGAGTACGCATCTCGTTGGCGAGGAACATGACCATAGCAGCAATCTCAGTGTCACGCGCATTACGCTGGGCATCACGAGCAACCAACTCCTGCATCAAGGCCATGATATCCTTGTTGCTGATGTTGCCGCCTTGCTGGGCGTTGGTCAAGACAGAAGTGTCGTTCATAGGGGAGCTCATCCCATAGGACATGGCACTCATGCGGCCGCTGAAGAAGTTATCGTCAATGTGCATACCAGCATAAGTGGGTGCGTCTGGCATGGGGACGTCCTTGCCAAATGCGTGGTCCGGAGTGGGGTTGGAGACATAGCCCTCATCCTTGGGAGGTTCGGCACCAGGGTACCCAAAGGTTTCGGAAAGGCGCTGGCTAGCCATGGGACTCATGTTTTCATACGGGTTGGTAACAATAGTTTCACGCTTGCGGTCGGTAGAAGAACGAGGGAGGTCTTCGGTGATAGGCTCGGGTGTGTGGTGATCGGGGTATTGAGCCGTTGGGGTAGTACTCTTCTTGGGGCTCAAGGCACGTGGGGTCAAATTGGTTTCCTCCTCCATGTCGGCACCAGGACCAATAGAGATGTTATCTTGGGCGCCAGCTACGAAAGATAGCTCGCCAACACTAGGGGCGGCTTCATGAGACTCTTGCTGGTGATCGCCGGCAGAAGTCAGATCTGAACCCATATCGACATACGCGGCGTAGTGGAGAGCATCGGCAAAATCGGGAAGAGCATTCGCAGACATCTTGGGCTCACCAAACTCAGACATGGTGGCAGCACCAAGGCGTGACTCGTCAAAGGAATCATCATCAAAACGGTCGACGCTGTGAGTCGGAGTGGAGGCTGGCTGGAATCCTTCTTGGGTACGTTCCTTGAAAGACTTGTTGCGCTGGACGCCAGCGCCCTGTGACAACAGGGGCTCGTCCTTGGACTCATGTGAAATGTTAACCTGTTGTGCCTGGACCGCGCGCACAAGAGCCCCGGTGGTAATAGCAGCGTAAGCGGCGTGCTCCTCGGCGGTGGGGGTCATAGAACCATCATCATAAGCATCCCCATCAAGCTCTCCGTCAAGATCCTCATCGAGCTCCTCAATAGCTGAAGTCTCAACAATATCTGACTTGCGCTTGCGGATTGTGAGCTCCCGGACCATAGCAGGGTCATCGAGTGATAGGTGGGAGTCCCCGCCATAAGAAACGGCACTACGGGCACCACCGTATGACAGAGCAGACTCAGTACCATAGTATCCTTGGTTGGGGCCAGTGACGCTCTGATCCATAATCGAGCCGTCAATCAAAGACGCAACCACACTTTCAACAGCGGCACCAGGAACAAACCTGGCATTGGTGTTGACGCTTAAGGTACGGACGGGTTGTTTGGGTTCAATCTCATCAAGCTCTGACATGTCCTCGGTGTAAGCGGTATTCCGGGGGTAGCCAGCCATGCTGCTGATCTCACTCTGTGCTGGGCCCTCCATGATCTCCGAGTTCAACATACTGTTGTTCATCTGGGAGTTGCGACGGTTGGGGCGGGGGGACATGGGCTCTGAAGGGGCGTAGTCCATCTCACTGTTGGTCATGTGGGAGTCGCGGGGCTGAAGCTCCGAGTTCTCGGTATAACCAGACACCGAGTAAATGGGACTCAGACCTCTGCGCTCTGGCTGGTAAGGAACATACTTGAGATGCGGCGGGACAACCTGTTGGTTGTAAAAACTATCATAGCCCTCGCTCTCCTCGTATTCTTCGCCTGGGTACTGCTGGTCTTGCTCAATATCGTGAATCTCCTCGGTCTGAACAGGCTGGGTGCGGACCTTCTGGCCATACTCATCGGGCTCATACTCTTCAGGGAATGGAGCAGGGCCGCGTTCTTGTTGCTGGTTTTCAGAGCTGTTAACACCACGAGGGAGGGCACGAAGGTCACCATGTGACACATTGGCGAGGTTCATGCCGATTTGATGGAACTGTGGGTCTGGTTGCAATAGAGCACCACCACCTTCGGAAACTTCAGACTTGTTCACTTCCAGTTCCTCCATAGCAGAAGCAGGTCGATCACTCTCAGTCAGCAAAGATGTCCGGGTGGCGGGTTCTGAAGGGCTGATTTCACTCTGGAGAGGCATTGGTGGAAGGGGCGCTACACTTTCATCATCGAACTCCTCATCGTAGCGATCACTGGCCCGCTTCGAGACGCGGTGGCGGCGGCCATGACGGCGGCGTGTTGGTGGAGGCGGCGAAGGGCCACGAGCAGAAATGATAGAAGGAATAGCATTAGCCAGACTGCCACCGGTGCTAACACGGGCTGGTCTTGGCTCAGGGCTGCGTCTGGGTGTCTCGGCATAATATTCATCTTCAGTCTCATCAAGCTTAGAGCGAACAAGAGACCGATTGGGGTCGTGAATATCTGAGTCTGTTGGTGGTTCTTCGCGTAGCCGCTCTTTCTCAGACTTGGTCTCTGAGCGAGGAACGTCGTCCCGGGACGTTGCGATATCCGAATGGCGACTGCGAGAAGACTGGCGACGGTGCTTTCTAGGCTTTTTGGGAGGCTCGGACCGTTCATCGACTGACACGCCAGTAACGGAAGAATCGATCGACAGTCGCCGAGAAGAATCACGCTTGCTGTTTTCGCGCTTAATTGCCTCAAGCTCGGGAATAACGACCTTGCGCAGTGCAACCTCAACAGCTGCTAACAACTTCGAGTTGACCTCGGAAGACTGGATAGACTGACGGTCATGCGCACGAGACACGGCAGACGAAGTTACAGACTCAACACCAGATACAAAAGAATCCTGGTTGACGCCACGTGAGGAGCGCCGATTGCGAGATTTGGAACGATGAGAGCTATCACGATGAGTGAGCTGTGTCAACGTCTCATCTTCCGGTCCCAGACTTCTGCTCTTTTCCCGTTCGCGTTCTCTTTCCCTTGCGTGAGCACTGAGAGAACTAGCACGGCTACGTCCGCTCTTGCTCTTGCTCCGCTTCTGTTCTTTTTCCAATGGTTTATCCGCCAACCGAATGCGCTCACGCTCGTTCTGTCTCGCGGGCTTTTGGTTGCGGTTTTTCAAAAGTGGACTAGAATCCCGCTTGTCTCCAAACCCGGAGTTTCCAGAGTCGTCTAAAAATGAGTTCGTAGGAATGGCGGAAAGGTCGCTGCCGGTGGGGTTGGGCAATCCCTGGCCTGGGGCATGTGGTGGATTGTTAGACCGGGGCTCGGGAATCAAAGGACTCAGTGGCCGCTTGGTGCGGCTTTTTGATGAGGCCTCCATCTCTTGTTGGTTGCGTGAAACGGTAGATTCTTCAGTAGCAGAGGCGTAGGGACTAGCAAGGTGGTCCTCGAGGTACTCAAGTTCGGACCGTCTAGAATGTCTGGAACGGCCTTCACTACGTCTGGATTCACTCTTCGTCGTCGATGGTGTGACTCTAACTCGTACACTTGGTCTGCGCTCAACTCCGGAAGCTTGTGATGCGCCGCCCTCAAAAAGCTCTATCATAAACGAGGCCTGGCCTGTCGATGCTCTGGCCTTTGGTTGGTGGGCCGTAATAATAACCGGCGATCCGTCTGAAGGCACCGAGCGGATAGACTGCTGGTCGTTGTGCGAAAGCTCGGTACCAAAGTCGTCTGGTGCGGTAAAAGAATCCGTCTCCGTGGGTGGTGGCAATATTAAACTGCTGGAATCAAGGCCAAGAGCAGACATTGAAGGTAGTATTAGATGTGGTCGTAAAAAGGTAAATGTTTGGTGGCGAATTGGTTGCGCGGTAAACGGGAAAAACTGGTATCCGTCGTTGTTCAAGAAAATAAGAATTGTATGAAAAGAGTGATGCGAAAGAAGGGTGTGGGTATCAGTGTTGTAGATAATTCGTGATTCCGGGCCAAGTAATTAGGCCTAAAACAGCCAATCGAAATTGGGGTGGTTGGCGACTGGACGAGTCGCAGTAACTTTCTGAAGGAGGGAAATCGCAAACGAAGAGAAACTCTAAGTCGTGCTAAAGTCTGTAAGGAAGCGCGTAACGTGTTAGTGGTCCCGTCTGAAAAAAATGAGTACAAATTCAAGTTGTGTAGCCTCTGGTTGTGCCAATATGCAGTATAGGCGACAAACACAGCGTCCTTGGCTTTGTAGTTGAGATGGTAGAAGACTTGCAGTGGGGCAGTGTATCTGATGGGTGTAGTTGAAGTGGCGGCTGTATGCCTCGCTGTTACTTCCACTCGGTGCAGTCGGCACAGATGCAGCTGCCAGGCGCGAAAGCAAGCTGACTGTCCGATACACCACCGGATATACACTTGCAGAAAGGAAGGGACAACAAAAAAGTCCAACAACCAAAGGTATTGACACGATTCCTCAGGTCTGTTGAAGAATATGGCAAACCAACCAGAAGAAGAAGAAGAGTAGAAAAAACAAGACAAAACGGAGGATTACCCGGCAAGTTAAAGGTTGAAAAGGGACGAGCGACAATGGCCAACAAGAAAAAGCATGGCAACTGACGAGGGCAACACAGCAACATGCGAACAGAGGACCAACCGGAACAACTCGAACCAGGGCCAATCGCACCAGGACCAGGGGGCACAGTGGTAGCAGCACGCTTGAATTTCAATCAATTGACAAGGTAGCCTGGCCAACCCGCCAACATGGGCGAAGAAGAGCAGACCAACGACGCGACTTGAGTGGGTGGACAGGCGGGATGCAAAAGCATTGGGCGCAAAAAACTTACAAGTGGAAATTCTCTGGGGCCGGGGGCCAAGAGTGGCTGATTGGAGCAACCGACTGACCGACGGCAAACCGAGCGTCAATCGAAGAGTAGACGGGGCCCACGCGGGTGGCCGGAGTCTTTGGTCGGGTCGGGAACAGACAGGTCGAGACAAACGGAGAGTAATTCGGGAGAATGTGGTCAAGCGTGTCGGCACAGGGCTGACTTGAGATGTGTATTTATTGATGCTCGAGGTTGAGTTAACGTTTGCCGATTCGGGGAAGATGATGGATTGTTCGGCGGAACAACACTGGAATGTAGATGATGATGTGGTTGACAGCGGGTAGCGTGGAATGTAAGAGTATGAAGAAGTTTTGACACGGCGTAAGGATTTGAGATTATAGTGAAAACTTTCTATGAACGATGAAGCAATGACTTGCGTCACTTTTGGGTCTTTGGTAGTGATGGTAGTTGTTTCCTTTCTTGGTTTTCACCAAGGGCCGTAGAAACAAAGAGGCAAAACTTCTAAGCTAGCTGGATTGTCTGTGTAAATCGGGCTAGCGGATAGCTTGTTGACATATTTTAGTGACGTTAGACGCTCTTTTTAGTGGTGATGGATTGTGGAACTCGATCGTAGGAGTGACAAATGGATGATTGATTAAGGAAGTATGTATGCAATAAGCAAGCGTATAAGCTCAATTGAAGATCGGCTAAACAGTTTATCAACAAGTACGATACTGACTACCGGTCTATCCCCATGCTTATATTCCTCTCGCATATCGGACGTCACACGTAAACCCCAGAAACATTCAAGACCTTCTCCTGAACTGTATGTATGTACATTGATATCGTAACCAAACTAAACCCTCTTGAGCCGCCAAGCCAAGCAGCTTCAACGTGGTGATACAACCAGTCTGAACAAAAACTCTGCTGCAAGATGGCTGGATGAACTTTGCTCTCTTACACACTACCTACTTTCAGTAAGGCTTTTACTTGTCCAACATGACATGCACCAACGAACCAGCATCAACCGTGGCCAAAAGCCATGTCGTCACGACGTCAGGCTACACCCAATACGGTCATGGAGGTGCCCCAAGGTGGCTGGAGTTTAGTCGGGAGCAGTGTGAATGTGCCGGACTGTGTGCAGAAGAGAGACATGTGCAAAAGGTCTGTATACAGACTGCAGACCTCTATGAGCATCAGCTGGCGCAAAACGGCTGACGTCGAGTTAAACTTTGGTGGTGAGATGCTGGGTGAGGCTATGATGCATTCCACTGTGGAGGCCAGCGTTAAAGCCCTGCAGCATTCCGCACAAAGGCGGTTAACCATGATTTTATGGCTTGTGGGTTTCACATGGCTTCTAGATGTAAAACTTTTCAGTCATTACACACATATTTATGATTTCTTTTTATATACAGTCGATACCAAATCTTCAGAAGAAAGCTTCAGATATTCCTTCCCATAAATCAGCAATCCATCCATGGATCAACAAATCAATGCATCCGGGTGGGTCTGTCGCACAGGCAACAGACGCGCCCAAACCAACACCTCTTAAATTTCTGCTCCGTGAAGCTACGAAGCCCATTAAACCCCCTGTGTAGATTCCAATGCATCTTTAGGTAAAGCCTAACTTGCGCTTTGCCCTGTGTGTCAGGTCAATGACCATCCCGGAGGTTGTAAAATACAACGATGAAATAAAAAATCAGCAAGAAGCCGTAATATCGTAGATCGAGGCGGACGCCGCAGTGTGTCGGGTGCCATACCTTGGCAATGTACAAGCGCCGAGCCTACAAAGCCACAAATTTCACAACGGCTTACGGGCGAGAACATCGCGTTAGGCTGGGCGGCTATTGATAGATGTGCGGACAAATCGACCGTGATGATCGTCATAGTCCGTCCTCGCCTCGCCGCTTCGCTTGGCTTAGTTCTTTCATACACAAAGTGCTTGCATAGAAACCGTGATAGAACCATTTATTGTCTCTGCAGTCTCGCTCTTTTTTCCTCGCTTTTCTCTCACTTTAGAGACCCGGTGGTCATGTCTCCAGGCCTGTGTCTCGAGCAGCCCAAGATCTTCATCTGATTGCGCCGTTGCCCTAGCACCAAAGACGTCCGCCGGCCCTTTGGCCACCAGGGGTTCCGTCAGCTATGGTCTGGGCTATGTTTCTAAGAATGAACGAGTGCTAATTTGTCGGCACAAGAGACAGACATTTGCTCAGCAGGAGAGTTTGTGATATGCACCTTGGCAACGTGTTTGACTTGAAAACAACGCGTGTTATTCGTCTTGAGCCAGGTTTTCTATGAAGTTTTTTTGGCGTTTTGTCTCGAGAAATTTACTATTACGGTTGTTTGTCTCTGAAGATGGCACTGATACCAGCTCATTCGGTAAAGAGGTCTTGGACTCATTCGCTTAAGGGGTACAAATGAAGCCAAATGGGATCGCAAGGTTATTTTGCCGGTGCACGCAGGGTTGTTTTAGTTTTTAACCCTACCATGGTTCTAGATAATTTGCTTGTCAGTCACCATATGTGTACACTTGAATGACGTCTGTAGTGAAGTTAAATGATAGTGTTCGATAGACGAAGATTCCATGATACTTGAAACGAGGACATCATCAGTATCCCTCCATCAAATTGACCCTCCCACCTTCCACTCTAGTCGGGACCCGCAAAGTCAATGCCCCGTAGATGTCCCTTCTTCTCTTTAACCTTTTTTGGACACCCCGCCCGAGCGTCCGGGGTCAATCGCGATCCTTTAAGCATAGTCTACAACGATGACGATGTGTAAATATCGACGCCAATGTGTATTTCTTGATGTTTGAATCAGAAATATGAATGTTCATTTCTAATAAACTACACAGTTTGAATCAATGCAAATACGCATATTGTATCTGTGTATACAAGAACCTCTTGGTCACCACACTTTTGATCTGTCATCATCAAGTAGGGTTATATTAGGGTACAAATGCGGGGTCATTGACACTCCGCCTGAGTTTATGGACAACGGTGACGACGATCTACCCCAAATGTCCTCCGACGGCTTTACAGACGGCACTACAGAGTTGCAGGATTATTTGTGGATTGTAAACCCCCTTACTATACATAATCATCTGATTGAAATAAGCAAAACAAAACAACAGTATCGCATTTGGTGAAATACCCCGCAAGGCGGCGTAATCCTATGCCGCCGAAGACAAGACATGGGGCCAAATTTCATCTTGTTAGTTATCGGCTGCAGGAAGCTCAAACCCCACTTTGACCGCATGGAATGCTGCACTTATCAGCGGGGTCAAAGTAACTGCGTATGGATGGCGAATGTAGAGTCGCGACCCAAAAGCGCGATAACGTCATGAGGAAGAAAGTGCGCGACAGCGATAGCCTGAGAGTTTGTGGTCAAACTAAATGATTGGGCGTGCCCTGTAGCCTTGTGTAATCTCTAGTAATGCAATCGCAACCATAAACATATGTAGTCATCATCGTGTTCATTGGAATCGTTACATCTCACATCTTATGTGTATATCGGCTACGGTACGGCTATATTATAATAGGAAACCATATGCTGCAAGGTTGCCGATTGGCTGTCATGTGGACATGTTTTTGCAGTGAATATTGAAGGCAACAGTACCCGCTCATAGCAGCGCATACATAGGAGGGCGATCATCCGATGTGCCCCGACATAGTATGTACTAAACTTGAGCCAATGGTTGCCTAGAAGCGTCTTTAGTTTGGCCGA
Source organism: Huntiella abstrusa (assembly GCA_025685495.1). Classification (NCBI taxonomy): domain Eukaryota; kingdom Fungi; phylum Ascomycota; class Sordariomycetes; order Microascales; family Ceratocystidaceae; genus Huntiella; species Huntiella abstrusa. Next base: position 25,875 of record JAJNMT010000148.1, on the reverse strand, counting down.
CCGGCATAGAAAGATTCATACATAGGTAATGCCCGGATATTGTGTTTCTTCTTAAACCACCTGTGCCTACACCAAACAATCAACAAAAGGCCATCTTTGTAAGGAACTAGAACCACATATTTCAAAACCAATTTAGTTCAATCCGAGTGCATCTAGACCCCCTCTTTCATTACTTGCTCGCCAGAATTGTCACCTGCCACTTTCCTCGACTTTGGCCGGCTTCCTTCCAGTCCTATTTAAGCCATTTATACGGCACCGCTTTGTTTCATCCCCTTCTTTCCTAGGTCTATTTCTTGTCGTGAATCATTCTTTCCGAACTTGAACTTATTGTCAAAAAATACTTTGCAGCGAATTTCCGATCTTGTCTATTCTCTTCTGTACTTGTGATTAAAATCTTTTGAATTCAATTTCGCATCATATCGCATTACATTGTCGCATCGTTGTCATTTAGACCCAATACGTCATCGTGAACCCCACTTTGCCCCGAGCTTCAACATGTCTGCCGATAGCCACGACAACTGGCAAGCGAGAGACAAGCTCGTATTGAGACTCCTCAATGCCGACCAAAGCTACCATATCACTAGTGCGTGGATTGTTGAAACATAAAGTCTTCACGATAGGAAACTAACATGTGTCTCAATAGAATCGACGACCCCGTTGATCGTTCAACTCACCCCACTTCACGAAGATAAACAATTTCCTCGGGGTCGTTTAATTGTACTCGAACCCGAAGTCGAAGTCCCCGTTGGCCGTGCCAGTCGGACCCGCCTAAATCATCTCCCGGGTCGATTCAACGGACTTTTCTTCGGCGATGTCATCTCACGAAACCATGCAGTTCTGGTGTCTCCCGATGGACACAAAGTGTGTTTCAAAGACGTCGGCAGTTACCATGGAACGAAACTGAACAATGTGCACATGGCTCCTCATATTTCCGTCACATTGAAATCCGGCGATATAATCGAGATTGCACCAACGACTGGCTTGATTCGTGAGACTCACTCCAGCTATAAAATGAAGGTTGACATTTCGTAAGTTCACACGCAGTAGCCGGGTTTTGTGAAGCACGGAAGTTCTGACCAAACTCTACATACAGATATCCTCGCGAGCTCGGCACCGAAACACAAGATCCTCTTGTCCGATTCATCAGGGATCGCAGTTTGGACGACTACATTTCTTTGATGGGCTCCAATCCCAGACCAAATGTCACCGGGTTTGACGGTATCATGCCCCAAACAATTATTCGTCCCACACAAGGTTACGAAAATACCGATAGATTGCCCATCAGTCTTGGTATGTCACATGACTTCGATGCCAGTCATCAAAGTGACTTCCGTGTATCCAATGATACGCCTTCACTTGAAAACAGCTCTACAAAGGTCAATCACGAGGGTATTCCCACCCAATTTGGTATTGGCTTGCCAGCCGAAAATACTAGTGATGGGGTTTCGGCGCCCCAGGAAACTGGAATCTTCACTAGAGAAATGCCATCACCGACCTTTGGCCATTTGGTGTCTCCTATTATAACGCCAGCGATCCCGCCAACGCTCCCAGATAACCTGATTCTTAACGCTCCGGTTATGAGCTTTGCAGTTATGTCAGAACCCAACAAGACTATTACAGTTCCCCCGGCAAACCATCTAACGTCATATCCTATCTCACACCTGTTGAACCCCAGGAGCCCTGCCCTGGCGACTGAAGGTTCCTCGGGAAGTCTGCAAGAAGCTCCATTGCCATCCTCGCCGCCATACGATGGTAGATGGAACACGTCATTCCAAAATGGGTGGCAACGAAGCGGCCAGTCAGCCGATGGACAGTCCAATGAAGATACACAGAATAGGTTAATAACAGACACACTGTTTTCTACCATTCTGGGGTCTTCACCTTCATCCCGATCACTTGATTCGGACCACGACTACCCTGATGAAGAAGACCAAGTAGACGATTTCTTCGATGAAGACATTGATGATTTCTTCGACCAAGAGGACGAAGAGTTGGACCATGCAGACCCACACCAATGGGACCGCCCCCTCTTCGCCCCTTTCGACAGTTCCCAGGTCACGGATTCGCAAGTACCCGAAGAATCTCGCAAGAGGAAGCATTCGGAGATGAGTGATCAGGAGGAACAAAGCAACCAAACTGATACTGTATCTCCGGAGTCTAATTCCAGTCGCAAAATGAAGTCGGTCAGATTCCGCCAGGCAACTCCTACTCCTGCGGGGAGCTTCCGCCGTTTCTTAGACGAAGTTGCAGGCCCATCTTCTGATTTCGATACCCAAGATGGGCCCAACATAGAGGTTCCAGAACTGAGCCCTCCATCTGTGCGGTCTGGTTCATTATCTTCAGCATCTGCTGAAGAGAGACCAGTTACACCCCCGGCAGCTAATGACACCGACGTCAACACCGAAATTGTAGAGGCTGATCAGCCCAACGATAGCAGTCTGAGCGAACAGCCGCATAACCCACCTCTCGCTTTGGTGCAGCCTGTTGTTCAGAGTTTGGCTACCGGTTCCGAGGAAGTAGAGAGACCTCGGAAACGACTGCGGACGGTTGCTGGGTTTATGACTGGAGGATTGACTGCTAGTGTGGCTATCCTGGCAGCCATGATTTATACAGCACCGGATCTCGTTTGAGATTGTTGATGTTTGTGGGATCCAAGAAAGTTTTAGCTCTCTGGATAACTATCTACTGTATTGTTCAGTATGTCTTCTTTTTAGATTTCAAATTCTATGTGTTCCTTGTAGGAACATTCACGTTCTGGCACTTGGTAGATTTCACTTGTTTTTAATGTCAGAATCAGATCAAGAATTGTCTAGGCAGACTGTACTATAAGATTATTATTGTCTTGTTGAATAATGATGTTACCTGCCTATTATGGTCTTGACTATTGAATGCCATAGAGGACTCATTGTGTGAATGTAGCACAAGCTTCGTGATACTTATTATACCCAGTTCAGTAACCCTACGATATCATGAGTTGTTGTCCGTTGTGGAAAAATCCTACAAACATTATAAGAATAGTCTTCTTTTACATGACCACGTCATCCCCGATTTACGATCGATCGTTCAACTTATAGAAGATATCTCGATTATGACGCCTAATGGGGTGACTATGTCGGATATTCCGGCCGAAATGCGCCCCACAGGAGGTATTGAGGGGAATGGCTGTAGAAGTATATTTGGACATGTGTGGAACAAAGATTGGAGAGGGCTCCTTACATGTATGTATGTAAATACATATGATTTGTAGATGCAGATGTGGCAGTGTTATTGGATTATGGATCATGGATAGGGTTTTGGAGGATTGAGGAATGCGTGTATGTATGTATGTACATATGTAAATGAATGCATAGGTTACATGTAGTGAGTACGAGTGACGGATGATACGACAGTGGCTGTGAAGATGTAGGTTACCCGTTGGTCATTGATCATTGTATGTAATAAGTGGAGAGACATTTGTATAACAGGACATGCGAACCAATTGCTACGTAGCTAACAGCAAATGTGACTCTTAAGTAACTTTTTGTCTGTACATATGTACATCTCCAACATCATCACTCTCTTCACCGACTCTCCGATGTAAAAAAAGGCAAGAATGACCCCGACAGTAGTCTGTGCACTAAACCCATAACCGCCGTCTATTATAGACATCTCTGGCAGCCGTCTCCCTGAATCCGCATCGCTTGATGCAGTAAAAGTCAGCCACGCATTGCAGCAGATAGCGGCTGCATTGAGGAGCATTCGGCTTGCAGTTGCAGGTTGTTTTGTCTTGTTTGTAGAGAGACTGACGGAGAATATGGAGCATGGAGCATACAGTATGTATGTATGTATGTATTTACAAAGGCTTTTGGTGGTTCAAAAGTTGATTCATAGAGGGAGAAGGGGGCTAGGGGACATGGAATGGAGGGATGGTTGAACTAGAAGCCCTGAGGATGTTCAGGATCGAGTTCTTTCGGCTGGAGTTAGAACCGAACGAACGAGCACATCTTTCAGGTCCCGTTTGAGCTCATTCTGTTTGAGAGAATCATCAGGTCATCGCAACGTCAATAGAATTGCTTGATCGTCAATGGTGAGGGTTATCTGGTGGTCCAAGTTCCACATATGAAGCTGATATCCATCGATCAAGGGTTCATCTACGACACAGCAAAAAGGGAGAACAAGAACAAGGCCAGACCGAGGGATTGACGGGAATGGAGGAAACGCAAGGGAGGATCGATTTGTGTTTTTTTTTCCTTCTTGTCCTGAAGGTGGACAAACGGCGGTAGTTTTACGCTGGGGCTCACCGCTTCCTTCTTTTTTTTTCTGGTTCATGTCGGCTTGCGCGAGACTAAATGGCGGTGGTGTGTATAGGAAATGGTCTTTTTTCTTTTCCTCTCTTTGACCTTGGCTTTTGAGACGGATTGAAGGGGCGAGGCTGAAGTGACAAGCAGAACAGACCGAGACAAGCATGACGTGGGAAATCACAGTGTATGTACATACATACGTAAGTAGCCTTGTCGTTGTTTCTCGGCCTCGTACAGTATGTGTCTGGTACTTGTTGATGATGAAACGAAGTACCAGGAAAAATCCCAATGCCAATAGCCGAAACAGAAAACAAAGAACGGCGGACTTTAGTGTATGAGGTTATCTACGGCCGATCGGTAAGGGTTTCTAGTCAGGACCGGGTTGACCCGCTACAAAGGCTCGCGGATAGCCGGCACTAGAAGGCATGCCAAACGAGGGGACGGTTGTTCACGGGCCGTCTTTCCTTTTTTTTCTTCCTTTTCGTCTTCAGCTTTTTTTCCTTTTCAGCACAACAGAGTAACGAAGCGACAACGTAAAAAAAGAAAAAGAAGGAAATCCTTGTCGGGGACACGGACGGACCTGCTTTCGACAGCGTTTGCAAGAACCGGTTTCTGAACAGTTCAAGATGACCGCTACGGCAACTTTGATGAAGAAGAGGTCTTTTTTTCATTCGAGGCGATATGAATGGACGGGTGGGCCTCAATGAGCTGTTGGTTAGTTGGTCGGTCGCATGATTTGTCTGGGCTGTCAAGTTTGAGTAACTGAAATGACAAAAGAGGGTCATAAATTAGGATTCAAGGCATTCATTCAATTGCCAGGTAATGACGACCATCCAGGTACAGCCGACATGTAGGATGTCACCTTCCAGATAATATACTGTAGGATAGGCCGACAACCAGTAAATGTACCATTACAAACTAGCACTATTGACCGCTGAAAAAGCCAACTCACCTAACCCACTAGTGGCCAGTAGCCCCGGGCCGAAGGGCGCCGGAACGAACGAGCCAAGTGACATGAGACTTGGGATGCTGCCCTTGGACCAAAAACCCAGGGTGCCCTAAAACTGATTGCTAGTAAGCTCTTCTATATTTTATACTGGTAGTGGCAGGTTTTGCAAGCCCTGAGATTTCCTGTTTCTACTTTTTTTCCTTTTTACTCGTGCGTCTGCCCCTCCTGCGTCTAAACGATTGCGTGTTGTTGCATACAAAGATTCAATCGTCATCTAGCGAAACGAACCGTTCTCCCCGTTTACGTTGTCTACATTCATCCCGAGTCATATCAAACCTCTTCCCACTATTTCTCTTGCTTAGTAGAACGTTCAAATCCCTACAAGCCACAGTAGCTGTCATGGTAAGTCGTTTGACCACCCCAGTCCATCATGCCCAACCCAGTGAACTTGCACCAATGTCACCAGACGGAATACCCCATGAAGAAAGCACTCATTGGTGTTTTTGTATATGGAAGCACCGGACACCGCTAAAGGTTGAAGGAATAACCGGAACGCCCCCATACAAAGCACAGAAGACGATGTAGTCTTTCGTCGTGCCCCCCTCCTCCCAAAAGAGAAAAAAGGCTGGCTGGAGAGGGAAGGAAGGGAACAAGGAAGCCAGCCAAAAACCCACAGGCCAGCACATCACTTGCCGCAACTAATGTGGCCCAACCAGAAGCCAGACAGCAGGCCAATGGTATGTGGTTATGGCATCGCAGCCCAACCACATGAAGCAAGTCAGTTATTACAGACTCAGATTCAGGGCGAGAAACAATCCAGTCAGTCTGCCTGTCAGCCAGATAGTTGCCCAACCGTAAGGAAGGATAATTGCCTTTTTGTTATCTCTCCTTATGTTAGTGGCATCACACTGGCACATAGACTATTGTTGTACTTTATATCCAAGTACAGTAGCCCTTTAAGCCAGTCCTTCAAGCCACAGCCTTGGCCTTGATTTTGAGCGAGCCTTCCCTTGAGCCTTGAGCCTTCCCTTTCTTTCGTCTCCACCCCTACAAGCATGCAAGTTGGTTGACCAGCATTTATAACGTCCACTCATAATACTGTATCGCCAAACCAACCCCCCATCCCCTCTCGCTCTCGCTTTCTTCTCCTCTATTTTCCCTCTTTTGCCCCCCAAATAAATCAAGGTTTTTTTTTCGATTCTTTGATTTTTGGGATCTCTCTGTTCCATCAATCTCCTCTTAATCACTAGCCAGCCGTCTTCATCTCTTCTTTTGATTTTTTTCCATCTTCCTTTTGGTTTTGGTGCATGTTGTTTTTTTCTGCTTCCTCTTCTTTCTCGTTCCGCCCATTCGCTCGTCTCGTGCCGCTCTTGACTTGATCGTCTTGCTGCCTCGTCATCGCAATACACTCAACACAACACCCCATTCATTACTCTACATCGCTGCCATCAACTAACAATGGCGCCTCCTCCTCAACAGGATCTCCGGGTTGGAAACAAGTACCGTATTGGTCGTAAGATCGGTTCCGGTAGTTTCGGTGACATTTACCTCGGCACCAACATCATCTCGGGCGAAGAGATTGCCATCAAGCTCGAGTCCGTCAAGGCCAAGCACCCTCAGCTTGAGTATGAGGCTCGTGTTTACAAGTCGCTCGCCGGTGGTGTCGGTATTCCCTTTGTCCGCTGGTTCGGTACTGAGTGTGACTACAACGCCATGGTTCTTGATCTCCTCGGCCCTTCGCTTGAGGATCTTTTCAACTTCTGCAACCGCAAGTTTTCGCTCAAGACTGTTCTCTTGCTTTCCGACCAGCTGATTTCGCGTATCGAGTACATTCACGCCAAGTCGTTCATTCACCGTGATATCAAGCCTGACAACTTCTTGATGGGTATTGGCAAGCGTGGCAACCAGGTGAACGTCATTGATTTCGGTCTGGCCAAGAAGTACCGCGATCCCAAGACGCACTTCCACATTCCCTACAGAGAGAACAAGAACTTGACCGGAACTGCCCGTTACGCTTCAATTAACACTCACTTGGGTGTCGGTAAGTTAATCGCCTATCTAATTGTCGGCTAGATCGACAGGCCTGTTTTGTGTGACAACGTCAACTAACGTGGGTACTTTCCCTAACAGAACAATCCCGTCGTGATGATATGGAATCTCTTGGTTACGTCATGCTCTACTTCTGCCGTGGGTCCCTGCCTTGGCAGGGTCTTAAGGCGGCTACCAAGAAGCAGAAGTATGATAGAATTATGGAGAAGAAGATGACAACCCCCACTGAGGTTCTTTGCCGTGGATTCCCCAACGAGTTTGCCATCTACCTCAACTACACCCGTTCTCTTCGCTTTGACGACAAGCCCGACTACAGCTATTTGCGCAAGATCTTCCGTGACCTCTTTGTTCGCGAGGGTTTCCAATACGACTACGTCTTTGACTGGACTGTTTACAAGTACCGCAAGAACGCTGCTGCCATGGGCGGCATCGCCAACGCTGATCCCAAGGATGACATGCAGCACGCCAATGGTGAGTTTAAATGAAGGCCTTGGAACCGTTGGCAGTAACACGTACTGACAAAATTTATAGCTTGAGTGTATGTCTGTTCTGGCAGTTGATGTCTAGTTGATTATTCTTTATTTTCTTTTTTTGTTGTTTGGGAGACTCCGTGAAGTTTGGTGAGGTTGGATATGGTTCTATCTACTTGTGTCGGATATAAGCCCTTCTGGGGCGAATCATCTGGTATATGTAGAGAGGAACTCGTGGGAAGTTGTTTGGCAGTGGTAATGTGTCAAGAGAAGATGGCTTCGCTTTCTCTTGGGGTTTCTGGCTCCAGGGGTAAGCGGGACGTCTTAACAATGGGGCTATCCTAGGATAGGTGCAACGTCGGGTTCTTTGTTGAGGAGCTTGATGTTGTGTCTAGAAGAGGATGCACTATTGGCAACCATTGTCGGCGATGTACTCACTCCTCATTTCACGTCGAGACGTCCCTTTCGTACTTGTCCTTTACGACCTCTGGCTTTTCGGTTTTTTTTTGCAGCCAGATAGTTATGAGGCCGTGTAACGGACTCGTCATTTCCTTTTTTCTTTTTCTGTGTTTCTTGATTGTTTTTTTCTTCTTTTTTCTGTTTTCTTGCAACCTGACCTGGTTCGCACACTGTTGATGTTCTTGGAGTACTGTAGAGTTTCCGTTTGTTTCTTTGTGTTGATGGAATTGTTTGAAGGGTGTAGTTGACTCATCTGGGAGTCTGCATTCTTTGGCATGGCTATTTCAACTCACGGTGGCAATTGTGTTTTTAAGCTCTTGGTGGTCTGGGTCCGACGGTGTTCGTTCTGGACGGCACGCCGGGTATTCGTGATGCGTTGCGGGTATCCACAGAGTCTGTTCGCTTGGGTTCTATGTAGTTGACGGTGTGGAGGTGTAATGAATGGAGAGGCCTAGTTTCGGGCTTGTTGTATACGAGGCGTGTCGAGTAAGGTGGCGTGCGAGGGTAGTACGCTGGGCGTCGAGTACAGCAGATCCGAAGTTTAGCAGGCAATATATTTCTTTTGATTAATGCTTTGTTTGTGGTGTGTGATTATGTGGCGTTGTTGGAGCATTTGATGGCGACCAATGTGAGGTCGGAGAAGGCATAAGAGGCGGAGCGCAACAAGATGTGTGTTCATGACGTCATGAATGGAGAGGATTCTAGGTATAATGCGTGAAGGCGGTAGTATGACCCTAGGATCGGAGATGTGTGGTGAATCTAGGGTTAATAAGAAGTGTAGATGGCGAATATAGATTGCGGCTGAAGTACATAGGTGACGGGGATACTGGTGTCGGTGAATCAGAAGAGGGGAAAGTAAAAGTGTCCGTTTTAGTTTTTCTACGGAACTTTTGGGGCCCTTTTTGAGGCTTTTTTTGTATTTCTTTTACACATATATACATGAGATTTTGAGAAATTTTGGAAATACTACGTTTATACATAGTTGGATCGATGTACATATGTACAGGCTCGGAAGCAGGAAATAAAGTAACGACAAAGACTGAGCGTTCAGGAACCGGCTACGAAGAGAATAAGAGCACACGACACAGACGCCGAGTTGTGCTCCGCCACAACACGAGTTGGTATTGTTTGACACGGCTTTTTTTTTATTTATTTACGTGTGTGGTGTCTATCCCTTTGGACGCCTTGACTTTGTGGAAAGGAAGAAAGACGCGGTCATTGCGGGTTTTGAGGATATGTCTTTGGACGAATCGTTTTCGGTTATTGATGGTTTTGAAGAGATGGAGTATTCGAGAGACATGATGATGCTGGATTTACTTATGGTTACGTTTAATTGTGCGAAGGTGGGCATTGATGTGGGTGTGTTTGCGAGGCATTTGGGGGGCGCTTTGGGGGGTGGGGAGTTGCCTGAGGTGGTTGTTTTGTGAGTTTCTTTCTTTTTTTGTTGAGTTGGGTGGTTTTGATACTAATCGGGTGAGTAGTTCATTACAGGAGGTTGCGCCGTTAGCACATTCGTTTCTGGGAGGGGGTTTATTGAGGCCGTATCTTGAGAGATTCGGGGAAGCGTTGGATATGGCGGCGAATGCGAGCGTTATGGGCTCATCTGGCCCGGTGACGTATGAACTTGCGGAGTCGAAGAATATCGGGATGACGGCGATTTTACTTTATACGAGAAGCCCGATTACCCTTGCGGGACCGATTTCTACGGCGGAGGTTGGTTTTGGAACGGCGGATATGGGGAATAAAGGAGCTGTGGGACTCCGAGGGACGTTTGAGAAGGGTGGGGTCGAGACGGAGGTTACCTTTGTAGCGGCGCATTTGGCGGCTATGGAGTGGAATGTTGCGAGGAGAAATGCTAATTGGGGGAGTATCATGTCGGCGCTGACATTTAAGGATCCTGAAGGTCTTGTTAAGGAGTTTGGTGAGGATAGGGTCTTACCGGAGGAGACTGAGCAGAGTGAAGGGGAAGAAGAGATTGCGTTGTTGGTGAGGAGACATCGGGAGGCGAGAGAGTTGCTTTATAGGGAGTTACATGATATCTCCCTGTTTAAACCGTCTAGTCACCTGTTTTTCGGCGGAGATTTGAATTATCGAATCTCAACTACCCCGCCGCCACCAACGGCTATCTTCCCGTCAAAGAACCCCGGGGATCCGAATGGGTATCCACGGTTTCTGGCGCTAGACCAACTTACGCAGGAACGGAAGGCGGGGAGAACGTTACATGGGTTGTCGGAAGGGGAAATCGATTTCCCGCCTACATATAAGTACAAGGTTCTTCCGAAACAAACAGGTGATGACGAGTTAGAGTTGGATGTCCCGGCCCGCTTTGCACCGCATAGATATCCGTCATGGACAGATCGTATTCTCTTCCTTGATGTGCCCGGGTGGATTCCAGGGAAGAAGGTGGAAGTCCGGAAATATCATTCCCTCCCGCTCATGCGCTCGTCAGACCACCAGGCTGTTTTCCTCAGGGCAAATGTCCCCATGATCCCGCCAAGTGAGATGCGACCACCGAGAGATGTCCCTAGTGACCTGGGAAGTGACCCGCGAGTCAGGCTGCCGGTGGGCGTGGACCCTGAAGCGTGGGCGAAGAGACGGAGGGGGAGACAGCGGGAGTTACTTATTGGTGTTGGCGGGGCGGTTTGGAGTACGAGGGAGGGGGCGTTGGGGTTGGGCGTGGTTGTTGTTTTGGTGGCGGCGTTGTGGTTTGGGTGGTCGGTTTTGGGAGGTCAGGTTTAGATAGGGGGGAACAGAATGGTTTAGGTGTAGATAGAGTCGGACTGGTGCCGACGGGGTATTCATTATGTCTATGCTACATAGTAGAGGTGGACAGTGGTCTCACACAATAAAGAAAATCAATCAAAAAACAAATGAGGACAGAACCTGCTCTCCTCCCTCCAACGCCGAACGTTCCCAAATGTAGAAAAAAAAAACCAAAAGAAAAAACTTAGAAATCCGCAAAAACCTCCTCATATTTCTCCGCCATTTCCGCCGTATACTCCCCCGCATTAGCGTCCTCCTCGGGGTAAACGTCAAAGCACGAGGTATCTTCCGGATGCGACACGTTAGGAACAAACGGGGGTTCTTCCTGCTTAAGATAGACCTTTTCCCAATCAACTGATTCGAACCATTCATGTGCTTTAACTTGTTCCGCGCCACCGGCGAGGTTTCCGAGACGTTGGGTGACGTCGCGTTGGCAGAGACTGAGGATGAGGTCCTTGGCGGCGTCGGAGATGGGGCGGTTGGTGGGGAATGTGATGTCCTTGTGAAGAATGTCATCGTAGATGACTAGGGGTGAGGAGTCCCAGAAGGGGGGGTGTCCAATGATCATTTCGTAGATGAGAATTCCAAGAGCCCACCAATCGACGGCGCCAGTGTGGCCGGTGGCGCGGATGACTTCAGGGGCGAGATATTCGGGGGTTCCGCAGAGGGTGTATGTTTCCCGGGCATACTGGGAATAGATTTCCGGTTCGGGAGATGGCGCACGTGCCCAGACGTTTCCGAGATAAGCCATTTGGTAAACCAGGGAGCGCTGCTTCTTCTCTTCTAAGGCGGTGGGGGAGAGCGGAACGGGCTGGTTACTACCGGAGTGGAGACCGCCTAGTTTCTTGGCGAAGCCGAAATCTACGAGCTTGATGTGGCCGGTGGAATCGAGGAGGATGTTCTCGGGCTTGAGATCGCGATAGGCGATGCCATCTTGGGTTTCGTGCAGGTGTTGTAAGACAAGGACGATTTCGGAGGCGAAGAAACGGGCTTCGTGCTCGTGGAAGGATCGGTAGCGACGGAGGTAGGTGAAGAGTTCGCCGCCGGGAATGTAATCCAGGAGAAGAAAGATACGGTCTGCGTCGGAAAAGGTGCCGTAGAGACGGGTGATGAAGGGGTGGCCGGAGACGGAATTTAGGATTGCGCGCTCGGAAATGATGTGGTCGATTTGTTTGAGACGGATGACTTCGCTTTTGCGGAGGATCTTGAGAGCGTAGACTTTGCTTGGGTCGTCGGTCTTGGTGGGCTTGACGAGACAGACGCGCGCAAAGGTGCCGGTGCCGAGGGTCTTGAGAACGGAAAAGTCCTCGGTGTTGAGGGGGATTTTGAAGCGGCATTTCTGCTCGACGGTGTAGCTTTTCTCGAGGGGCCCGTCGATGGGTTGGTGGAAGGCGCTGGTGGGGAGCGTGTGGTTGTCGGGTGGGGGGGTTAAGTCGGCGGGGGTGTTGCGGGTGTAGTTGCGTGGAGGACTTTTTGATAACGAGTCGGTGGGTGATGGGAGACCGGTATCTTTGGAAACAGTGTATAGAGAGGGCGTGGAGGTGGTGATTTTTGGACGCACTGGGGCGGTCTTGGCTTGCCAGAGCATGATGGGCGATGTGGTGTGGTTGTTTGTGGAACCGAGAGTGTGTAAGTGGATAGGGTTGGATGTAGGGTTATTGATGTAATTGGCGGGAAAAAAAGAGAAAAGTGGTGATCTTTTTTTTGCAAGATTGACGGGGATTGAAATGGGGGAGATGGAAGGTATTTAAATGGAAGGGAATTTTGCGAAATGTACAAGCGCGTTGGTAGATGAGGGGGAAAAGAAAGATAAAGGACCGGGAGAGGAACGATGGATTAAGCGGCACGGAGGTAGGCGTACTAGTTCGAGATGGAAGAAGTCCCGATTTGTACAGATGTATTTCCAATAAGCGCGAATGAGAGGTGGGAAAAGCGTGGATGGAGAGAGAAGAAATGGAGAAGTGGCGAATTGGCTAGATAAGACAGGTTTCTAAAAAAGAACAAAAGCGGAAACAAGGAAACTCCAAAGGCCTTTTTGAAAAGAGATTCTTCTTTCACGTGTAAGAAATCAGCGGTATGAAGAGATAAATAGGGCGGACGTGTTTAGGCGATATTGGGACGATAATATTGCGGGTGGCGTGGCGGTTTTGACGGATGGAAATGGGACACGACGATGGGCGCATGTCATGAGTGACACATGTACTGGCTGGGATTTTCTGAGTCAGGGAGTCTTTCTAAGAAATGATGATGATGATGCGACTGGCGCTATTCCGGTGAATTAGAGATATCAGGGAAACAAGAAAGAAGGAAAGAAAGAATGCATTTGAATTCTTGGGAAACTATTGTATTTACATATATCGAACCAATCTACGAAACACAGCATCATTGATAACATTGTTTAGGATATGTTGGGATGCGAGGGTCTTCCGGTTTTCTACTTGTTTCGGGTGGCTGTTGTCTGTGTTTGCGGCGGGTAAAGTGGTTAATTTTGGATAACGTCGTCTCGTTTTTCGGGGGGGCATAGCTTAGGCGATTTTGGCGCGGCACTTAGACGTGGTGGAAGTGCATTTACTGGGTTCTTACTGGATGGCAAGTTTCTATACGGACTAGGGGGTGAAAGGGTATGTGATTTCCTACTTTTTCCGACCGGTTTTTTCCGAGGGGTTGTGGCTATACTATAGGACATTCTCATCCTGCGTGTCTGGAGAATGTAGATATCCGGGCCGGCTCCTTTTATATTGCAGTGTGCATGTAGATATGAAGATAACTACACATTGAACCTGCCATCGTCAAGCCTGAAACATCTCGGCACCAACTTACTTTTTTCTTGACCCTTCACGCCAGCGTTTGAAGGGGGCCAAGGACATTTTGCCACTTGGAACATGTTCGACGATCAGGGCACCGTCAATACTGGGAACCAAGGGCACGGTCGTTTGTCTGCGGTTGTTGTTTTTACAGCCCAATCATAGCCACTTGAATCACACCACTTAAATTATCAGCAAACAACAAGATGGCTACAAATCTACATTATGCACATTCACCATACATACAATGAAGATGTTTTTATTTTTGATGTTTTAACACTAGTTGAAAGAGACCTAATCCTGAACTCCATACATAAAAATCAAACCCACAACCCTAATGATTGAATACATACCATGTAACCCTTACATAAACATCTTGAAGAAAGCACAAGTCACACCAACCACAGCGACAGCAGCAAAGTAAGGGTTCCGAGTGCAAGCCTCACTGGTGTAGAAAGCCTGCTCCATCTCATTGACCTCTCTGGGAGAAATAGGAGGAGAACGACGGGAGTTGCGAGTCTTAGCGTTGTTCTTGGTAGACTTGTCAGCGCGCTTCTGACCATAGTGAGAACCCGCAGTTCCGTTACCGTTAGGACCGACGTGAAGAGTCATGGTGCGGAGACCGGGGTAAGCAAAGTCCGCGCCACCGGGAACATCAACGCCGGCATCGACGGCATTCATGAGGGCTTCGAGAGGGGCGTGCTGAAGGACGGGACAAGCATGGAAGTTGCAAGTGGTGCTGGCGGAGGTGGAAGCATCTGGGTTAGTCATGGCATTAACGAGAGCGGCAGCCTCGGCACTGGCGGCGCAGGCTTCAAGCATCGAGTCCATGGGGATATAAGAAACGGAGGCCGAGACAGTTTCGTTGCGTTGAGAGATGGCACTCATGTTGGCGGTCTTGGGGTACCGAACGAGGACGGGTTCACCCTCGGGAGTGAAAGCGTGAGCGGCCATCATGGGAGTCTCGTTAGACATCTTGGAGGCATCCATGTTGCAGTCGACGACAACGTTGAGGGGGGACGACTTGCTGACACCGGAAAGAAGGTTGACGGTCTCAGTGGTGTTACCGCAACGGGAGAAACTGGCGTCGTATCCGGTGGAGGTCCAGTCGGTGTTATTCTCCTTTCTGCTATCGAGGACACGGCACATGACGTCGCTAACAGAGCCGTGGATAGGGCTCAAGGACTCCATGAACTTGAGATCGTTAGGCTGCGTAGTCAGCTCAGCTGCGTCAGCATCAATCATGAAGTTCTCCTGCTTGGGATGGGTCGTAGTGCCGTTGTTGGTAGCGCTAGTGGTGTTGAAGCTGGCAGTGGGAGCGGGAGTGACACCGGGGAAGACGGGGCGGGTGGCAGAGACGGTGGGGACGGTCACGGAACGAGTGCCGTCGCTGGCGGGGATGGAGAATGACATGGGAGGGACGTTCTCGGAGAAGTTGGGGTCAACGGTGCCGGTGGGAGTGGCGAAGGCGGGGGTGGGGGCGAGACCCACGGGAGTGGGAGTGGTAGTCATGGTGGACATGACGCCGGGGTTGGCGAAGACGGAGAGGACAGCGGGAATCTTGGCGGAGAGAGATGTCGATGAACTTTGGTGAGTTTGGTAGTTCGATGAAGAAAAGGGAAAGAAACCAGAAGTTGGTGAGGGGAGATTCTAGTCCCTGTTATATTCGATGGGCGATGGCAAATATATCCAGATCAGTAGACTAGTTATAGAGCCCATCAGGTAGGTTGGCCCGCTATAGTAGTGTATAGCATCCACTATAAAGCTGAGTTTTGCAATAAATTTACAAAAAGGTCTATTCTCTTCCAGTGTTTCTTCCAAATGCAGACTATACTACCATCTGCCGTGTTTCCCACCTTATCGGGAATAGTGCCAAATTCCGCTGCGTACCAGATTCTGTCAAAATTTGCGGGGAAGGATCGAAGGAGTATGGTGGTGGTGATTTGGGTGAGCGCAGATTTGGAGAGATGCGAGGTTACTTGATTTACTGATTGGGGCGTGGATGGTGGAGGGCTTGGAATCTACGTAAGGCCATGCGCTATGGAATAGGCGCCACTATAATCAGTTCAGTGGATTATACTGAGTTGAAGGCACCTGTAATCTAGAAGCTGTGTGCCTGGTATTCTGTGATCTATAACTACTTGTCTCGCGCAAATGAAGCATAATACTCTGTCACTCGAACTATGTCCTGAGCCATCGTGACCGTCTCAAAGTCCTTCCAAATTCAGCGTTACACCTAGAACATGCATGCAATTGTTGTCCCTTCAAACCCCGGTATCTTTGTGGGCCTGTAAGAATTGTCCAGCGCTGTAAGTGTGACAAGCGAGAACAGGAAGTACCAGAAAAGGAAAGCAGGAAATGTGACCATTTGGGACGGAATAATTGCCACAACCTCTCCACCAGTAAAAGATTTTGTAAAATCAGAATATTTGATTCCCTTAGTGTATAATCAAACTCTGGTGATAAAATGCGGCCCAGGCCGAGCCTACTAACTTATTTAGGAAAAATCGATTCAAACCAGTTCGAGAAGCTTGGTGGGAATTTCCACTTTCATTGTAGCGTGGATGACGTCGGAGCCAGTAGGATCATTAGTGTTTTATATTCGCGGCCGAATGCAGTACGGATTCGTTCTTCTCGAAATGGCGAGACCAAACAGATCATGTGATCAAGTGCGCGTACAAGTGCGAGAATCGTGAAAACGGTAATCCGGGAATGGACAAACCTCTTGAGGCTGCTTGTGGTTGGCTTTCGTAGTGGTATTAACGGGCACTCCAAGTGGCTCGATGGCGGGTTTACTGAGTTACTAGGCCTGAGGGGACTCTTCAGGCGGGTAGACCACTATCCAAGGCCTATAATCTTGTGAAAAGTTTTTCCAAGAGAAGCGGGGTAATTTGCCACCGTGAATAGGTGTGAGTATCGCGAGTGAAGCGGTATGATGAATGGTTGTGAAGTTTCCTGGCCCGGCGTTGTCCACTGGCGGTTGCGCTGGGACTATCCCTGTTCGTGATGTCAGATGCGATGACCACAACCATCGCTTCACTGCAATCTGAGATAGTGGGTAAAAGACTACGACAAGACACCATGTATCATAAATGTAGAGATCACGAGTTCACAGCATGCAAATCAGCATTAAGATCAACTTTGGGCACCAAACCGAGGTATATCAAACTTTTCTAAAAACAACAAACTAAATCATCATTGAACTGTGGGACTCTCCCTTTACCACACAAAATGTGGGAGTTTACCACCAGTAGATAGTATAAGCCTCCGAAATAGCCGAAGCAACAACAGTGCCATAAACCAGTCCAGCAGTCAGACTGCGCATACCAAATCCCAAATCAGCCAACCGATCAAAAACACCCAACTTAGGCCTCTGAGCAAGAGTAGCCTTGGTAGCGCGGTTAGCCTTACGACGCATTTTGCCAACTTTGTTGGCGGGGGCGAGAGTCACTTTGCTGATCTGGGCGGCGGGGGACGGTGGCGGGGGTCGCGGTGATTTCAACGTGGGTGGGAGGACCGGGCTCTCTGTTGGCGGGGAAGAGGGGTGGTCGACGGCATTGTATGTAAACGCGTACAGTTTCGTGACTGCCTTCACGAAACGGCGGACAGAGCTGCTATGCTTGCCGCCATGTTCAATGCTCGGGAAGTTTCGCAGGCTGACTACGCTGCTTTGTTAACAACTGACGAGATTGATATCTCAACAGACTTCCGTCAACTAATCGAGGGCTTACCTAGATTTTAATGCTCCATTGCAGATAGTTTCATGTATTTTAATATGTGTATATATACCGTTCATTTTACTATAAGGCACGAGTCGTACTGTTCAAGTGAACCCAAGATAGCGTTTCCTACATACCACTACAGGATGAGGCTATGATGGTGTACACAGTTTGTAGCATTTTTCTGTCATGTCCAATGGGTCAACCAATAGCTCGGCCAATTTCTATCGGCTATGGCACACGGCAGAGCGTTGATCAAGTGCCACGGGGTGAGATGAGAACGTGGGCTATTTGTCCAGTAATACTTCCATGGAAATTATGCTCCAAGTTGTGAACCCAGTCATCTTGTATGGGCATGACTCGAATGAGAAATCACAACCACAATGTGATAAACAATGCCAGTTCCATAGAGGCTCTTTGTGACCGCAGAAGAGTGTATTCGTGCAGAGTATAACTACCAGTGTACCGAAAAGATTGCCAAAAACCAAAACTGGTGAAACTCATGTGCTACCTTGATGACAGACTTCATGGCTATGAAGGACTGTACGGCGTGTCTAGACGACTTCCACGACGATAGTAGATTTGAACGTCCATCGGAGTGTCCTCTGTTGTGTGTGGGTGTTAAGAGAGAAAGACCACTGAATAGCAAAAACGGGAGATGGTGGTGTCCTCTCGTGAATGATATCAAACACATTTATGTTCTTTAACCCACACTGGCTAGAAACACCAGGTGGGCTACTTTCGAATCCGACTCTATGAATTCCAAGTTTCTGAAAACGCTCTGAGATGCCCTATCTCCCTCCAAACCAGAGAATCACCGTTAACTACGACTAAGAGGGCTGGGCTGATGTTATCCACAGACTCTGATGCTAACACTTGGTTATCTAACCTGTCTTCCGTTAACCCCACTCATTCGTGTTACCCAACAATGTCCAGATTGGGGAGAATTGAATTGAATTGAATTGTCAAAAGCATTGGACATTGTGACGTCATAGGAGCTACTCATCCACAGGATTATGTGGTGGGCTGTTGCCCAGCCACCATGATGATTGGACGCTAATTACGCCGCGGATGTGTTGTGTTCCTCTCTCCTTGTATCTCTTCTTCTCTTACCTATGTAGATAACTCAACGTACAGATACCAGGTACAGTGAATATAAACATCTTGTCTTCTTCACACTCCAATGTTCGTCATGATCTCTCTACTTTCGCATTTTACTAGATGAAAAGACGCAGGAAACAAGCAATCAACAACGTGTAGGATTAAATTTGGCAACCGTGCTAAAGTGTGGTTATCGCTGTGAATATCATAGTATGGAGAAAGGGTCAAGATAGTTGTATTTGTTGTCGTTCAGTCACTGTCCGATCTGTTCTCTATCTAGAACACAGGGAGAGATTATATCCTCCCGTCCTCCGCAATAGTGGGGTGACAACTTAGTAACATAATCCCTGCATCCCATGATGGAGAATCCCGGGTATTAATTAGTCACGTGACTTCGCGATTCAAGCCCTCTCTATGCTCCAGTTGATAAACCTTCTAGCCTCTTTTGAGCCAGTTTAATGGAGCAACCAACCCCCTGGGGAGCTCTCATTGGCTGTCGCATGTGACGGATAAATGAGCAATTATTGTACTGGATGTAAATAAATGCATATAAAACGAGGGGTATATCCAGTTAGGTGTAGTAGGGCGACTTGTGGTTGACTTTCACATCTAGTGGCATTTAAATGACAGTTATCCATTAAGTCAAGACACCAACACCCTCATATTAGCACGACTTCAAACTGAAATCACAGTCATTATGTTTGAAGTCATACCTATTACATTCCGAACATTTGCGGATGATGGCGAGTTAGAGAGCTATGAAGAGGAGGAAAGGTATACCTTTACTGCGTTAACCTTCAACGGCAACGATGCCGAAGTAAGTGCAAATATGAACAAACCCGAGATTTCTGTATTTGTACTAACACGTAATACGTGTAGTCCTCCTCTGAAATTCCTGACGGAGGTGCGTCGGATACAACTAGCCAAAATAGTCCCAATGACTCGTCCTCCGCCTTCGAAACTGTCACCAAAAGCCAGAACTGGTGCGAGTCATGTGTCACCATGATTGAAAAGTTCATGGTTGCCGATGGCTCCAAGGAGTCTATTCTCGACTTCAGATTCCAAAAATGGTTTGAGAATTCATTGGTCTATCGTCAAGCCTGGCCGAAACCAGACGGGGTAAAGCCACCGGTCAAAAGCAGTCCCAAGTGGTGGGGCCCCGACACAGAGGATATCAGGCCCATTCTTTCACCAGAAGCATCCTTTGGTCCGGACGGTCTCTCGCAGTGGGCCAGCTTTCCTAGCCCGGGTCAAGCGGCAGGGCTTAAGAGATTAGGCCTTAACGTTGACTGTCCCATCTGTTATGCGCTGGGGCGAGCAATCATCCGCACAATGGGTACCCCATATGATTACGAAATGTCCGACGCGCATCTCGCCTTGAAGAAGTTTGAGTATTGTCCTACAAGCTTTCCTGCGTTCCGTGCCACGCCGCCGAAAAACACTCTGTGTATAACTCTGGGCGTTCAATACTGGCATCGTTGGAACTGGGGCAGGCCTGAACTTCACCATGTACTCACCACTGTCAAACTGTTGATTGACCCCAAGGTCGATTACCCCGAGTTCACTCCTTATGAGACTGGTCGGTTTAACCCCAAGTTCCTGAAAATGCTCTTGGAGGCGCCAGCTCCCCCTCAGCCGGAATTGCAATTGTCGACCACCACCAAAGCAAAGCCTGGTAAGAACTGCGTTAGCATCATTCAATAGACCCCCATGCTAACCGTTAGTTGTAGTATTTCCTCGGTCGTTCCGACTCATTGACGTTAACAAGGCATGTCTGGTGAAAATCACCGATCCCAACGTGAAGTATGCTGCCGTCAGTTGCTCATGGAAAATTCGTCGTGAATTGCTGTCATTTTACCCTCCATCTATGCGCGAAAACAGTACTGCACAGTATCATCAGTTAACTCCGGGGAGGGAGTACAAATGGAAACAGCCAGGATCTATGATGCACCTATCGTCCAATAGGACCGTCGTTGATTACATCAAGCTCGCCCAGCAGCTCGATATCCCATACCTCTGGATTAGGTCCTATTGTGTCATGGAAGATGACCCGATCGAAGTAGCTGACCACAATGCCGCCCTGGTGGATATCTGGTCCAACGCGTACTTGTCCTTCTTTAACACCATCAGCGAAGGTCCCCTCGGCCAACGTTGCACGGATGGAATTCCGGGTTACCGTCGTGATTTTGCTTTTGAACGAGAAGCATACAACCCTGATACAATGAATGGCGAAGCGCACGATTGGCCCGTTTGGGGGAACGAGCATATGCAGACAGTGTTGTGGAACCGCGATTCATGGAACGTTCAAGATGAATATCTCTCTCCTCGCCGCGTCTATTTCACGGACTTTGGTCTCGTTTTGCACTTGGCCTGTCCAAGGGTTACCTATTTCCATACTCACCCCGAGAACAAGCCATGCTCGTTCTCGTTCGAAACGTGCTGTTCCCACATCGAAAGGGACATTCCTGACATGATCAGGCACTTTCATCAGAGCCGCCCCCACCATGTGGCGGACAGAGCTGCTATACTTGCTCCCATTTTGAAGGCTCGGGGGGCTTCGCAGGCTGACTATGCGGATTTATTGACAGCTGACCGTGTTGCTTGGTAAAGTGACTGCCATCCATGAATCGAGGATATACGTACGTAGGCACTTTGACTCTGTAATGTAGTTAACTTGATATATTTACTCAGATACTCACATAAATAATTACATGACTGTGATGATGTTCCCAACATAAGTACTGCCGTTGATAAAGAAGGTTGGCATATAACACAACGTCACTCTACACTCACATTCAGTTGGGCATTCTTTACCCAAAGGCGTTTTGTTCGCCAATATGACCACGGAACTGCTAAAGTGTGAGTATCGTTGTGAATATCACAGTATGTAGAGGGGGACAAGATAGTTGTATTGGTTGTTGTTCGGTCATTGTTTATTCAGTTATCTAATTAGAAGAGACAAAGAGGGAGACAGAGAGAGACTATATCCCTTTTTCAACTTCCTTTCTTTCCTCCCCACGAAAACAACCAAGTAAAAACCTCGCAAAGAAAGACCGAACTTTTAGAGCAAAAGCTTACTTATACGAGAAGGAAACTTCCAATCCAAAAGTTCGCTCTTTCCTTGGGGGGTTTTTACTTGGTTGTTTTGGTGGGAAGGAAAGAAAGGAAGTTGAGAAGGGGTGATGTTAGCCTGAACTCCATGTGCCTAGATGACACCAGAAACCCTAATAGTCGTTGTACAAAATCATATAACTCTTACATGGCCATTCCAAAGAAGGCGCAAACCATGGCGACAGCCGCAACAAAAGGACGAGGAGTGTAAGCGTCGCTGGTGTAGTAGGCCTTGTCCTCCTCACTGACTTCTCTGGGTGCAATAGGCATAGGACGGGGGGGCTCATTAACCTTAGTGACTTCGACAGCGCGGCTCTCGACGGGCTTCTTAGCAAAGTGAGCCTCGATATCTGCAGCGGGAACGTGACGCCAGATACCACGGGTGGGGCGGTTAGCAGGGAAAGCGGTATCGCGACGAGAATGCTCAGTTCCGTTACCGTTAGGACCGACGTGAAGAGTCATGGTGCGGAGACCGGGGTAAGCAAAGTCCGCGCCACCAGGGACATCGAGACCGGCATCGACGGCATGGAATGAGGGCTTCGAGAGGGGCGTGCTGAAGGACGGGGCAAGCGTGGAAGTTGCAAGTGGTGCTGGTGGAAGTGGAGGCATCAGGGTTTGTCATGGCGTTGACGAGAGCGGCAGCCTCGGCACTGGCGGCGCAGGCTTCAAGCATTGAGTCCATGGGGATGAAAGAAACGGAGGCCGAGACAGTTTCGTTGCGCTGAGAGACGGCGCTCATGTTGGCGGTCTTGGGGTAACGAACGAGAACGGGTTCGCCCTCGGAAGTGAAGGCGTGAGCGGCCATCATGGGAGTGTTGTTAGACATGTTGGAGGCATCCATGTTGCAGTCGACGACAACGTTGAGGGGGGACGACTTGCTAACGCCGGAGAGAAGGTTGACGGTCTCAGTGGTGTTACCGCAACGGGAAAAGCTGGCGTCGTAGCCGGTGGAGGACCAGTCGGTGTTGTTCTCCTTTCTGCTATCGAGAACACGGCACATAACATTGCTAACAGAGCCGTGGATAGGGCCCAACGACTCCATGAACTTGAGATCGTTAGGTTGGGTAGTTAGCTCAGCCGCATCAGCATCAATCATGAAGTTTTCTTGCTTAGGAGGGGTCGTAGTGCCGTTGTTGGTAGTGCTAGTGGTGTTGAAGCTGGCAGTGGGAGCGGGAGTGACACCGGGGAAGACAGGAGGGGTGGCAGAGACGGTGGGGACAGTCACGGAACGAGTGGCGTCGCTGGCGGGGATGGAGAATGAAACGGGGGGGATGTTCTCGGGGAAGTTGGGGTCAACGGTGCCAGTGGGGGTCGCGAAGGTGGGGGTGGGGGCGACGCCGACGAGAGTGGGAGTGGTAGTCATGGTCGACATGACACCGGGGTTGGCGAAGACGGAGAGGACAGCGGGCATCTTGGAGGAAAGAGATGTCGATGAACTTTGGTGAGTTTGGTAGTTCGATGGAGAAAAGAGGGGAGCAACTAGAACTTGGTGAGAGGAGATTCTAGTCCCTTTTATATTCGACGGGCGACAGCCAATATTTCCAGATCAGTAAAGTAGTTATAGAGCCCATTAGGCAGGTGAATCTACTATGGTAGAGTATAACACCCACTATAAACCAGTTTCTGCATTAAATCTACAAAAACGGACCATTGCCTTCAGATGTTTCTTCCAAATGCAGACTATACCACCAATTGCCGTGTTTCGAGCCTTATCGGGAATAGTACCAAATTCCGCCGCGTACAAGCTTCTGTCAAAATGTGCGGGGAAGGATCGAAGGAAGATAATGATTCTGATTTGGGCGAGCGCAGGTTTGGAGATATGTGAGGCTACTTGATTTACTGATTGGGACGTGAATGATGGAGGGATTGGAATCTGAGTCGGTAGGGTCATACGCTATAAAATAGGTGCCACTATCAGTAGTTCAGTGGATGATACTGAGTTGAAGGCACCTGTAATCTAGAAGCCGTGTATGTACCTGGTATTGTGTGATCTGTAACTACGTGTCTCGCGCAATTCAAGCATAATACTCTGTCAGTCGAACTATGTCCTGAGCCATCCTGACCGTCACAAAGTCCTTCCAAATTCAGCGTTACACCTAGAACATGCATGTAATTGTTATCCCTTCAAACCCCAGTATCTTTGTGGGCCTGTAAGAATTGTCCACCACTGTAAGTGTGACAAGCGAGAACAGGAAGTACCAGAAAAGGGAAGTAGTAAATGTGGCCATTTGGGGCGGAATTATTACCACAACCTCGCCACCAGCAAAAGATTTTGTAAAATCAGAACATTTGATTCCCTTAGGGCAAATTCCAATTATGGTGATTAAATGCGGCCCAGGCCGAGGCTACTAACTTGTTTGGGAAAAAACGATTCCAATCAGTTCGAGAAGCCTGGTGGGAATTTCCCGTTTTATTGTAGCGTGGATGACGTCGGAGCCAGAAGGATCATTAGCGTTTTCTATTCGCAGCCGAATGCAGTACGGATTTGTTCTTCTCGAAATGGCAAGACCAAACAGATCATGTGATCAGCTGCGCGTACAAGTGTGAGAATAGTGAAAGCGGTGATCCGAAAATGGACAACGCTCTTGAGGTTGCTTGTGGTTGGCGTTTCGTAGTGATGTTCACGGGCACTCTAAGTAGCTATATGGCGGGTTTACTGAGTTACTAGGCCTGTGGGGATTCTTCAGGCGGGTAGACCACTAACCAAGGCCTATAATCTTATGAAAAAGTTTTTTCCCAAGAGAAGCGGGGTAATTTGCCACAGTGAATAGGTGTGAGTATCGCGAGCGAAGCTGTATGATGGATGGTGATGACGTTTTCTGGCCCGGCGTTGTCCCTCACGGTGGTACTGGGTCATCCCCTGTTCGTGATGTACGATGAGATGACCACAACCATCGGTTTACTGTAGGCTGAGATGGTGGGTAATAGACCACGAGAAAATACTGCGTACCATGGACGTAGAGATCACGGGTTCACAACATGCACATAAACAATGAGAACAACTTTGAGCACGAAATAGAGGTATATCAAACTTTTCTAAAAACAAAAAACCAAATCACCATGAATCTGTGGAACTCTTCCTTTACTACACAAAGTGTGGGAGTCTACCACCAGTAGATAGTATAAGCCGCAGAAATAGCCGAAGCAACAACAGTACCATAAACAAGTCCAGCAGTCAGACCCCGCATACTGGATCCCAAATCAGCCAACCGATCAAAAACACTCATCTTAGGCTTCTGAGCAAGAGTAGCCTTGGTGGCACGGCCAGCCTTGCGACGCATCTTGCCCACTTTGTTGGCGGGGCCGAGAGTCACTTTGCCGACCTTGGTGGTGGTGGTGTAGGCCTTGCGGCGGCGGCGGGGGACAGCGGCGGGAGTGGGGGTGATCTCAACGTGAGTGGGCGGGCCGGGCTCTGAGTTGACAGGGAGGAGGGGGTCGACGGCCATGGGGTTGAATTCGACCAGCGAGGACATGGCGGCGGGGTTGGCGGGGTTCATGGAAGCCATTTTGGTGGATAGGGCTTGTGTGTAAAACAGTAGAGAAAGTAAGAGGTAAATTTGCGTTAGAAGACAGTAGTCGAGGTTTCGGGAGAATGTGTGATGTCGTGAAGAGAGAAGAAAACTGAGATAACGAGAATGATGGCGACTGGCTACATTTATGTCATTTCCTAATCAAACTACATCTAGCTCTCATTTCGCAATCACTACGGAAATTCCAACTACCGTTGCTCCAATACATGTCTCTTAACGACTTTTAGGTACTAGCTACACGCACAGATAAATCGATAAATCATCCCGCCTAACACGTAGGACTCCAAAGCAGAACAACGGAATTCAGCCCATCAGCGCTAATCCCTATGCGTCTCAGAACCACCCCACGGCAAACGGTCCAGCGAAGCGGAACGTAAAAAGATAATCTCAGATACGCACAAGTTAGACATGCGATACATGGCTGGATTGGCCAGCACATAACGTGTGGGTTACAGTGGGCAATGAACACTTACTCGATAGGTTCAGACTGTAGAGGGCTGATCGGATGTCATGGTAGCTGGAAGAAGATTATCGATAACGAGTTCACGAAAAGAATAGTAGCGATTTCAATGAGTATTTCCAATAGGGCGGGTTCGGAGTTCTGGCGTCGTTGGTTGACGTTTCTCTTGGCAAACCAGGG